>VWYI01035343.1:24366-70716 GCA_013399455.1 Anthoscopus minutus | reverse complement strand
GGTGGGGCGGCCCCACGGAGCCTCCCGGGGCTGCGGCTGAGGGGCTGCGGGTGTCCAGCCGCGCCTTCCTGTCGGCCTGGGGCGCTTCCCCGGCTGTGAGGGTTCCCTGTCCCCTGTGGGTTTCTCTTCCTGTGAGAACGGGACCCACGGAAGTGGGGGGTCCCCGTGCGGGTTTGTGACTGTCCCCCGCCCCGTGCAGATCTCAGGAAGCAGGCGAGGCAGCTGGAGAACGAGCTGGACCTGAAGCTGGTCTCCTTCAGCAAGCTCTGCACCAGCTACAGCAGCAGCCGAGACGGAAGACGCGACAGGTATAGGTACTAGCCCGTTTCTTTATGTTTTAAACGCTGCCTGTGGTGCTTGGTGCGGTTTTATCGTTTGCTGAGTGCTGGTCCCACCTGTGGCTCCTAACGCTTGGCTTTTGGGAAGCTTTCAGCGCTTCTTGCTGCTGGTGTTGTTCCCGATGTGATGTTGGTGTGTGAGTCAGGCTGTGGGTGATGGGTCACTGGGGAAAGCTGGATTTAAACTTCTTTCTCTGTGGGAGCTGAGCTTTTTAATGCTCGTTATGCTGGCTTAATTCCGAGTTTTTCTTGTCTTAAACTAACAGGAGGTTTTCAGGGACTTCGATATTAGGGGCATTTAGCTTTACACCTCCCAGGTGGGCTGGTGTGCTATTTGTAATCCCAGTTTTAAGGGAACTGGAGCACTGAGCAGCTGTGCAGAAAGAGTCTCTCTCTTCAGAAAGAGTGGTTATTCCTTCTTGTCATTCTGCTGAGGTGAGTAATAACCACAGAACCACAGAACAGCTTAGGTTGGAAGGGGCTTCAGAAATCATCTTGTTCCAACCCTTCTGCCATGGACAGGGACACTGTTAATGAGAACAATGAGAGCTGCGCATGTGTTTTTAGATGTGTGTGTGTACACATGGTTTGTGTGTATATACAGGGTTGGTTTCTGTTTGCTTTAATCACATTGATGATTGACCAAAGAATTAATGTGGTAAAACTCTTCAAGTCTATCTTGTGAGCTAGAGGTGAGCTCTTCCCTGCTGTTCCACGGCAGGAATTATCAAACTCTCTGTCAGTTTGAAACCTTTTCTTTGCCTATTAACTGTATCAGTTGTGAGTGTTGCTGTGTCGGTATGTGTGTTGATATTTTTCTCTATTGTTTAATTTAATAACTGAATCTATTTTGGACCTCTCCCTCAGTTTACAGTTCTGGAAGCCTGAGAACACCTCAGCAGTGATCATCTTCCTCTTGAACAGCTCTAGTTTCACTTTTGTTTCTGCCTCTGTGCTGTTACTTGCTGTGCAATCTAATTCTTTTCATTATTTTTACTGTCCTGTGCCAAACTTACTTCTCTTACTTAAGGCAGATTACCAGAGCCATGAGTAGTTTTGAGGGGTGTTGCTATAGTTCCGCAGGCTGGTCTGAGATATGACTTTTCCTTGTGGTTACAGTTTATAAGCAAATAGAGAAGGTGTGTGAAACTAGCTGTGATAAATGGTGTGCTCTGTGTTGCTCTGTAGGACAGTGATTGCTTAATAGGTCAGAGGGTTGTGCTAATGCTGTGTTATTAAGGTGTGATTATGTTGCTGGAGTAACATGCTAAGAGTGCAGTGCTCCTTTCTGCCAGTAAATAAATGAATCAAGCTTAAAAGCTGAGGGGAGGAGGATACTAGTACCAGACAGGTGTGTAGTGTCAGGCATTTCTTCCCAGGAAAGGTTGTATTTCCTGCAGGTGATACTCTGTCATCTGTTCAGGTAAGAGTTAAAGGCATGCAGAATAAGAAAATGTAATTTTTCAGAGCTTATTTAATCTCTGGCAAACCTGGGTGTAGTGGAGCTTTCCAACCCCTGTCGTTGGTGTTTCCTTATTTCTGGCATTCATGAAATGATGCAGCTTTTCGGTAACTTCACCTCCTCTTCTTCTTAGCTCTGACACAACTCCTCTACTAAATGGATCAAGCCAGGACAGAATGTTTGAGACCATGGCTGTGGAGATTGAGCAACTTCTGGGAAAGGTAACTCGAGTAACTCTGGGTTTATTTCAGCATTTAGGCAATACCACAATCCGAATTTCTGTGATGGATATTAGGAAATCCTAGTGTGGGTGTTAGACAAGGTATGCATGTCTAGCTGGCTCCTTTAGCTCATGCAGTCTAGTTCTCTTGCAAGAATAAGCCATTTCACGTTTTCTGGGGTGTTTTTCCTTCCTGTAGCTGACTGGGATAAATGACAAGATGGCAGAGTACACCAACAGTGCGGGCGTGCCATCGCTGAACGCGGCGCTGATGCACACGCTGCAGCGCCACAGGGACATCCTGCAGGTAACTTAACAGGCCTCCTCCCTGCCTTTATGTTCTTTCTTTGGCTAAAGTAATTGTTATTATTATCTGTGCTGATGGCACAGCATGCTGGAGTGTCTCACCAGGAGATGTGAATGCCACTGATTCTATCTCGCTTTCCTTCTCTCCAGGCACCCGCTGAACTCTGAGTTGGAAAAATCGTGCTTTTTAAGTCATATTGGTGACTAGAACTTAGCTGAGAAAGAACAATAAAGGGTGCTGCTTTATGTGGGTGGGTTTTATATAGCAAAAGGTTCGGAAATGTAATGAATTACCTTGTCTGTCTAGTTTGTCACGTAACAATGTGCAAGGGAACATCACACTTCAGAAAACATGATTGTAAAATCTCAGGTGAGATAAAGGAAATGTGATGGTTAAAAGTACCAGTTAGTGCTATAAATTAACCATGTTTTCATGGTTTAGTACTGTTAAAATGAGTATTTTATTAGGCTGGTCATGTACAGTTTGATTTTTATTTGGTATCTGTGCAATCCATACACAGTGTGAAAAGCAGTAGCATTTGTATGAATGGTTACACTGGTTTTGGTGCACACCAGCCAGTTAAATTGGATTTTGAGAAGTAACCAGCTGCCTTAAATGGTTAAAAATGTAAAATTGCAATTTAAAAATAAAAGTTATCTTTGTTGTTCAGAAAAGACTTTTTTTTTTTAATCTGGAAATAAACTCAGGAACATCTTTGCTACACCAAGGAAGTAGGTTTTATTAGGGCTTCTTATGGGAAATTTCAACACAAAAACATTCATCAGAAGAATGAGGATGACTGAAACTGGGAGAAGGAAGTACAGTGGATATCCCTCCACAAATATAACTGCAGCCATCAAATTTAGCAACTACTCTAGGAGCAGTGAGTTTTAAGAATACTTTGGATTAACTTCCAGCCTTTTTGCTGTTAAATTCTTAAGCTGATCCTGTGCTTTGTGTGAGAGAGCAGTTGACAGTTTTAAAGGTGGCTGGATCTCCTGTGGGTGTAGTGTGTTGCTCAGTTGACCTCAGGACCCTAATTTTGGGATAACTTTTTGTTACTACAGGATTACACACACGAATTCCACAAAACCAAAGCAAACTTCTTGGCGATACGAGAAAGGGAGAATCTGTTGGGATCAGTACGGAAAGACATCGAGTAAGTTGTGTTTGCTACAGCAGAGGTGTGGGACTGTCCTCAGAGGGAGAAGGTTGGCATGGCTCACCTGTCTGTGCTCTGAATAAAGCAAAAGAAGTTCCTTGAATTCACAATTCTCACTTTCTGTTGGATTTTAGGTCATATAAGAGCGGGTCTGGTGTGAACAACAGAAGAACAGAGCTGTTCCTGAAGGAGCACGAGCACCTTCGGAAGTAGGTGTTGTTTCCTATTTACTTGTCTTGGAGGTGCCTGGCTTTTATGGGGGGTGAAATATTCAAATTTCATGCAGCTGGTTAAAGATTTATGGTTTGTGCTGAGTGTGAACTGTGTGAGGTAGATAATAGTCACGGGCTGTCAGTGATTTGGGCTTTAGTATCTTGTCAGTGACAGTTTTGTGTTGTCTTCAGGGGTTTTTGCAAGTCACTTGTGACTCAGCCCTCCTCCTCCTCCTCCCAAGGGAGTAGATGGCTTTCACTCTGACTGGGATAAAGTTTAAGAAACAAAACAGAAACTCCCATGATTTGGCTGAATTTCCCTCTCCTATTTTTTTTGTCAGACAGACAGACAAAGACCTGTTCTCCTTTTGTCTCTACTGAGTAATGTGGACAAAAAGTGGTGGAAGAGATTAATTCCAAAATTACCTATGCACTTAAATAAATTGATTCTAGGTTAGTAGATAGGAAGCACTTTGTTGTTACTCCTGTTGCAGGGAGGGCATGAAGTTCTGAGTAGCTGCTTTCTGTGTCCTTGTTCTGCAAAAACAGTGCAGGTGAGAGCAAAGAACTGGAGGGTTTGTGGTTTCTAGAGTCAGGATATAGCTCTGGTCTTCCTCCCTTTCTCCTTTCCTGTAGCTGTGCTAAACCTCAGGCTCACACGAGAGGGCAGGCTTGCATTTAAAAACCCCAATAAATAAATAATCACGTGTGGCTTTCTAATATTTAAACTTATAGATGGAACAGCACAAAAAATTCACAGGAAATTCAAACAATTCTTTTTCAATTGTAGCTTATCATCGCTTCATCCTCAGTTTTCTGTACTATCTTTAAGATTAGTTGATTGAAAGCTTGAATTAGGACTTTTAAGCATGGTCTTGAAATAGAATCGTTAAATATTTCTGGAGTTATAAAATGCCCTTCTAAAAAACTGATGCTGCCCTGAGTGCATTATTTTGAAAAGTTTGCAAAAATTAAGAGCAGAAAACTTAGAGCATTTTGTAAACATTATCTTGTTATCTTCAGAATTTGAACCTAACATTTATTGAGACATGGATTATTTGTTTTTCTAAATATGCTAAACTCTGCAGTATGTTTATAGGATTAAAATGAAAAATAAAGTTAAGGAAGCTTTAGACATGGTTTAAAACCATCTGGGTGATTATTTGAAAATTTTAAGACTTGAAAAAACCGCTTCACAGCGCTGAGGAAAAGAAAACCAGAAATAACTGTGAGTTGGGGATCTTTAGTAAACAGGGCCAAAACTAATTGTGGGATACTCTGGAAGGTGGAGATAACTTTAAGGACTGTGAGGAAATCCAGTGTAAAAGGAGATGACAACATTGGCAAGAAATCAAAGCTTGCAAAACTTTTGAATTGAGAATCTGTAAGCTCAGAAAAAGATACTGGCAGAGGAAATTATTAGAGAGTTTCAACATATTTGTCTTCAGAGAAAGAAGTTAATGAGCTATTTGTGCCAAAAAGCCATCAAAGCTAAGAAAAGGTCCCAAGAAATCACCAGGAGCTGGCAAATTACACCAAACATGCTCCTAGGATTAACTGACAAGCTTTGTGTGAGTCATGATGCTGAATATTTGTAGTGCAGTAAATCCTGGTGGCAGGCTAATTGACAGAAGTAGATGATGAATATATTTACACAAAGACACAGGAGTGAAAATCCAAATGTTTTCAGTGGAGTGAAATCTATGAAAAGGGTTTGAAAAACAGACGCAGGAATATAAACTTTACAATGTGTTACTATATTATCCAAAGCAGTGTAATAATGCCACAGGAATTATATATTCTTATCAGATATTGGAGCATTCACTTGGTCTTGACCCTGCTTAATTTACTATATTAAGTACTTCGACCTATTACATATTTATTGCATGATCTGATAACAGAATGTGTGAATTGCTGCCCCACTGCTGAGTGCCAGACTCTTCTGTCAGCCTTTTCCTTTTTGCACAACCATGTGAGACAGGATAAACACAAACTGGGATTTTCTCTGGGCTGTGTTTCCTATGAATGCTCTTCAGAAAGCTGCAGGGTGGGATTGTTTGTGGGGTATCTCACTGGGGAGCAAGAGGAGAGACAAGAAACTCTTCTGCTTTTTGCCTAAATGTGCCTCTTTCATTTTTGTGAACACCACGAAGAAGATTAATGTTAAACATGTAGGTAATCCTAAAAAAGGAGAGGAAATGAAAAATCTGTGAGTACCAGATGCTGCTGAATAAAAGGTTCCAACACACATTAGGCACAGAGGGAATGACAAAAAGCGCTGCACAAACCCTGCCTATGCCTGGCTTTCCATTAAGCCCTGAGGATCCTGGGTCCATTTGGCCTCCCTTTCCCAGGGTGGGGCTGGCTGCTGTGTCAGTGCTGCTGGCAGCAGTGGGGATTTCCACCTTGGGATCCCCCTGGAGCTGGGGCAGCCCTCGGGCAGGGGGCACAGGGGCCCCACGCTGTCGCACCCCACACCGGGGAGGGTGAGACAAACACGTCGTGTTCTTCTCCTTTCAAAGACTTCACTGCTGCTTGGTCCATTTTATAAATCAGCTCTTTGTTGGGAAAGGAGATTTGTCTAGTTCTGCTTGCTGTGGATAGGAGGCATGATGCTTCCAAGTGGCTCAGTTTCCTGTCTAAGGAAATTTAAATTCTAAGTTCTAGACAGGTAATTCAAGAATAGTGTTACCAACTGCTGCAGAGATGAACAATAGCACCTAATTTTTTAAATAAAAAAGTTAGCACCTGTTAATTAAAATAAGGTTGGCAAACAGATGTTGTTGGGTATCAATGCCCTGTTAATATTTTTACCTAATGCCTCAGATTTCTTGGCATGTCAGATGCTTAAAGAAATGTCCAGTCTAGTGTGGTCATGTTTGCTGTTCATTTTTGAAATCTTGTTTTCTTGGGTTTGTGCCATTCCCTAAAGGTATTTAATCTTCTCTGTATGTTTTTGGCCATGGATACAAACAAATCATCCTTTTTCTTCTAATGCTGTTTTCCATCTAAAAAAACCAATTTTGATTAATAGATCTAGCTTAGCACTTTAAAAACTGTTCTGAAAAGTGCTGCCTCAGAGCAAATAATTCTGTCAACTTAGAGTCTGCCCTGAGAAATCCTGCAGTTATTGATGAGTTATAGTCTAAGTCAGCAAAGAAGGAACTAATGTCCTTGATTAAATTTGCAATATTGTTTGTGTATGCAAGTGAAAATCTCCCTTGTGTTGTAGGTGGGTGATACCAGGGGGTACTGATGAGTTAGTGTAAAAATTGATGAAATCTTCAGAAGTTTAGGTTGAAATTACAGATGTTATTACCCATGATTAATTCCTTGTAAAACTAGGTAAAAACACACCAATTCTTCTCACATTGTGGGGCAACTATGTGATTATTACTTTATAACTCAGCTCCAGCACTCAAAAATTAGTCATTTATCCCTTTCTAAAAGAAGTGGCTGGTGATGAAGCAAGTTCCTGTGTGGTGCAGGTATCATTAGCTGTGGTTTTAATTGTTGTCAGGTGACTGCATGTTTCTGCTGAGTGTTGCTATGCAGTCTGTGAATCTATCCAGTAAAAATTTTTGAAAATCCTCCTAGTTGGAGTCTTATGTGTGAGTGATGCAGGTAGATGAGCCTGCTGCAAGTGTTCAGACACTCCTGTGTGTCTTGAAGTGTTTAAAACTGACACAGAGAGGGTCAGGGTGCCAGAGTAGGTGGATTGGAAACTTTTTTTGAAGGAGGAGAAAGAAGAGAGCAAACAAATCAGAGGGGCATGTGCTTCATGGGAAAGAGAAGAGAGGAATAGCAGAAGTGAGCAAAAGAAATAACAGCAACTTGCAGCAGTTGTGTAATAGTGCTAGTTAATAATACATACCTGAGATGATGAGGAGAAGTTAATGTTTGTGCAGTGCTTCATGTATGTGGAGTACTCTGGAGTACTGAACACTTTCAATGCTTTCATTTTGGCATTTTGTTATCAGCAGTACTATTTCAAAAATCCTGCTGTTGTTTGGGCAGAAATGGGCACATTCAGTAGAGAATAATCACTTGGAAAACTGCTTCCAAACTTTGTTGGTGATACAGGCAAGAACTTAATGAAGGCAGATTACTGACTGTTTTTCTTCTAAATATTGTCTGTCCTTACAAGTTTTGACTTCAGCACTGATTTGCAGAGAGAAATCAGCTCAACGAGATGCAGAGACACCTTGCAGGGCTTTTGATTACAGGTGACTTGATCTTTTGGGAGAAAGCTGCCATTTTTCTACTTTAATAGAATTTCTTTTTCTTTTTTTGTCCCTGTTCTCTTTCCTGCATGCCCTGGTTTCCATTCACTGTGCTGTTGGTGCTCAGGTTCCTGTGGATTTCAGTGGAACTTCAGGGTTGAATTAAGACCAGAGAATTGTGGTTGCCTCCCTTCCCATCCCCTCCCTAATTTCCAGTTGCAGAGGACACACAGATGCCTGGGCAGATGACACACAGTTCACCACTGCATCTCCTTCATCTTCTCTTGGAAGCAGAGAGAATGCAGGAAAACCAGCTAATTCACCAATTCCTTTTTCCATCCCAAGGTGGCTGGGGAAGCAGCAGGGAGGGAGGAATGTGATGAGCCTCTTCCCTGTGGTGCCTGCAGCCTGCCTGCTCTGCAGCCTCAGAACTGCTGAGCTCCACTTTAGTCAGGCCTAGTAAGGGCTTTTTTTTTTTTTTTAATTACCAAACTTGCTTCTTAATTAAAGTTTTCTTTTTTTTGTTCATGTCAGAGCAGAATGTAGCCTTCTTGTGGTTCCATTCTCTTAACTTGAATGCAGATTTTAATTGAAGCAGCACTTGGGAATGAATAATCTTTGCTCTGTAGCAGCAGTTATGAAAAAAACCCAGACAGCTCTGCCCTGGGAGGACAGAGGAGCTCTGCATGGCCCTGGTTTGGAGGGTTTGCCCTGAATCTGGTGCTGTTTGGGTGCAGCCCTGCTGTGCAGTGCTGGGAGAAAGGCTGCAGCACTTTGCCCATTGAGCTGGAAGCTACAATGCAAAGAGGGATTGGGGAATCTAGGTTAAAATGTCTCTCTGCTGGCCATTAATTGCAAGAGCTCTGGCTTGGTGTGCTGCTGTTTTCCCAGTAGCTTGTTTTCTTTGTTTCTGGAATAAGGAAGTTTGAGAAATTGCTGCATTGCAAGTGTGTGCCAGTGCCAGGATGGCTGTGGTAATCACCTCACTGCCTTACCCCTGAGTAACTCAGACTTTTGGGGCAGGGCTCTGTGCTCTGTCTGAGCAGCAGCACAAAGAAGATGCTTTTCAAAGAAGGGATTTGAGCAAAGGAGGATTTTTGGTGTTGCAAAGGCTTACTTAAGGATGCACAACAGCTTGTCCTGTAATCCTGTTTCAAAATACAATTTTAGTCTGTCTTTCTACCCTGTCTTCTATTCTGTTTCTGCAGTCTTCTCTTGATTGCATCAGTGATTCTTTCCTTTAGCCTTATCTCTGTCTGGGCTTGAGTGGGTTTTATCTCCAAGGCTGCTGGCAGAGCCTCTGTCTCCTGAAGACTCGTGGCACAGGGACACAAGGCCACTCTGGAAGTGGCTGCATCAGCTTCCCCTGTCACAGTCCCAGACTGAACATGACACTTGGGCACATCATCTACTCAACTGCAGCACCAGACTGAGAATAATTTGCTGTTCCCTTATTTTAATAGTAAATAATGTTCAGAGAGGGAGACAATTCATGTCTTCTGGGAAAGGAGAAACTTCACTATGTATAATTATATGACTGCATGAGCAAGTTATTGAAGTAGCTTAATGAGAATTTGGGGAGCTTCAAAGCTTCCAGGCGATGAAGGAAGATGCTCTCTTGGGTATTATTATTATTTATAAATAACTTAATAAAAGATTGTGCAAATCAGCCAAGCTATTCAGGATTTAAGAGGTTTTTTCCTCTAAAAATAGTTTGAGCTTCATTAGGGTAAAATCAGCTATTTCTTTTAATCTTCCTCTGCTAAATTTAAGACTAAAAAAAAAACCTCTACTCCAAACCACTAAACCAAAGCTTCTATGTCTCAGTGTTTATTTACATGATTTCCTGATAGCTGGATTGCTCTAACAATACTGTAATCAATAATTTCCCCTGACACTGATGACTGTTGTCACATTTTAATATCTCAGTATGTCTAAAGTGATGATGGAACCAAATGAAAAAAGAAACATCAAACCCACCACACACAGCACAAAACTTAGTTTGGGAATTTCCTGTGTAACTTCCAGTACAAAACTGAATTATCCAGGTGACAAAGGCTGCAGCCACATTGACATTAAGAGCTTCAAGCTCATTGTTTGCTTTTCATCTGTATAAAAAGTGAAGGTTTGTGGATGAAATTCCATGTACAGCATGATTCTGGGCTTCCCCTTAGAAACAGCACTTTGGTCTTAAGCTGGGGAAAGGGAAGGATATAAAGCCACACTTCAAACTTCAGGGCTCTGTGGTTTCTTCTGAAGTTTTTTTGTTCCTTTCAGAAATAAACAAGTTACTGGTGCATGTTTTATTTGTTTTTAGCTTTCCTTTCAACACCGTTTCTTACCTAGGACAGTTCCCCCCTGCAAGTCTGTATTGAAATTCGGGTTTTCACAAGTGCTGAAATCCTTCCTGCATGGAAGAAAAGCAGGTGCAGCTTTTCAACAGAATCAACAATTGTGGAGTTTTATAGAATTCCTTTTGTGCAATCTGAGAATCACTTTTATTATTCTAATGCAGCATGTCATTTTTTTTTTGTCAGTGTGGCTGTGCACTTGATTATTCTTTAGGGCCAGAAGTGCTTGCTCATTATTTGTTATTGGATCCTCCAGTGAAAACAAGCTGTTGAACTCAATTTGATATGTATGGATATGTTAAACAGTGATTATTTCCATTTTCTCATATGCAGAGTGTATCTTTGGAAAGTTACCACACTACTGCATAAATGTAATTCTTGAGCTTTATTTAATTTGAGCCTCTCCTAATGCATCAGAATTAGGTTCTCCTCATTCTTGGCTGCTGAATGGTTGCTGTGCAGATATCTTCATGTTCCATCAAATCCATGATGCTAAGCAGAACTAGATCCAAATTACCCTTAAAGCATCCCTATTTTATCCCAATAATAGAGTTCTGTTTAGAACTTTTCAAGGACCTGAGTTTTGTTGTAATTTGAAAGATGTGTTTTCCCCTCACTTGAGAGACTTATTTCAAGTACAGTTGCACTTCTGGAAGAATGCATCTTGTTCAGGCTCAGATAAAAAGCCCTAAGAACGCTGGGAAGTTGGGTCAGAATAAAAATGCTGAGATCTTTACCCATTAATTGCATCCTGAATTTGGCTTGTGGGTAGTTTAAATGTACTGTGCACTTGCACATTTTGAACCACAAGTGTTTGTTATGTTGCATAGTTAACTATGCAGCTTTAAGAATAGTTTTTTGCAATTTAATTAACAGGCAGGTAGAGAGCTGTAAATCAGGTACCTCAGCCAAGTCTTGCATGAAAGCCACAGAGCTTCTCCCAAAAAACCCTCAAAACCACAGCAGGTAAAAATGCAGTTAGGGAGCAGAACACATGTCAGTGTGGATTTTAGGGTTCCATACTACATTAAAGTTGGGTTATTTCTCACTTCATTTCTGTCTTAGCTGGTCTGGAAATTAAGAAGCTATTAATTGTGAAGTTGTTTGTGTGATGGGGCTCTTGCAGAGACATTCCCCCTTGTGTTCTCCTGGTTACTTAGGAGTATGTGAGTAGCAGAACAGTTCTTCAGCTTTGCCAAGCCTTAGTCAAAAAACACTGAGCTAGAAAAGTGATACAATCTATTTTGTTACAGCACAGATTACAAACAGCTTGTGTTTGTTGTAAGCTGAGCATCTCCTGTCTGTGTGTGCCCAACAAATCAGCCGTGACAGGTTATCCTGGGAGAGCTCCACTTGAGTCAGGTCAGTGTCAGGTGTCAGAGCCTGTGTTGCTTGGTTTTGAGGGGTTTTCCCTTGAGTTAAAGGTCCCATCTCAATTCCATGTTTTACAGCAGGAGGAGTAATGCAGGCAGCCCAGCCCTGACTGCAGGCAGTGCGTGCAGATGTAAAGTTTGAGGAAATGCCGACAGAGTCCATTAGGAAGTTACTGGAATTGTTCTGACACTTGTGGTTGCTGATAATGACTTACAGTAAGGCCTGCCCTCCTCAGTTCATTTCACTTCTTTCCTATGGGTAATTTGGAGCAATTATATGGGAGGGTCAATCTCTCCAGGAACTTTTCCCAAGCATGAATCGAGGCCTCATTACATGGTGCCATCCTGGCACTGGGTTTGTGCTCAGCCAGCTGCTGCACTTCACATGGGCAGCAGGAGCTGTTCTCCTTTTTGAAGTTTTTACCTGCATTCTTTGGGTGAACTGAGCCCTGCAGCTTATTGAGAAGCTCTTATTCCCTTATAGATTTGCTCTAAGGGAAGAAGTATTGCTGCTGCTCACCCTCCTGGGGCTCTCAGGCACTTTCCCAGTCGTCTGCATGCCAAAGAGCTTTCTTGGCTAACTCCTGTTTTAGAGAAACAGTTCTTCCACTCTGATAATTCCCAAACAGCTCCATGAAGTTCAGTGGAATAGTGCAAGCTGTACACTTTGGAAATCCAGGAGAAACAGCTGTTGGTGTTGTCAGACCTGTGAAGGTGGATCCCTGTTTTAAGGGAGAAAATCCCTTGGTACTTGTTTGCCTCCTTTAAACTGAGTTAGAACAACAAATCTTTTTATTGGTTACATTACACATATAGAGGTGTTTACAGGTGTTGGCTGCAAAGAAAGTGCTTTTCTTAGTGTATCTGAAGTCCAAATTGCTGGAATTGATGAGCTGTTGAGGTATTTACTTAGTGATGTAGCTAGAATTCAAATTTTTTGCTGAATTTGTGTTACAGTTTTGCAGTTGGAGGGAGGAGGTTTCACCAGATTATTTTCCTGGAAATCCTTGGCAGATTCTTCCCTACAGTGAAAGAGATGCCTTCTGTGGATTTTTTTCCCCTCATGTACAATTTTTTTCCATCTGGAGAGAAATTCAGCACCAGACAATGTTGGTTTACTCTTGCCTAGAGCCATGGGTTCTGTTCCAGTACCTTTCATTCTAGATTTAACAAATTGCTTGCATTGATGAAAAGCAACATGATACTGTGCTTCTTTTCTTTTCCAATTTTGCAATTTTTCTCATTCTTACTAAAGGTGATTTCTGAGATGTGCAGGAATAAGCTTACTGAGGTGTTCAGAATTTGTAGGTGTGATGGTGTTGACCAAATTTATACACTGATTAATGCTCACATTTGTGCTGGGTTTTGTGTTTGATTGTTGCCTTCTGCAACAGACAATGTGACAAAATTGCTTTTCCTTAGCATCCAAATTTGTGCTTAAATTAACACTCAAAGAAAACCAACAAAAGAGAGCAGTTTGGGTCAGTATTTGAACCTTTCTTTGCTTCCAGAGTGGTTTCTGTGGGGAAACTGTTCATCCCTGAAAATGCCTCATGTCTTTGTTTTTGGCCAGCCAGGCTTTCTCATGCTGGAACTGGAAGATGTGT
The DNA here is from genome assembly GCA_013399455.1 of Anthoscopus minutus. NCBI lineage: Eukaryota > Metazoa > Chordata > Aves > Passeriformes > Paridae > Anthoscopus > Anthoscopus minutus. The sequence continues at coordinate 57,461 of VWYI01035343.1, read as the reverse complement.
GCTTCATGGTCAAATATATTGGTTTTAGTCAATAAACAGACTTCTGCACCAGTTCTTGTCTTCTTTAGCAACTTTGAAACTAAATTGAATCAAACTTGGCACAAGTCTTATAAAATCTGGAATATCTTTTTATCACAGGGAGGGGAAAAAAAGTGTTCTGCTTTACATTCTTCTACTTAAGTTTTTAAAGAGCTTAATGAGCTTAATGAATTTATAATATGATAAGGAATGTTGCAAAAAGTGATTTGGAGATGAGGATTTTTTGTGTGTGTGTGCGCAGTGGTTTTTTTCATTATTATTCTGTTATGCTGATGGAAGTAACTGAGTGTAGAAGTCAGATTTGCCTCATATGTGTATATTTGTATTAGAGGGTGTTTTGCAGGATTTGCATTCCTGGAAGTTTCACATTGCCTGGGACTGTGAAAATATGAAAGATTTATTTGAGGCAATTTAAGAGAGCAGAGACTTAGTGATTTATCTTGCAGTTAGAGAAAGAGCAAGGTAAAATTATTATTTCTGTAGTTACTCTTTATGAAAGGAAGAAAACAGTTATAAAGTGCTATGTTAATTTATTCAGCAGGGTTTTCCCTATCCCTTTTAAATTATTCTATGTGATAATATTGCCCTTAATTTCATCTGAAGGGTTTAAAGTGTGAGATGAGTTGTGTGCAGATGAGTTTTATTGCTCTGCCCTGTTCCTCTGACTTGGTTTGGGTACCAGCAGAAAATCTATGGATATGGGAGAAGCCCAGTCCTAAGTATCCATCTATATTAATTAATTTTATTTAATTACAGGCACAGAGATTTGCCTTACAAACAACATAAAATCCTTTCTTTTAGTTGTAAAAACCTGATATGATGAGCAGGACTCTTTTCTATCTTGGAGGCATATTTCACTTAATTTCTCCTTCAGATTAATTTACCTGTCTGCATATTTAAAAGACAAGCTGTGCCATCTTCTGCAGCCAGCAGTTGCACAGAGGCCTGGTTATTTCATATGCATGGCTGCTGCTGCTGGGTTTGTGCCATTCTTTACAGGAGGTGATTGCCTCAGCAGCTTCCAGCCTTTTTTTCCTGTAGTATTTTTAATTGGCTTTGTCTGTCCGGACAGGTGAAAATGCAGGGTTTATTGAAACAGATGGCAAATCAGATTAATAATGCTCAGAACCATCTTTTGCTTGGATGTTCATAAGGAAATGTCCACTGGATTTGTTGTCTTTGTTTGGACAGCAGAACAAAGTCGATGGATTTTCATTTATGAGCTTTTTTTGTAGTGTTTTGAATATGTAAGTTAAGCAGAATTGCCTCGTTCAGTGTTATTTTTTTATTCTGGCAAATGACTGAAATGAACATTATTTTTAATTGTGAGAACAGCTTCTATTTGTGGAGAACAGGTTATTAATAGTCATAGATCTGCAAACTTCCCTTATGTCTCTGGGCCCTGTTGTACTTTGTGTTCTTGATCTTCCTTAAATCTGACTTATTTTTATGGTTATGAGCTGTAAAATGAATGAAGCAGATGCTTCTGTTTGGGTGTCACTGTGAGTGAACTTTGCAATCTGTGTTTGCCAAGGAATCCAAATGTGCACATCAGAATCCCTGAAATGTTCCTGCTTTTGCCTGACTGCCTTTAGCAGAACATCAGGGAAGGGCATGGACATTTCCTGTGGAGTTTGTTCAGCAATGAGAGATGATTTTGGAATTCCTCTCAAGAGCTGATTCTTCTTGGGCTGGGAAGAGCACACACTGCAAGTTGTGCTAATAAATCTGTGCTTCCTGTTTAGTCTGCCCTTACCTACACATCTTCGTTCTGAAGAAAATTCCTATGTATTTCATCCGTTAAAATATTTGGAGTGACTCCACATAAGCATTGATCTTGAGGTTTCAGGTGCCTGGTAAATGCCCTGTCTTGACATTTGCAGCTCATGCCTGTGTGTGTTGGTGTTCAGAACTGGTTCTTTCTGGTTTGTACTTTTTTTTTTGCATTTTGTCATCATTTTACAGGTAACCACATACCCAGAGTTTATTTTCATGTGTGTATAAGCATACCTACACATATAAAAATAAATCAGTGGAATGTAATCTGAAGCTTTTAAATAACTTTCTGTGTTTATGTGTCTGACTGAGTAATAAAACTGCCCATCTACAGCTTTCTCTAACATAAAAAGCAGTGATTGTCCCTGCTGCAAACTGGCAAGCTTAATTTTGGTGCTCTAAAAGCATTGGAGGACACCCTAGTTCACTTGAGGTCTGTAAAAGTGTTCAGCTTCTCTGTCATCTTCACTTCATCAACATAAAATTTTATCATTTCATCAGTTAAACGGATGAAGAGCTGGCAATGATTTTTAAGGTAGCTTTTTTAATAGGGCTGTTCTAACATTTTCTTCCACAGAATTTTCTTTAGTGTGACCTGTTTCACACAAGGTTTTTAATACCTTTTCATTGATAAATTTTTTTTTAATTGAACCTTTTCTAAAATGATTCGTTCTTGTGAAAAAAGCTCTTGCTTTTGAGGCTGTTTTCTAATGGTTTTGCAGTTTATTCGTATTATGCCCACATAACGCACTTGCCTGTTAGAGACTATCTATGAAAGGCACATTCTCAGCTGGATTGTGTCTCCTGGAGACTCAGTGATTACAGAAATCTGTAATGCATTGCTATGCTGTTCTGCCTGCCTTGGGGACATTGGGAGATGCTGTGAGACTGCTCTGTGTACACAGCCAGGGTGTTTTCCCTTCTCTGTGCCAGTGTAATAAACACACAGCAAATAAAACTGGTTTGATTTGCTTAAACCAACGCTCTCACAACTGATGTGAATCTTACAGAGTGTAGCTTTATTTGCAACTCCAGTTGAGTCCCAGGCAGCTTAAAATTGAGCAAAATATTTTTAGTGCTGTGTTCTGTGTCTGTATTTCAAGCCTGAAATAGCAACCTTCGTGTTTTCACTCCTCTTCACAGACAAATAAAGTCCCCCTGCCTCTCCCCCTCTCCGAGCAGGTCACAGGCGTTCGCTGCCCAGCGCGCTCCTTTGCCACACCTCCAGCTGGAGCTGTGGGGGGATCTCCAGAATTCCTGTGGGAAGAAGAAAAGTTCCAAATCAGGCAGCTCTGGCTGAGTCAGAGGCAGAGCTGTGCTGCTCCGGGGGCTGGCAAAACACTTGGGATGAGGAGGGTGGTGGATGGAGATGGCCGTGCCCTGTTGGCGTTTTTGCAGTAAATTCTGGTTTAATGCTGCTTTTCTGTCAGGCTGATTTCCTCCTCAGACTTCAAGCTCAGGGGTTTTTTTGCAGTTATTCTCCAAGAATTTGGATGAATCTGTGGGATAAATGGAGCAGCTGTAGGGGTGCTTTGTTGTTTCTGCACTGTGGGAAGTGGGAATGATGCAGTCACCTGTTCCATGTCAGGGTTACGTTGGAGATATTGATTGATGTAACAAGAGATGTTTTTCTGGCAGTTCACAACTGGCTGCAAAGCAGTGATTAAAACCCTGTGTGAAAGTTGAGTACAGAAAAGGAGAAATAGCTGCAGCTTTCTGAGGATCTCGTTACTCTCCTTAATGGTGCGTGGCTGGTTTTTAAATGAAATGTCCTCGCTGGTGCTGTGCTGGAGGCTGCCCTGTCCCCAGGGATGCTGCACAAAGCTGGATCGATGTGTGGCAGGGAGGGCAGGGCCATGTGTCACCCAGGGCTTTCTCTGACACCTGCTGTGTGCTGTGTCCCCAGCAGTTCAGTTCTCATCCAGCTGCTGTTGCCACAGAAGGAATTTGCCAGCGTAAATCAGTGTTTGGGGAGCTAATTCTGAGCAGGGCTCTGAGATGGACCCAAGTCTCAGCTTCTGAATTGTTAATGACATTTTTGGAAGGGGTGGGAAGGATTAAAAAGCAATAAAATTAGCTACTCCTTTCTCCAATACTCCTTTTCAAACAGTCCTCGATAAATCACGGTGCAAATTCTCCTTTTCTTGTCTTCTCAGTGTTCTATGTGTTCTCCTGAGCAGCTGTTCCTGCTACACTTAGGAAATGCTGCTCCAGAGGATATTCCAGTGCATCTTCTCCAAAGTCTGTATAAACCAAACCTATGTAGTAGCAAAATGTGACAACGTCCAGAAATAAAAACTCTAAGGGCAAATTTATTAGGATGATGATGGGGATCATTGATTAGTGATCTAAAGTAGTACTTAGTGCTTGTTACTTTTTTTAACTTGTTTTGTTTTTGTTTTTTTTTTCTTCTTGCTTTCAGCTCAGATCGACTGATAGAAGAAACAATAAGGTAAGGATGAATGTAAAAATTTTCTTTATTTTCCATACAATCAGCATTTCCATTAAATTGTGTCTAAATATATCAGTCACTATATTTATACAATAACTGTATTGTTTCCAGCTCCTTGGCAGTATTACAATGAATTACTGGTGGGTTTGGTTTGGGATTTTTCTATTCAATATTGACATAAGAATGTTGCTTAAATAACATATTCACCCTAGCTTAGAAAATTTGGGTTTCTGCTCAAAGGTGAATCACCTTTGTAGCAGACTGAATCTCAGGCTGAACTGTTGAGGGCTGGTCCAGTAGTCAGGATGTTTCTTCTGACAGTGACGTTCATCTAAAACCTGATTTCTGTAATCTTTCAATGTATTCAGACTATTCAGCACCCTGTGTGCAGCTGCTGTAGGTAAGGGCTTTTTACTGCTTGAGAGGTTATTGCTGTTGTACATTTATTTATCTTCTGGGGTTCTTATGTTGTATGAGCACTTAAATGATACCTTCTCTAACTGATCTAGACATTTTAGCAACATAAATTTTATTATCTGTGCCCTTCCCAAGACAACCTTGTGCAGACCAATAACTCAAACTGTAATAATGCCCAATTGAATGGTTTTAAATTTTAGATTATTTCTTTAAAACAAAACATTAAAAAAAATAGAGGAAGACATCAAGTAAGATATGCTTTCAGACAATTCATGAAGAGTAATTGGAGGCACAGCAAGGCTCTGTCCATTAAGGGCTGGCTGGATTAAGTACACACAGTGGGCTCAGGATAATTAACACAGAGGAAGAGTGTGTTAAACCACATCAGTGTGCACTGATGAACCAGAAGTGATCAGTGCAATAACACCTGAAAACGTGGGTGCAATTTCACCACAGCCTTACAGGAATATTTCTCCAATTTAGCCCAACTGTGTTTGTTTTGGGTTCTAGTCCTTTCCTCACTAAAGAACTTTTCTTTATTGCCATGCTTGTAACCCTACTTTTCAATCTCAAAAATGCTCAGTGTTTGGTGAATTTCTTCTTTGCTGCCACTCCCAAGTAAGCAGAGCATTAAACAGCATATGGTGATTTATTACTCTTAATATCCTACAAAATTACTTGTAATTACCTGTAATTGTGTCACTGGGCTGGCTTCATGATTCTGTGTCATCAAAGGAGCTCAGAGCTCTCAACCTTGCACCATTTGTTATCTGTAGTGAATTCTTGCTTGAGTTCTTGCCAAAGATGTTCTACAGTTTTTTGGTACACAGAGAGCTTGTTTAGTAACTGCACGGAGTAGGAAATGTAATTCTGCTTATATCTGAGTTGAGTTCTGCCTCTGTTAAAACCAGGGTGAAGTTTTTGTTGCATTCCTATTTTCTTGTGGTCCCCAGTAATGGCAAGTGTTTGGGTGTGGCATTAACTGATGGTAAATCCTGCTGCCTTCTAAGTGAATTTACCAAATGGAAGTTTACCCAATTCACCAATTATTTTATCTGTTGTAACCTAAATAAAAGAGGGAATTGTGCAGAAGAAGCTGATTGAGGCCAGACTCCTTAAGATGTAATTAGCTTATTCTGGCTACTGCTCTGTCTTCAAGGTTTACATCTGCTGCAGTTCATTACTGATTTTTTAATTAAGCAAGTCAGGAAATCATGTTTTATTTCCTTCACACTTTTCTTTCCTTAGGGTTTGTTACTAAGCACTGATTCTAAACACTCGAAAGCAAATTTTTGTGTGTGCAGAGGCCTTTGTTGACAAGCTACAGCCACTAATTGTGAGCCCTTGCTCTGGTTTTCTGTCAGGAAGAGAAGTGAGGAGTCTGACTCTTCCTCTGCATGGTCCTCCATGGAGCAAACATCCATGCCAGGGAATAAATGGGCACCTGAGCTGAAATGATTCAGTAACTAAAGCAGTGAGCAGGGCTGTCACTCCAGATGTGTGGTTATTACTAAAGTTTTAATCAATTTTTAAATGAATTACGTGCCATGGGTTCTTACTGCAGCATATTTCTCTCCAGAAGCGAGTGGGATGTGATACTTTGTACTGCAGTTCTTTTGGAACAGCGTTCACTTCTCTTGGCCAGATTTAAATATAAGCAGAGATTTTGCTTAATATGTTTGGAATTCTCAGGTTTTCATTTTCAAACATTATCGCTTCTCCAAAATAGCAGACCATTTATTTCTTGTTTTCTAACAACTTGTGTTTTTATGTTGGCTCAGTTGGAATATGTTTTAAAGTTTTGCCTGTACAGTGTGACAAGTTCATAGGATTTTATTGTAATTCTCTTTCTGAGGACTGATCTATCAGTGTTTGTTTTTTAACTGATTGGGCTGAAGCCATAACAAAGCCATAGATTTAATTTTTTTTTAATTGTCTCCTTATGTATTTGGGCTGTCTCTTTAGGTAATAATTAAGGTTTAATAAAAAGGAAAAACACAGTTGCATTGAGTGTTGTATTTTCAGAATGGAAAGGCATGAGCTACATTATGAGAATTCTCTCATTTCACAACCACCTTGCCAGAATGTCCAGGCAAAATCACTTGCATTCCTGGGGATATGTTTCTTCTGTTTTCATCTTAGGCTTCATCAAAAGAAACAATACTCTTTAAAGGAATTTGCCAGGTTGTGAGTGTAGGTATGCATTGATACACGCACATATGTGTATATTTAGAGATACAAATATAGAAATGTATCTCCAGACAAAGGATAAGTGATGCAATCAGAATTTTTACCAATTTAAACCTAGAGCTTTTATTTCTATGCACAGGCACAGAGTCCATTCCCTAATCATAGCCCTTGTCATGAATTTCAATGAGCAAGTATGATTCATGGCATGCAAAATGAAGCAGAAGTTCCAGTAATACGTGGATTTGATTTTTAATAACACAACTTCTTTCTTTAGAGTTATGTTTTAGTTCTCTCCAGCAGTGTGGATTTGACTGATGTGTCTCAATGGGTGAAGCCAGGAGTTGATTTTTTGGTACATTTCCCTCAGTGACACTGGATGGATGTGGCTGCAGTGTGGAGTGAAATAACGACAATTTTCAGACTTATTCAAGTTAAAACTCTTTGCTTCCAAGTCAGGCAGCATTAAAAGTGTATCTCTGCATGTTGGACTTGTCTATCTGGGATAATGATTGGAAGTGTTTATTACCCTGGGGTTTTTATGCCACTGAAAACAGCAAACTAAGTACAAATATCAGCTGGGTTTGCTTTGGAGGGAAATTTGCTGGCTCGCATACCCACGGCACTGCTGAACAATCAAGGGCAAACTTGGAATGTGGCAGAAATTGTGAGGGATATATGGCTGCAAGCACAGGAATTTGAGATCCTTCTGCTGCTCTGGGGAAGAGATAGGTGGGTGTTTTATGGCTGTGACCTTGGGTTTAGCTGGGAGGGATTTCTCCAGTAGTGCAGCAATGCTGAGCATTGTACTTGAGCAGGGCTTTAATATTAAATACACAGAGCAGGCCAGGTACCATCTGGTTTTAGAAACTTGGTTTACACCCAGCTCTGGTAGTTCCAGCCAGTACAGCACTGAGAATAGTTTCCTGCTGGTTTCCAAGGGAAATGTTAAATCAGGGTCATCTCCATTCCAGTAAGAATTGTTTCATCTTTTTATCGTAAACGTCGCGCGCGAGTTCCAGAACATCAGAACCAGGTCGTGGTGATCTGGGGAGGTTGTGGTGAGCAGTGACTAAATGGGGCCAAAATTGTGAATGGGAAGAGTATGATTAATTTTTTAAAATCTGCATTTGTCAGTGAGGCAATGGCAGCAGCAAGTCAATGAACATATGTCAGGGATGGGAATGAAACCAAAACTGGCTGAGGAAGGATATGAGGAAGCTGCAGTGCTCAAGATGCAGGACCAGTGTCTGGGCTCATCCCCAGGAACTCTGTTCTGTGCTGCTTCTTAAATTTAATAATCTCCTTTACAGATCTAAAGGGTCAGATAAACCAGCTTAAGGTTTGAATAATCAAATTATACGTGAACAACATCGCTTTTTGCTTGAATTCTGATTTGTTAATAGTAGCTGGAATCCAGTTAAACTCTTGTTCATGAATATCACAATTACATTTCATTACTAGACCATATCATATTAAAAATGGTAATTACTCCATTTTTTTCCTTCAGAGCTCGCCAGTAAAGCCCAGCCCTTTGAGCTGAATTCTTGAAAATACTGGATAAAAAAAAATTAATTTATTTCAATCCCTTAACCCTTTCCATCCTGCCTTTTTATATGAAATGGATAGTTTCACTCCCCAGATGTTAAAGCAGGCACCTTGTGTTCTGTGTATAATTATTTCTAAAGGCATTTTGGAGGTGTCTCAGGAGCACTTTATATACTGGCAATCATCTTGTGTTTTCACTTCTGTAAATGAATGGATGTTTTAATGAGTCATTGGATGCATCTTACAAAAATATGGGACTTAATTCAGAAGTACTTTGAGAGGCACTGTATTAAAAACTCATCTGGACAAATATCAAGTCAGTGTGGGGGTGGGAGATAGGAATCTGTAGGTTACTGAGCAAACATTCCTGTTTGCAGATAGGAAATTTTTTTTTTCCTAACTTGACTCTTAGTAATTCAAAGTTCCCTGAGTGCTCTTCTTAACAGCAGATTTTTAGTGGTTTTGTGAATTGGTTGTTTGTTACTTTGGAGGACTAAAATATCTGCATTGAAAAATTGTATGTTTGTATCAGGTAAAAGCAGCATTTCACATTTTGCTACCTCTGAAATGACAGCTTTAGTTTCCCTTTCTTATATTTATCTGTTGTGTTGTTCCACTTAACATTTACTCCTCCAGAACATTTCCCCTCCCTATTTAAGGCTCACAAACTCATCCAAGAATTTGTTTTAATCATTGTTATTCCTGTAGATGAAGTCAACAGCAGTAGAGGTGACTTTTCTGAGTTGTTATGCAGCCTTGTTGTATTTATGTCCTGCTTTATGTGTGTTTGAAACATGTGCCAGCAAGGAGAGCAATATTTGCCATATTTTTCTTTCTCAGGCACTGTGTCTTCAGAGCCCAAACTTTGTCAGTTGAGAAGTTCTTTATAATCCTCATTTAATATCTTGTTTTTAAGAGCAGAATTGCTTTTTTCTGACCTCCAAAACATATTAAATTTAAAATTGGAGATTCTTTTTTGTGTGTGCCTGTATTGGTAAAGAAACAAAGAAAATGAAAACTTACATACCATGTGGGATATTCTTAATTAGGACCAGATCTCAGAAATGGATTTTTTTTCTGTGATGAAAGCATCATTTGGGATGAAACAAACTTCTAAATTTAAAGCTTAAGCCACGAGAACATGATTCTTATTTTGTTTATAAGGTAATACCAGTTTTCACTGGGGCTGGAGGAGAAAAGTCAAACCCTGCCTTGTTTCAAGAACAGAGTTTCACGCTGCTAACAGTTAATATAAAACTGAAATCGTTTCACTGTAAAAGATAGAGATTAATAGAAAAACTGGTTTCATTCATGTTGCTTCACCCCATTCATTGTCCTCTGAAGAAGCCTTGCCTGCTTGTTCTCCTCTTGTGTGAGCTGTGGATTATTCTTAGCACCAACAACTCCATCCTCTTTCTTTCCCCAGCATTGCCATGGCAACAAAAGAAAATATGACTTCGCAGAGAGGGATTTTGAAGTCAATACAAAGCAAGATGAATACCTTGGCAAGTATCCTTTTTTCCCTAAAAATTGGTGCTGCCTGTGCCTAAGAAGAGTTATGGTACAATTTTTCACTCTGTCATTTGGGGGATCAGCAGTGTCAGTGGCTCTATGACCTGTACTGTCACCAGTTACAAACAGGCCAGGCTGATAACCTGACTGAAGTGTGGTGAACAAGTTGGTTTTGGTCAAATTTGGGCCCTGCATATAGATTAACAGAATTTAATTTTCAGGTGGAGGTCTGTAACAGCATTTCATGGCCTTTCCTGCTGTATTTTTTTGCAGAAGTATAGTTTCATTTCAGGTCCTGCTTTTTGCTTTCAAAAAAGCTGAAGCTTGGTGTTCATCAGTGCTTGTTGTGGTTTGCAGCTAAGAGTAGTCAGGGCCTGAGTATGCTCTTGTCTCCCAGACTCTTGTAGATGTTAATTATGATTTTGGCTGATTGGTTTCTGTGCATATTCTGTCTGAGGGCTAAAGATTGTGCCACATAGTCAAGTCAGGCATGTTTGTGGTTTTCCCTCTTTTTCCTTCTCTTCTGTCAGTGGACAACATCAGTGATCAGACACATGACATCCTGGGAAGATGCATCTTGATAACCCAGAAATTTCATTACAGTTCATAGCAATTGGCAAGAACATTTCAATAAAAGTTCCATAAGCTTTGGCCTTACAAAGATTCTCAGTTCCAAAGACATGAAGCTCTGAGGCTGATTGTCTTGTTGGCAGTTGTACTTTGTACATTAAGAGATAGATTTACACCCCTGTGGTTTTACAGATCTTGCACAGTGTGTGGGTCATGCAGGGTGCAGGATTTGGTGCTGAACAACTGGTGAAGTTCTTTTCTTCACCAGTAACAGAATCCCATTGGAGAAATTCCACAGATGTTTTATATAACCACCCCATTTTTTTTTTTTCATTCTCATTTAAACACAATTAGTAGAAGTAACTAAGCCTGACATACTGGAGATTAAAATGCTTGTAATTGAGGTGATCAGGTGGTGAATTCTGTGTAAACGTGAGCTCTGGGCTGTTCCCTTTTCTCTGCTGCTGTGCAGTCAGTGAAGTGCAGTTGTGATCCTGCTCCCTGCCCATCAGGCTTTACTGCCCTTGCTTCCTCCCACTTGGGAGTAGTTGCAGTGTTGGCATTTCCCCATCCAGGCTTTGGGGCTTGTTGGTGAATTCCTGTTTGCTGCTGTGGCCTTGACTCAGAGCCCTCCAAGACCGTTTTCCAGCAGTGAACAGCCTGATCCAAAGGATCAACCTCCGGAAGCGACGGGATTCCCTCATTTTGGGCGGCGTCATCGGCGTCTGCACCATCCTGCTGCTCTTGTACGCTTTCCATTGATGGATGTTTCCCCCCCTGGACTCTGCTAAAACTCATCACCACCTTCCCTCCTCCCAGCCAAGGAAAAGTGAGTGAGGGAAGCATCAGACTTCCACAGGCTGCTCGTGGCTGGGGCTGTCAGCATGGTATCTGATGGTAGACTGTGACACTGGGCTTGGGCTGAAGCTGCAGTGTTTCTCCTTCCCTGCTGTTCACCTTCCTTTGGGTTAAATTTGGTGGGATTTGTTTGTCTTTAATTCCCTTTCTCACTGCAAGGTAAGTGCCCATGGGATGCTTAACCAGAACTGGGGGAACAGTTCCACTGCTCAGCAGGGCTGGGGAGGAGGTTTAGTACTGGCTGTGGAGTGGGAAAGGATTAAGTTTGCCTTGGGTGGAAGCTCAACAGGAAGGCTTTTCCCTCTAATCCCAGCACAGTACTGAATTTCACCCTGAGATGAATATTGCAGCTTTAAGCCTTCAGGTTGCTTTACTACTAAATACATGTTCTGTAATTCTTTTTAACTCCTGGTTGAGATTCTAGTTATTTCTGCATAATTCATGCTGTGAAAACTGTGCTTCACACAAATTCCTCGAAGTTAACAAAAAAATAAAAGGGGGTTTCTGTTCACTTTTTGCACAGATTATGAATAAAGTACCCTCTGAGGAAGATCATAAGATTTCTTGTGGCTTTAAAGGGACTGAGAAAGTCCCCCTGTGTAAAAAGGGAGCACAGTGTCCCAGCAGCTGTTTACTCAAGTGTTCAGTCATCTGAAAAGTGACCAAACATGGGTTCACCTGAAGGAATCTTTTGGGTGCAAATACTTTGATTTTGGCTGGCATAATAAAGATCTCTATAAAGACATGATAAGCAGTTTACAAAGCCTATACTGTAATTTAGGTGAAATTACTCTGATAGTGCAGCAAGAAGGATATGATCTAAACTGTTGATTGGGAATGAAAATGATGATGGTTATGGCTGAGGCAAAGGTGTCTGTGGGCAAAGGTTTTGGACATAACTCCTCCTGCTGAATGTATGGATAATGAAACAAGTGTTATTTAGTATTATGTGGGAGGAACAGCTCTTTTTTTTTGGTCTGGACAGGCAAAAAGAACCTTGTTGTTTGTCTGTAAACAAAGCTGACACCTGCAGTGACTTTGATACTGCAGCATCCCAGATTACAGATTCTTCTGCTCTTTCATCAGCACTTTTCCATCTGTCATCATAACCCAGTATTTTCAAGCCTTGACACTGAAATACCTTTCTAAGAACTTGATTAACTCTTTTCACAATCTACTTACAGTGCTCCTAGCAGATTCCATGTATTCCATCACCTACAAATGTCACACAATCCCCAGGTTCTCCTCTGGAACAGAGTCCAGCAGGACAGACACAACTTTTTACTCCATTTTTTAGTGTCTGTGAGTTGGAGGGAATAGAGACTTGTGTAGTGTGCAGACCCACACTGTTACACCCAGAATGTCTGGATTTAAAGGCTTCTTTGCAGACTTAATAACCCTGTGTCAAAGAGTCAACAAGGGCTTTTAATCAGCCATCCTGCCTTTGGGATTTGGAATTAATTAATACATGTAAAACTGTGGGGCTTGTATTTGAAATAAAGGGTGGTTATTTGGTTGATTTGGGAAAGTTCCCATTTGGAGATGAAGTGTTTATTAAGGGGCTTTATGAAAAAACTTGATGGATAAAGGAGGGTTATTAATGGATCTATGTGTTGGGAGATCAAACTTCTTCTCCCTGTTGCCTTTTCTTTGATTCCTCTTCTACCCTAAGGGACCCTGATCAGCACTTGTGCATCTGTTTAGGATTTGTAGGATTTGGTTGCTCTATAGTTGGCAATATAAGATCTGCAGTACCGTAAATAAATTCATTTATTTAATCTCATAGCAAGTCTTTTTATTGGACATAACTGATAATTTGGTGCATATATTTAATCTTATTGTGAAAAAGCTGCTATGGAAAATATGTAGATTATAATAAATACGTAAACATAATTGAATTTTCATGTTACAAAAATGTTATGGAGGAACTGATATATTTTAGTATAAAAAGAATGGAAATATGCTGAATTATCTCTGATAAAGCTTTACTGGAAACAATTTTGGTGTTGGCAGCCCCTCCATGGATTTTGTTTGTGCTGGTTTTGAGTCAGTTTTGTGTTGAAAAATACATTTAATTATCTTTGGATTTTTCCCTTCATCATCATCTGGCAGAGTGAGCAGGAGTTGTGCTGTGCTCCCTGGAGGGCTGTGTTTGCATGTGGCCCAGGGAAAGGCTTCCAAATTCAGGAGAATCAGCCTCATAATTCATCTCTAACAGCCTGGACCTGTGTTCAGAACAATGGACTGGAAAAGGAGCACAGTGGATTGTAGCATTCTGCCTCAAATCCCAAAATACAGGTTTGTGTCTCCTGTTGCTAAATGTGCTCTCAGAGTTTTTCATTCTGTATGGTTCCTCCTGCTCTGAGGAAAAAAGATGTGGTTAAAGAATTCTCTGCAATTGCTGCCAAAGTGGCAGTTTCCTCACTCAGCCCAGCAGAAGTGTGCTGAGAAAATCATTGCTGAGCACTGAAATGAAGGGGGGAAATCCATGGTATTTCTACAGGGTGTGTTTCACACACACAGACAGTCTTTTTCAATTTCTGCTTCATTCTTCCTACCAGATAAGCAGCTTCTTCAAACCTGGCCAGGCTCTGGAACACAAAAGATCATGTTGGTAACGTTGATGCCACACTTCACACGGGTGGGAATAATTTTATCCCTGTTCTTTAGACTATTTCTTACCTTTTGTCTGATCTTCAGTCTCTGGTTGCTGCAGCAGAACAATGGCTTTTGGGCAACACCCAGAACTGTGTTCAGCTTCTTCCCAGGACAGTGCCATGGCTTTGACCTTCCTGAGCAACATTTGTTTTCTTAAACCAGTATTAATTTCAGGAGTTTTGCATATCAAAGTGAGGTACTAATTCCTGCTGGATTCATGACACTGAGTAATCAACTAGATTTTTCATTAGTAGTTTAGAAGTCCTTTCATTGCATTGTTCTTATGATTAATGTGAGAAGAGTCAGTTCCTTGCTGGATGTTGGAAATGAAAGAGTAAAAGTAGATTTTTAGGTGGTGTGAAAGTGTCAGGTGAGTTGTACACTGCTTGTCCTCCAGGGCTGTGTCCCCTGAGGTGCTGCTTTCCCCAAACTGCTGCACAGGGAGCTGAGGCTGCTCCACCACTTCTGATGGTGCAGCTCATTTAGTCACAACTAAATGGGTTTTAACTCTCTAAAACTCTCTCTAAATGTAGCAACTTGTTTCCCAAGATCACTTGAGGCATAACCTTTTGCTGGTTTTACTGGTTTTGTCCCAAAGCTTTCATTTGAGACAGGGAGGAGAGGCTAACAGCTGTCAGTGCTGAAGGAGGAAATGGCTCTGAAACTCTTTCTAACAGAATTGGATTATGGAATGTGCAGGACAGGAGACTGCAGTGAGAGACACTCTGAGCCTCCAGGTCCCCTCTGTGCCCTGCACCTCTCCTGTCACTGCACATTTGAACCAGTGGTGATGTTTTAGTTCTGAGCACAGAAGGAGCTGTTGGTCTGTGTGGTGCTGAGTGAGGAAAGCAGTTAAATAAACACTCTACACCCAAAACAAAGCCCTTTCCCACAAAACATCCCAGGCCTTGTAAATGAGTTTCTGATTGCACTTTCTGATTTATTTTTTTTCTTTTCATACACGTTCTTGAAACTTCTATTGTAACTGTAATTATTTTTGTTCTCACCTATTGTGCATTCTCTGTATGTAACAAAAAAAAAGGCTTTGATATGTAATTTAATAATAAATTAGAATTCTAAGCAAGGTGCTTGGTTTTTTCTTCCCTTGATAATCTTTGCCTACCTAAACTTCAGGGAAGATACAGAGAGGATTCATCCCACCCCTTTGGAATATATACCTGGCCATACAAATCAGTGTGTTACTAGGTTTTATATCAAATATCAGACATGATGAAACATTTCCTGATCCAAAATGCTTTGAGGACATATGTTCCTCCTGCCTAGATGTGCAGTCCTGGACTCATCTCCTACCTGGGTGGGGGCTGATTAAACTCGTGGTGGTTTTCCCTGCTGTTCTTCACCAAGTGGAACAGGGATGGTTTTCTTTAGAGATAAGTGTTAAAAAGGAAGATCTCTGTGGATTTCTGTCTTCAGGACAGACAGGACTCTGTTACCCTGTGGTTTTCCAGCACCACGGTGCTCTGGTCCACCTCCCTCAGGTGTTCCAGCCAGGCAGCATCGTACCTGAAGGATGCACCTGTGCCTGGTGCTTTTGCAGTCAGTGCTAAATCTTTCAGTGCTGCTCCAAATTTGTATTCTGGGAGCAGCAGAGCTGCCTGGCCTTGTGATACCTGTCTGTGCATGAGGCTGGGAGTGAAGAGAGGGATTTCTCCTTGCAGAGCTGTGCCTGTAAACGCTGCTTTAAAGCAGAGAAACATCTTTGTATCCTTAATGCCTGGTAAATATTCAGGAGTGACCAGATGCTCTCCCAAGGGAAGGCTTTGACTGTATGTCTCAAGCTAAAGGAGAAACGTCAAAAAAACTTTTGAAAATGGAAAGGCAGTTCTGGTTGCAGATAGTGGGAAGTGCAGTGAGTTTTTCCAGTTGCGGCGCTGGTAATAAGTGGTGCATAAAATTCCATCTTCGTTTGGATTAGAAAATAAATTATTAATGCCCCTGAATCCTTTTTTCCAGCTCCCTGTACAGTCAATAATTTATAGTGGCACAGGCATAGGCTATATATTTTTAACCATCCGCCTCCCAAAGTACAGTTGTTGGTATTGAGGAGTGCTGTCCTTCCTGCCAGGCTCGGCGCTGTGGGTGTTCCTGCATTATGCATGAGCCGTGCTCTGCTCCCTCAGCCCCGCTGCCATTCCAGCAGCAGCATTCCTGCCGAAAGGGAGCCGAGCGCTCCTTTAGGAATTCACAAATAGAGACACCAGTGCCTTTGTTTCCTCCCTTTCACCGAGCGTGGGCGGTGTACAGCGCCCTGAACTTGATTTTTTGGAGTGTTTTAATAGAAAACCTCGATGTTTACAGTTGGTATTCCCGAATTCCAGCCTTTTATCCACCATCTCCAGGTGGAAAAGCTGCGCTGCCAGCGCTGTGCCTTGGCAGCTGGGCTGTGCTCATTAAGCACTCGGAGCCTTCATCCTCCCCTTCTTCCCAGGCTGCCGGGGCCGCTGCAGCTCTTCCCTTGCTCCATCCTCGCCTGTCGCAGCCCTTCCCGTGTTCTTTGTTCCTAATGGGACCCTGAGGCTTTGCTAACCCAGATTCCAGAGCGCTGCAAGTGAGGCAGGAGGAGCCTGGTTGTGAATCCAAGCCTCTGCACCCCTGAAACAGCGTTTGCCATTCTCTCATTGCGGGTTATTTTCTGGTTGTCTTGATTTTGGCAGCCTGTGGGCCCTCTGCCAGCCAGTGGTGTGATTTTTGAGAGGTCTCCTGCTCGTTGTGGCTGTTCAGACCTTAAACTTGTGTTGCTTTGTCTGCTCACTGCACTGTCCAGTTCTCCTCCCTTCCTTCCTGGGTGTTTGGCTTCACGCAGACATTTCAAACACATGGATTTCTTTTTTGCTTTCATCATTTTCGTTTCTTACTTGAAAATCCATCCTTTGAAGTCCAGAGGGGTTGTCCAGGGTGATTGAAGCTTATCAATCAAAGCCAAACCCGAAGGAAATTCACTGGTAACCATTGAGGTGCACAAGCACAGCGTGGGGCTCTCCCACAAATGCTGTAAACAGGGAGAATTTCTATGTTTTGTTTCTTTTCTTATCTCCCTTGCCCATACCCATCCGTTAGATGCAGAGCTCTTCAGAGGGGGGACAATATTCTTCATCTTTTGCCTCTCTAAAGCTGCACTGAAAATAGAAGCTCCTCTCTGCAGGTTGCAAAGCCCCATTGAGCTGCCAGCTGTACAGTGGAAACTTCCCCAAGATGTTTGTGGTACCTGTGCCCAGGCATGTCATCTGCTACAGAGCCCTCCAGCTCCAGACCTGTGCTGAGCTGGCTTCTTCCAGGGTGAAATGCTGCTGAAACTTCAGATTTTTAAAGGGAGCCTTTTCTGAAGACTCTGCAGGATGCTTAGGAATGTTGCAGGTGTAAAAAGAAATCGTGAGTAGCTGGGAAAGTGCTGATCAGGTGGCCCTGGCAGGTCCAGCTTTAACACACAAACCACAATTTATTACATTAAAAAGTGATTGGACCATGAAAGGACCTTGTCCCCATTGCAGACTGGTGGGAACCTGGTGGGATCCTTTGAGTGTCCTCCACTTTCAGTGTCAGGGAGGCTGGAATGGTCCTGGGGCTTGGTCAGCCTTGATGTGGGACAACACCCGAGTGCAGGAGGGGAGATATGTGGATATTTCTCTACTGTGCTACAAATGCAGATCCCTCTAGGTCAGGCATGTATCACCAGTGCTAAATTTACTTCAAAATATTACTGAGGTGAGGAGGTTTGTGACTCAGGTCTATAAAAGCATGCAGTGCTTATGTGAAGAAATAAGTTTGGAAAGAGGCAGGAGGGGGCTCGGGCTCCAGCAGGGACCATTCCTGGTGTGGCTCTGCCCTCTCTGCACAAATAGATCTTTGTACTGGGGAGCAGCTGCACCTCCAGGTTTTGTGTTCCTTACAAGCAGGATCTGCTGGCCAGCTCTTCCTGTGTTTCCAAACACTTCAGGAAATGCAAATAATTTCCAAGCCTGTGCTCTGGTTTAGATGAAATGGTTTTAAAATAAAAACCAACAAACATTGTGGGATGATCGGTTTTTGTAATAGTTCAGGGTGACTTTCAGATGGAGTTGTGCCACTCTGGGAGGGCAAAGGAGGGATTCTGCTGTGGGGATTTTGGTATTTGGGTCCCTTTTATTCACTCAGATGTGTGTGTGTGTGTGTGTGTTTGGAAAACCTGAGCTCCTGGAGTCAGCTTTGCCATGGCAGGCAGGCAAGTGTTGGTACCACAGCCACATCCCAGGGGAATGAACCTCTCCCACTCTTCCTCAGGAAATGCAATTCCTTAACTCAGCAGCCAAGTTCTTTCTGCAGTTGTGGTGCCCCTGGGAGGTGAGTGTTGGTGGTCTGGGAGTTCTGGGCAGGAGAAGAAGAGCTGTTAACTTGTTTTTTAGGGCAATTCAGCTTATACCCACTCTATTTTGCAGTCAAACCAGGTAAAAATAGAGCATTGCTTTAAAGACGGGAGCTCCTTTTGTTTTACAGCTGTTTGCTGCATACCTGGGCTGGCTGCTCCAGACCAGTGAGGAATGACAGCTCAGGCTGTGAGGGACTGGGTTATTTTTCTGCCCATCTGGAGCTGATGAAATGATCCATCTGCATTGCTGGGAAGGAGGATAAAAGACGGGTTTTATGAAATTGTACCTGAGAGCAAATAATTGGAAGAAAACGCTTTGGAATCTGCAGCCTGTAATTAAACATTTCCAGGAGGCAGCGAGGTGCAATGAGCTCAGCAGAAGGAGGCATTTTGCTGGGAAGTCTTTGCTTTGTTTCACGCTGTGTGCTATTAAAGCAAACAACTTCACAAGCTTCAGAAGCATTGGCAGCTCTTGACCAAGAATAGCATCTCACATCACAGCTAAGCTGGAAACAATGAGGGCCAGCAGTCGTTGGTTGGTTGGGTTTTTTTAGTCCATAAATGAGGTAGCTGAGCTCATGGAGAAATCCCCATTTCTCTATTTTAGGTGTCCTAAGATGTTTCATCTTCTGAAGGATCCAGCAATAACCACCATGAAGCAAAAGTCCTCATTTAAAGCAGATCTTCTGGTGCAATTCCCACTTACCTGCTCACACCAGGCTCTCCTCCAACACATAAATCCTAAATCCTCACCACCTAACCCAAGCTTGTGCAAAGTCTACCAAACATGTCTAGTCTGACTAAAAAATTACTCTGAGATGTGATAGAAACATCCACCATGTGGGATCATGTGGAATCCCCATCCCTGGAAGCGTTCAAAGGCACATGGATGTGGCACTTGGGGACGTGGTTAAATGGTGAGCCCAGCAATTCTGGGTTGGGTGATCTCAGAGGGATTTTCCAGCCCCACTGGTTCCATGCTGAGCTGTGCTCCTGGTTCAGGGTCTCTGTGGGGATGTGGGAGCTATGACTGTGTCGCTCCCACAGTGTTTGCAAGGGAGCAGTGACAGCTTTGGACTGGGTGCAATGTGCAGAGCTGCAGAACAGCTCCTGTCTGCAAAGGGGAGGCTGGATCTGGGTAGGAAAATAGGAAGATGGAGCCTTCAGCATCCTCACGAAGACAGATTCATTTTTTTCTCTGCTCTTTTGTCTACCAGGAGTGTGTTTGGTGAGCTGCTGCTTCAACAGTGCATCCAAATTTCATCTTTTTTAAATCTCTGCAGCTAAGAAGCTGTTCTGTGAGCTGGGAGAATTCGGGGTGCAATCTGGTCTTTTTGGCTCCCTTGCTGGGGGCTGCATCTCTGCACACCAGAGCCAGGTGTTCATGTGCTGCCCATCACAAAGTCTCTCTGTATCCCTGCATCCCTGAGCTCTCCTCCTGTGGTTGCTGAGCCCAGGGCTCCATCACCTCCCAAATGACTTCCTGAGAGGCTTTGAGAGAGCCCAAGGAATCCCTGAGCTGCTCAGCAGCCAGCATTAGGAGCCAGAGAGAAAATGGAAATGTTCTCCCGGTGTCTTTAATTCCCAGCTCCTGACTGGGGAGCAAAGTCATGGAAACCAGTTGAGGAACTGGTGGCCAACTTTCTGTCCTTTGCCTGAACCCCAAACTCATGCAAATTCATCAGTGAGGACGAACAGTGGGAGAGGAAGGGAGAGCCCACAGCAGAGAACGTATGCAACGTGGAAATTGGACATGAACCTCTTGCTGTTCATGTGTGAATCTATTATACATGAGCCCATCAGAGCAGGGTATTAATAAAACAGGAGCTGAAGAACTTGGCACTGCTTTGTCTGATGTGAAACATCAGAGCCCAGGCTGGCCTTTGAAGTCTGGGGTTGCATCTGCCCGGCTGCGGCAGTGACAGGGGCAGGATGCTCCAGGGAGAATCTCACCACTGAAGGGGAATCTCTCCACAGCGTGGGGGTTTTTATGTGATTCAAATCCTCCTCCTTCTCCTCCTCCAGGACAAAGCCATTGCTTTTTTTTTTTTTTTTTTTTTTTTCCTGCTCAATCTTCTGGCTTGCTGAATTCTTTAGGCAACATACAAAGAAGGCTGAAGATGGCTTAAAGAAGCCTCAGACATGCAAATGGCATCTGTTCCTTCAAAGTTCTCCCCCCAAGACCCCTCTGTGCCTTTTGTTGCACACAGGTACCACCAAACCGAACCCTCTTTGCTTTGCTGAATTATGGGCAGTGATTTCTGAGCACCTGCATTTTGTGTCTCCATCAGGACAAATAAATGTGGCTCTTCAGACCTGCCCTGTAATCCCAGCTGTGCTGCCAAAGCCCTTGTGCAGACAGTGCCTCTGGCTCTGCTGGCTGAGCAGAGGCAGTGGGGAGATGCTGTGGCTGAGGAGCAGAGGCTTTGTGCAAAGCCAGCCTTGGTGTAAAATGGGAGTAGCTGAAGTGTGGTGTCAGCTTGGATCTGCATGGCTGTGAGTAATTAACCCTGGCTGATGGCTCTTAGAGGTTTGAGCAGCTGGGATGTGAAGCTGAACATCAAGAGCACTGATTTAGGTGCTGTTACAAGGGGAGGGTGTTTAGCAGTAAGAACCAGCAGATCTAATTAGATTTGCAGTTTTCAAAGCAACAGGGAATGGATGCACCAGAGAAATGGGCTTAATTTGTTAAAAATGCCCCAGTGAGCTGCAGAGCTGGGGAGGGGGATAATGCAGTGTAAGAGAAGGGCTGGGGGGTGAGCAGGAAGGCTGAGCTCAGTGCTGGAGGCTGTGGAGCAGCTCTGTTTCCCTGCAGTGCTTGGTGCCCGAGCCATAGGAAACCTTAGGGACAGATCCACTGTTGGGCCTGACTTACAGGGGCTGGGCTTTGTGTTGTGGGCAGCACTTGATCTAGAACTAATTCCTGTTCCTTGGATTGGTGTCTGAGAAGCTCATGAGGATAACAGTTCTGCTTTTCATGAGCTCACAGACATCTCCATCCTCTCTGGCTTTGAGTGCCTATGGGGTTTTACTGCTCATTCATTTTGCAACGCCCCAAAACCCTTGTAGGGTTTTTGCATCCTTAAGAAAGGGCAAGAGTTTTTTGTCAGAGTGAAAATGGCAGGCAGGCCAGAGCTTGTCACAGCAGAGGGATTTGGGTTTGGATCACAGGGGTGGGTCTGTTCACCCTCTGCCTGTAACCACTTCCCAAAGGTGCCCACAGCAAGTCCAGCAGCTGCAGCTGCTCCACTGCAACATTTGCTGCTGAGTGGCTCTGTCAGGGAGGAGAGCCCAGACCCCTGATGCTGGACCTGCCCCCGATGAGGGAATCCAGCAGGATGTGCTCCAGGCAGGGCCATCAGTCCATTTGTTGCTGAATCATGCTGCAGAATTCACCTCTGTCTTCTTCCATCCCAGGCATGGATGGAAATGGAAGTGCTGTGTGTGATACCAGGGGCCTGGAAGCCTCATTTTTCATCCTTGCTGGTGGTGTGGCCCTGCCTCCTTGGCTGGCAGAGGGAAGGAGCTGTCCTGGGGATGCTGTGGGACTGTGCCACCTCCTGCAAGTCCTGCACAAACTGAGAGTTTGCTGTGTGGGACAGGCAATTAATTCATCCTGCAGGCTTGGCAGGTCTCTGCAGGCTGGGCTGGGTTGGAAGCTGGGCTGCCCCTCGTTCCCAGAGGATGCCAGGGATGTGCAGGGGGAGGAGAGCACAGGGATTCAGCTGAAGGAAGTGGCTGTGCACCTCAGCTTCGGTGAGGATCAGCCACCTTGACCGACCAATTGACACAAATAAACCCTGGTGGTGACCCCAGGTGGCTGTGACAGTCAGCAGTCTTCCAGTCTGGCTGGAAAAACTCCTGGGAAGTGTTTTTGGTTAAAACCAGCACAAGGCTGCTCTGTCTGCACCTTTCCCTGCTCTGCCTTGTGCTGTTTTCTTTACTCTTTGCCTGTACATATTATTTGCAACCCACTGCACCCAAAATACCAACTGGTTGCTCTCAGAGTGTGAAGCAATCTCTGAATGAGTAGCTTGGATAATTTTTTTTTTCTCATTTAGACAGAAGAAACCAGTTCAGCTTTGACCATGCATGTTACATTTTAATTTTTTTTTTCTCATGCCAAGAAATACAAAGAAAGTATATAAGATATACCATACCATCCTGCAGAAAAAGAAACATTTGTCAGCAAAGAGAAGCACCCAGCTGCAATTCCTGGTGTGTTCATGCTGTGTGTGAGCTGTGGCTCTCCCGGGGAGGGGATGGACCCTGCACTTCCATGCCAAGGTTCAAGTCCTGGCACCTTCTAACAAGGGCTCCCAAATGGCATCAGGGTTGCCTTGGTGAATCCTGCACACGTTCCCTTTCTGATGTTTCTTATCCTGGATGGGTATTTATAGGTTGGAATTTTGCTACCTACTGGTGTCAGCAAATGCTTTACAAATATTCCCACTTTGAAAATGCTGCTTTCCCCCCACACACCTCCTTGGCTTGGGAGTTTTTCAGTCCAAACCTGTTTTTTGCCAGAACTAAAGGCTGTATACTGAAAGGAAAACGAGCTTAAATCTGAATTATTTCAGCCTGACAGCGCAACCCCGGCTGTGGTTGTGTGAGAGTAAAAAGCGACAGGGCAGGGGTGGGGCCAGCCCGGTGGGTGCCTTTCTGCAGCCTCTCCCTGGGCTCAGAGGGCAGGGAAAGGGAGATTTCATTCTAAATAAAAGCAGGAATCTGCTGTCCTTGTCTACATGGAGAAATCTGTGTGGGGAAGGTCGGGTACCAGCGCTGGAGCTGGCTCAGAGGCTCCCTGCCCTCTCCAGCCCCTTCCAGCAGAGCCCAGAGATGAGATCTCATTGCAGCAAGACCTGGCCAGGCTAAAGGAGAGGCAGAGGCTGGGAGGAAAGAGCTGTGGGACTCAGGGATGCTCTGGAATGAATTCTCAGGAATTCCCATTGGGTGGCAATGCTGAAGGACAGCGTGGCCAAACCGGCAAAGAGCGGGGAGAGAGGAGTAAACTGGAACAGGGTGAAATACCAGCCAGAATAAGCAAAGCCATCCTTAACACAGCAAACTCAGAAATCTTTTGGTGGCTTTCTTTCCTCTGGTGATGCTCAGATCCCCTTGGTGTCTGCAGGCAGCTCCCAGCATGGTCACTGACCTTTCCTGACCCTTGGCCACTGCCTCCCACCAGGAACTGCTACAAACCCAAATCAAGTTTGTTGCTGGTTCAGCTTTAAGCTTCAATCCAGCCTTGGTGCAGCCAGCAGCCCTTCTGTGCCACCCCACAGAGCCCAGCCCTGCCCTAAATCCTGGCAAAGAAGCCCAGGGACAGCAGTGCCAGAGAGGGGCCACCAGCCCCAAGCTCTGCTCCGAGGCTCCTTCCCCTGTATTTGCATCCCACCAGGACCTCACATTTGTCGATGGGAACTCCTACTCCAGCTTGCATTTAGAGACATTTCCCACCTTCTCCATCCCTTCAGTGAGCTCTCCTCCTGCCAGCTCAGCTTCCCTGTCAGGTAGGGCTGGGCTGTCACCGTGCTCTCACCTTTCCTTCACCAGAGGGGAGAAGTTGGCCAGGATTTCATGACTGTTTTTGGTGCAAACACAGAGAATTCTGACATGTGGGCTCAGAGGAGGCTGCAGCAGGTGGCAAAGAGCTGGGGGATAAGAAACAGGGCTGCTTGGTGGGGCTGGGGAGGAAAAGGCTCATGGCACAGTTTTTGTGGCTGCCCTGCTGTGTGCTACAAGCAGAGTTAAGGAGAGTTCCCTGGAGCAAAGGGGTGGCTGTGCCTGGTGGCCTCAGGGTGAAGTTCTGCCATCATCAACCTCTCTGCAACACAGCACAGGTGAGCTGTGTGCCCAGGGCTGGGGGCCTTGCAACCTCTTCCTTCACAAATATGAGCAAATTCCACCCAAAAAAAAGCCAAAGATGGAGCTGAGCTGGGATAAAACCATGGGGGATGGGGATTGCTGCTTGGCAAAAACTTTGCAAAATAGGGTGCAAAATATGTGGAGAAGTTGATGGAGGAGTAGGGAGAAGAGACTTTCTGGATGTCCCTGGAGAGTTTATTCCTTCAGCACTGGAGAGGCAGGTTATAAGCAGAGCAAATATTTTGTCAGGGATAACTGTAGAGCTTTTCCTCTGGATTTAAATGCAGGATAAGAAAATAAAAAATAACAAAAAGCTGAGTTCAAGGCTGCAGTACAATTGCATCTATTCAGGAAGATTTTAGAATGAAAAGGATTCAAGTGGCTTAGTTCTCTTTTGTTATACTTAATAACGAGATGAGAAACATCACCTGAGATGTCCAATGAGACAGGAGGCAAAACCAAATCATCACCCTGGGGATTTTGGGGAAATCTGCCTTCTCCTGCACCCAGGGCAATCCTGCATCCTGGGGAATCCACTTCTCTCTGCTGCCCTGGCCTGGAACTTCTCCTGGCAAGGACCACTGCAGCTTCCTCACAAAACCTCCTCCTTCCTCTGGCTGCAGGAATCCCATTTGGAACCACAGTGGGGTGGAGATTGTCTAGATCCCACTGAAAAAAAAAAGATTCCAAGGAAATCTGTGCTCATACAAGGAGGAAGAAGAAAAAGGGGTTGATTTGGGAGCTGCTCAGTGCCTGAGCATTTGCCATCCCTGCAATTAGAGCAATAATGAACCCACCTCATGGGGGGTGGCAGGGTTTAATCCTTTGGATGCAGAGAAGCACTTTAGATGAAAGGCTTTATATAATGATAAAAGAGCATTTAAATTCTTACTTAAATGCTCTCAAGTCCTATAACTCCCTCCAGCACTTTTCTCTGAAAAAGGGCCCTTCCTGCCCAAGGAGGAGCTTCCTGGGCTCTTCCCATCAGCTGAATTCCAGCAGCTCCAAGGGCAAAGGGCAGGAGCTGCAGGGACAGGCAGCACTGCCCTTATGTAGCTCCAAAAAAACCCCACATGTTCCCCAGCAAGCAGCTTTTGGGTCCAAGTGTTAAAGAAGGAAACATTTGGGGGATTTGATGGCATTCCAGTTGCCCTAAGATGAAAGTTTAAACATCCAAGGGAAGGTTTCTGAAGGGCTCAGGAGGAAAAGATGCAGTGCCTGGACAGAGGAGGGAGGAGGGAGCTTCCACCCAGCAATGCTCAGCAGTCCCTATTTGCTGAACTCACAAAAGATATATTGCAAAAAGAAAAGTTGCAGATTTGGTCCATTTTAGGTGCCAGCAGTTTGTGATGGAATGCTGGCAAGGGGGTGGATGAGAATGGAAAGGGCTGTAGTGATGTGCAGTTGCTGGGAGTCCCTGGAATCCCTTTTAGTGGAGAGAAAAATGTTGAGAGCGTGTCTGGGGGATTTGGCTTTCTCACCCCCTGGATTCAAACAGCATCTAGAGGAAAAAACCACTTGAAAGAGGAGCAATCAAAAAGGTGACAGGAGAATTTTCACAGAGATGCCTGCAGCTTTGCACATGAATTACTACAGAGTAACTACAGCGAGGATTTACACTTCACCCCTACCCTGTGCTAACCCACTCAGAGCCCAGGGAGGAGTCAGTGCCAAGCAGTCACCAGGTGGTGAAATTTCTTTTGGTGGATTCTCCATGTAGACAAGCCCTGGGAAGCACTGAATTTGGTCTAAATTTGGGGTGTTTTTCAGGAGATTGGTGTCAGGGAGCAGAAGTGCACTGAAGGACAGCATTTCTCAGTCAGTCTGTGCTTTTAGGTCGCAGGTTGTCAGCTGGAGACAACAGAAAGGCCAGGCAGTGCAGCTCTTGGTGGTGTGTGCCCAAAGTTTGGATCAAAGAGACTCAGGGAGCCAATGGACGTGGCCAGAAGTCACAAAGCCTGACTAAAACAACAGGCCATGGAGCTTTGCATAGTCTGGGTGGGTGGGTGGGTAGAGGGCCAGCCCCAGGAAGCCCCTGCAGCAATGAGGGGTGAGAAGGTCTGGGGCTGGATGGAGCCTCGAGGGAGAGTGTGGGGAGTGAATCCATGGGGATGGTGTGGAAGACGTGGCAGGGCCTGTGGTACCTACAAGGGAGGAGCAGAGTCTGTTTTCTTGTTATGTTAAATACAAAACATTAAAAAATAATACAACAACTCGCAGAACTGACCCCAGGCAGCTCCGGGGACGCCGGAGATTTTCAGAGCTGCAGAAGAGCTGTGTGAGGGGTGCAAGGAGAGGAGCAGGAGTCTAAAACTCCTTCATGCCCCTGAAAATCTCCTGGAAGGCCCTAAGCTGAAGCCCCAGAGCGTTGGGGGTGAGCACTGGCAGTGGTGGGGGCTGGATCACGCTGAAGCCTCTGCGTGACAGCGGGGTGTGCGTGGGTAGAGCGGGCTCTCCGTGCCTTGGTGCTGCTGCTGGGCATTAACCAGGCTCTTGTCTCGGTGCCAGGGGTGCTAACCTCCCTTTTGGGTGCACAGAGAAATGTGTGGGTTCACAGGGAATGCCTGATTTTGCCTTGCATTAAAAAGCCCACCACGGGATGGGGGTGAGGAGGAGCCTGGGGTTCTCATGCAGCAACATCCTGCTCTGCCAGCTCTGAGATCTGCCCTAAGTGATAAAAGAGCTTGTAGGAGCAGACATGGAGAACATTCCCAAAGGCATGCAAATGGTCATTGTCTCTTTTTTTTTTTCTTTTTTTCTTTTTTTCTTTTTTTTTCATCAAAAATACAAAAGCACCCACCACATCCTCCAGCTTTGGCGGCTGCGTTTCGTTCGGAGCAGAGCCGTGGTCCTGCTGCAGCTCTGCTCTCCCTCCTCCTCCGTGGAACAGCTCTCAGCTCCTGATGGCAGTTTGAGCTTTGTTTTGTTTTGTTTGTTTTGTTTTGCTTTGCTTTGTTTTTCATACAGACAGAGAATTTGACGATTTAAAAACCAACAATCCCCCAAAAATCCAGAGACTTGTGCCAAAATTCTCAGGAGGACTCCTCAAAAACGTCCCGTTCTCGCCTTGTATTTTCCTTCCAAAACCAGCTGCCTTCTGGAGACTCTCTCCTCCTCTTGCACTTTAGTTATCTCCCCACTCCGTGAGTTCTGCTGGAGGGGAATGAGGTAGTGGATTTCCCCCTTCTCCTCTCCACGTGGCCTCTCCCATTCCTACTCAGGGTGATTTTTATCCCATCCCTCGCACAGGCTCATTCCCAAGAGGCGGTGAATTGAAGCATGCGTTCCTTCCTTCCTTCCAGAGCAGACTGTCTAGGGCTGCCCACCCACACTGTGACAATTTTTTGTTTTGTTGCAAGGCTGAAAGTAAAAACCCCAAAAGGAAAGTTGTCTTCCTCCTCTTCAAGGTATTTGCATGCTGAAACATCTTCTAGGAACCTGTAAAAGAAAAAGTGGCTTAGGGCAGCTTCCAGCAGTGAACAGATGTTCCCCTTACGCTCCTAGCTTGATCTTTCTGAGGTCCCAGTTTGCCTCAGCTGTGCTGATCATGCTTGGTTTGGCAGGTGGGGCTGTGTTTGGGAGGTCCCCAAGAGATTTTGGGATCGTATTTCTGGTCAGGTTGATTTGTCTCCTGAAACCTTTCTATTTTTACAGCACTCCACTCTTCTAAACCCAACCACAGGCTTTGCCAGGCAGGGCCTTTCACCAGGGAGACTTTGTGTGGTCGCCAGGGCACTTTGGACAGCACATGGAGAGCTTTCCATGCTGGTCATTTGGGCAATGTGTGTTTCCACAGGAAGGAGCCCATTCTCTGAGGTGTTTTTTATGTGTGTGTGCAGCTGCTGATGGTCAAACCAAGCTGGAGCCAGTGCCCTCGCAGTGCACTCGGGCTGGGAATGACGTAGGGGGTGGGCTGGGGGCAGGCCTACCCTATTCCCTGGGCTGCAGCTGGGAGCCAGGTGAGGTTCCTGCTGAGGGAAGGAGAAGGAAGGGTTACCTCTGATGCTGAGTGAAATGTAGAGCACGATGATGATGGTCCCCAGCACGATGGAGACGATGCTGAGCAGCCTGGCCATGCGTCCGAGCCGCCGGGCGCCGTCCGTGTCCCCTTGCTGGCCACTGTTCCTCGACTGGAGAGACACAAAAAGAATCCCTTGAGAGAGGCAGCAGCTCTAGGGGTGACTCCCTGGCTGTAGAGCCCCAAACTGAGCCCCATTTTCTTTCCTGCTCTTTTAATTGGCCGTCACTTGGTTCCCAAGCGGAAAATGCTGGAAGTGAGGATTCCTGGGGAGGGAGAAGCATCAGTGCTGAGGGAAAGGGCCTCCTGATCCTGCTGGGAAAGGTCCTGCCCTTGGCTGGGGGAGCACCCAGCACTCAGCAGAAGGGCAGCTGCACGAGGAGTTGTGGTGGAATCACTCACAGTGTCTGCTGCCAGCCCGGCTCTTGGGACCAAAAAGTCTCCCCAGATTTGTGCAGTGCCCTTCTGCCACCCACAAAACCCATTGGGAAGGGGGTTTGGAGGGAGGGAAAGTGGGTAAGGGGTTTTAAGGCTCACTGGTGATGGTTTCACCTGGTTGGGAAAGCTTGGAGTAAGGGGGAAGTGAAATAAGGTGGGATAGGGGGAGAAGGGAGCCCAGCATTCTTGATCCAGTGGAGGAGTTGGGCAAAACCCCCTAAACTTCACTGGGAATGGAGTTTTAGTGATGATTTAACTGCTTTGAAGCTGATGTTCCTCCTTTAGGGCTGCTTTTATGTATTTAACACTTTAACATGGGTTAAAGGCTTCTTCCCCCGGCCCACCCATCTCCAGCCATGCTGCCTTGGAGGGGAGGAAGGGGATCTGGGGCAAACTGTGGGGCCAGCAGCTCCCACAGCCCTGTGCTGTGTGACAGCCCCTCCCTTTGGAGCATGGCTGCTAAAACTGAGGAAATTCTCAGTTAAAAAAAGCCTCAAGTGAACTAGTTAAAAAGATTTAAAGGTGGAAGTGGATTAAAGCAATCCCAGTTTCCTTTCAAAAAAAAGGAAATCTCAGAAATAGCTGTGATGGAAAGGATCCCCTGCCTCATGTTAAAAAAAATATATAAATTAGGAGCAGGGAGGCCTAGTCCAGCTGCAGCAATAATCATGAAACATCACAGAGAATCTGAACAAATGCTTGGTGTTACTGCTCCATTTCCCATTCACCCTGCTTTAATTCCACTGCCTCTTGGCAGCACTGTGACCAAAAACATCCCCAGCCCAGGCTGTGCATGGGCAGCTGCAGGAAAAAACACAGCTTTGGAGGTTTCCATGTGCTCATTTGAGTTGGTGTCACCACACAAAAAACACAGCAGAGCCTCAAACAGGCAGGTGCTGCTTCCTGCCAGCTCCTGCTCCACTCACGAGCCACCCTGGGCATCGCTGTCCCCACCAGTGACACCAGCAGAGCTCAGGACTTTGTTCCTCCTGGTCTCACCAGCAGGTTTGCCAGACCCACTCAGAAAGCGATGGGATGCAGCCAAGAGCTATTTTCATCCCAGAACAGGAGGTGACAAAATGAAGCCTCATGGGTTGGTGGTGAGAGATGGGGAGGATGCAGGAGCCCAGGGATGGACAGGATCCTTGCCCTGCTCACTGACAGCTCCAGCTCTGGGGATTTGGTTTTTCAGTCTCCGGATTTTGTAACAAGTGTAATATTTTGGCAGGGTGTGGGTTAGATTGCAGTGAAATATGCGGTTTTAGCTGTCTTCTAGGCAAAATATCTAGGCTAAGGGATTCAATATATTTATCACTACAGCTTCTGGAAGTGTTTACTGCTCATTTATCCCCAACAATTATGAGAAACACATCAGCATTGGCATGGGGTGTTTAGCAAGAATTTGGTGCTGTACATATAATTTTCACCGGTGTGGAATGGTTTGATTATGGCTCTCCAGTATCACTAATCCTATATTTGGCTTTCCACATCAAAACATTAACATCTTGTTTATTAATCGAGGCTCATCAAGGCAGAACATCTCCAAAAGGCTCGAGGGCTCCAGGGGAGTGAGTCACTGTGTGAGTGCCAAGGGACTCCCTGCCACAGCCCAGAGATGGAAAATCTGCAGGACCTGGGGAGTGGGTGCTGTTCTGCAGCACCCATGGGCCAGGTGAGGCTGGGTGACTCAGGAGTTATTAATTTTACCTGTTTCCCACTGCTGTCTGTTCCAGTCACTGCTCAAAATGGGTTTTGCCCTAAGTGGCCTTGCTGCAAATGAAGGCAATTGCTTTCCTGTGCTAGTCCCAGGGATGGAGAAGACAAATCATCACATCCTCTTCCCTGCAATCTTTCCCAGTTTATGAACTGGCTTTGGATGCTCTCTGCTGCCATCCACCAATTACTCAGAATAAATCATTAATCCTCAACACTTGGTGTTTTTGTTGAAGGAAACATTCCAAGAGAGGCATAAGTCAGCTCCAGAGTAAGAGATGATTGTGGCGCTTCAGATGGGTGAGGATAATCTGGCTTCTCCTGCATCTTTTGGGAATGACAGAACTTATTTTGGATACCAAGTGCTGTGCAGAACTGCCCTTGATGTTACTATGTGCTGGTTCTGGCTGGATTTTTTTCATTTCCCTTCATTAGTTGGGAGTTTTGTGCTCTGGGATGTGGCTCCTCTGCTTCTTCCCCCGAAGTGGCTGCACTTTGGTGGGAGGAGGAAAGGATTCACAGGGTGGGTGTGTGGTACCCAGCCCTGCCCTGTGCTCCTGTGGATCCCACTGGATGGACACATCCTTGTGCACCAGTCCCACTCTCAGTCTTGGGAAGTGACCTGAACCCTTTAGAACGGCCAGATCATCACTTGGTGAGGAAAACACATCCAAGAGTCCATGCAGAAGCCTCCAGGTAATTCATTTTCATGAAACCAGTGTTAGCAGGAACAGGCTGGGGAGGCTGGAGCAAGGTTTTTTTCCACCTCTGGCCATAGGCCCTGCTGGAATCTGAGAGTAGCTTTTGGAAAATGATTTATGAGACACTAAACTCAAAAGCATTCATTTACTTTCCTCTCTGGACGCTGCTTATTACTCAGGAAGAAAAAAAAAAAAAAAGCTTTCATATGCAAAAGCTTTGACTCAGGAAAGAAAAGCACAATTGCAGAGCTAAAGGAATGTCAGCACATTATGGAAAGGTCCTCCTGTTTCTCCAGGCAATGGGAATCACAAAAATCTGGTTCCTGCTCAGCTCTGTGCATGATCAGGCACACCTGGGCTTTACTCTGAGAGAAGACCTGAGCCTGGGGGAGCCTTGGGAGTCACTGGGAGCTCAGTTCCTCCCTGCTGTAAGCAGGTGAAACATCAACCCATGCCCTGAGAGCTGTTCCTGCTGGCAGGAGAACCCAGCCAGATGTTTTCTGATTCCTCAGGGAGGGAGGGAGGATGGATCACTCCTCATCCTGCTCTGCTGGTGTCCTGTGGAGGTCCCTGGCTGGCAGGGGGTGTGTGGAGGAGGTGATGGTGCAGGCAGGGCCAGGACTAGAAAGGGCTGTAATTAATTAATTAAAGCACAGGACAGAGAGTGCAGGGGCGACCATGCAAGGGGCAGAGGATGTGCACTGGCTACCAATGTGTGTGTGTGAGTGCCATTAACCTTGTCCTGCAGAACAACCTCAGCTGAATGCACCTTCTGCATCCCCTTCCCCAGCTCTGGATGAGCCCTGGCCAATGCTGCCAGTGGCCCTGGAAGCAGAGGGCAGCCCAATAATCTTATTGCCTTGCTGGTCCTGCCTCCCCTTGGGTGTGACAGTCACCACACCCTGGGCCCTCTCTGCCTGGCAAGATGAACCAATTCCTGCTCTTTTCTCACTGTTTTCTCTCCTCCTCCACGGGGCTCGTGTGGCCCAAGGCACACCCCCCACCACCCTGGAGGCTCTGGAGCCTGCAAGGGACAGTGTGAGGATCTATTTTGCATGAAGGCTAATGTGGCTGGAAAATCCCCGTGAGAGACCTTGTTTATTACCATGGATATGCAACACCCAGCTGCTTTCCCTCTCCTTGCAGTGGAAAGCCAAGCAAGGCTGGCTGGCTTCCCTGTATGCTGCCTAAACAGGCTGTGCCACACAACTGTACTACGCAGATGACAGCTGGCACTGGCAGAAACGATGATTCCTCCTCAAAATGGAAATTGGTCTCCCTAGAGGGCTTTTTGTGGCGACTGCCTGTGCCTGCCTTCCAGTTGTTGGTGGTTTTGGGGGGAAGTGCTGGCTGCAGGTGCCCCTCAGTGCATTTCTGTGTGGTAAGCAGGTAACGGAGCTGATTTTCAAAGAAAAGATTTGCCTTTGTTGCAAATCAGAGGCATAGAAGGTGCTGGGTATGTACAAGAGAGCAGCATCTGCTGGGGAAGGGGGTGGCTCTGCTTGTAGGGCTGTGCTGACTGAGCCACCTGTACCAGAGATGGGTGGGAGGCTGGGCTGGCTTCGTTCTCCCCTGCTCGGCTCTTGGCTTATTTGCTGAAGTGTGGGGGATGTTTAATGGAGAAAAATTGCTTCTCCAGGGCGACCGAAAGAGCTGCAGGTGCAGCCTGTCCCTTTGAAGTGCCTGAGGCCAGGCACCAGCCTCCAGCCAGGGTCTCCCCAGTGCTGCAGGGCTGGGCTAGGAGGGGCGGAGGGAGATCCCTTGTCAGTGCTTCGCCTTGCAGCTCCTTCCTGGGGAAGCCCGGCGAGTGGTTCTGGACCCTGCCTGGCGGCAGGGACCGCGCTTCCCGGAGCCACCCTGCCCTGGAATCCCACATCCCTGTCCATCTCCATCCCGCCGCCTCCCCGCATCTCCATCTCCATCCCGCCACCTCCCCGCATCTCCATCTCCATCCCGCCACCTCCCCGCATCTCAATC
>VWYI01035343.1:0-16117 GCA_013399455.1 Anthoscopus minutus | reverse complement strand
CCGCCGCCGCCGCCCGCCGCCCCCCGCCCCGCCGGCAGCTCCCCGGAGGGCGGCAGCGCCGGCAGCTCCGACGCGGAGGACGCTTCCTCGGCAGGTGGGTGAGGGGGAACCGTCCCCACCCCGCGCCCCCGGGGACGAGCGTGTCCCCGGCCCCTGCGCCGTCCCCGCCGCACGGGTCAAGGGCGAATGTGGCGCCGCACGGCCGAGGGCATCCCCAGCCCTGGCGCTGCCTCCTCCTGCGCTCCCCTGCCGTGCCCAGGGCGCCGTGCCACGGGTAAAGGCGGTCGCAAAGCCCCTGTGCCATCCCTGCCAGTCCGTGCTGCGACTCGGCACGGGACCCCCAGCGTGTCCCCATCACCGCCTTGGTTCGACATGCCCAAACTCCTTTCGCCATCTCCATCGAGCGGCTAAATGCCACCGCAGCCCTTGTGCGGTCCCTGACCAGCCACCAAGGTCACCCCAAGCCCCTGTATCCTCCCTGTCCCGCTCCCAGGGACGTCCCATGCCAAGGCCCCATCCTCGGGTGTGCGAGGAGGGTGGCTGGCAAGTCCGCTCAGCTGGCTCTTGCTGATGGGCCAGTAGCCCATCAGTAGCCCAACCACGCGAGCCACCTCTGGGGCTGCAGAGGAGTCACTTCCTCCCGGCGTGACCTGGCTCACGGGAACACCTCTGCTCAGGTGACACCCTGTGACCTCCTGTGGCGAGTCCTGGAGGCTCTAAAGCAGAAGCATGCCGGGCTGGTGACACGTCCCGGGGCGTTTTCCTGGGTGGATTGAGGACAATGCTGTTTCACAAGTGCCTGGCTGTGTGGTGGCACTGGAGGCACAGCCAGCTAGCGCTGTCAGCCGTCACACTGTCCTACTTCCAGCGGCCTGGAAGTGGTTATTGCATCAGCATTAAACCAGGTTCAGACACAGTCCTGGCAGCTAGGGAATGTCACTTTTAATGCTGCTAATTCTGCAGCTGACTTGAGTTAATTTTGTTCTTGA
Source organism: Anthoscopus minutus (assembly GCA_013399455.1). Lineage (NCBI taxonomy): Eukaryota > Metazoa > Chordata > Aves > Passeriformes > Paridae > Anthoscopus > Anthoscopus minutus. Next base: position 15,128 of record VWYI01035343.1, on the reverse strand, counting down.
TTGTTTGGGGTGGTGGATTTCCCCCAAGGCTGTATCGTGCTGGTTTAATATTGCCTGGAGAGCAAGTGCTCTGATGTCAAATTATGCTTAATATTTAGTTCATTTATATTTATTGCATTAGTCTGTAGTGCTGGAGGAAGTTTCCACTTCACCTTCCTGATCTGCCTGGAGGTGAAATGTCCAAAGTAGATGGCTGCTCTCAGTCGTGCTGAGCTGGGCTGTGTGTATGAGTTTTTGTCCCGTTCCCCAGTCTGCTGTGGGAGCCTGTGCCTAGCTCTGCATCCAGGGACAAGGACATTGGAAATGCTGCCTTCAGAGGGCTTCTCCAAGCCCCTCTCCAGCTCCCAGCAGCAGCCACGGGCTGCGGTTCTTGGAGAGCTGCCTGAAGTGGCTCGAGTGCATCAGAGTGACCAAGCGCAAATCCTTCTGATTTACACTGAGAACTGTGTTTTGTTTATATCTGGGTTATGCTCCTGGATGTTTCCAAAGCCACAATGGTGCAAAGCTGCTCTCTGGTTGATGGATGATGTTAAAGGGGCTTCCCTGAAGCACAGCACGAGCCCCTGAGGGTCCTGGCTTCATAACTTGGAGGGGTCCAGCCCTGCACCACCCTTTCAGACCTTTGCAGCTGGTGGGGGCGAGTCTTTTGGCAAGACTTTGAAGTCCAAGGTTGCATCTGCTGTGGTTGAATGTGGCCTCTTCCTCCTCCTCTTCCTCCTCCCCTCAATGGGTCTTTCTCGGGGTCAGCAGCTCCAGCACTCATCAGAGGAGGAAGCATCCCCTCTGCTGAGTGCCTGGCTCCTTGCCCCGTGACACGGCCGAGCTCAGCCCTCCCCAGCCCTGTCCTGAGCCTGTCCCGAGCCTTTCCCAGGCATCAGCATTTTCTTTGTTGGGTGTTATAAGGCCCCTGTGTGCACTGACTGCTCTGACATTTAAGAGCAGAATTTGAGAGTGCAGTAAGAGGTGTGTGGTTGTTGTCTGGATCCCCCTTTCATGGACAGCTGGCTAACCTGGTGCTCCTGTTGCTTTCTTCTCACTTCTCTATGTTTCAGATGTAACTGAAAATTCCTGATTGTGGTGCTGTTTGCTTTTCCTGCCAGCACTCTGGTGGTGTATAACCTGGTTAGTGCTGCTCTGCCTGGGCCCCTCAGTATTTTAATGTGAATTTTGGAGTTTAGTGGTGCTGTGGCTGTGGCTGAACAGTCCCCAGCTTGGGAAGCACCCTCTGGACAGCAAGTGAGGGAGTGTTGAATATCATCTTTATGGGAATTACCAGGGAAATACACTGTTTTCCTTTAAGTAGCTTGTGATTAATCTGATTTAAAGTAAGGAAATCTGCAGGATGCCCCTGTCTGTGGCTATCGCGTGAGAGCGGCGCGTGTGACAGCCAGATACCCGATCCTGGCATCTGAGATAACGCCTGTGCCAGCTCACCCGGATGAGACCAACAAAATCTGAGAGTCAGAGAGCAGATGGCTCAAAATGAAGCGTGGAAAGGACTGAAATTCCCCTCATCTTGGCCGTCACCTGTCCCTGTGGCTGAGCACGCAGCTGGCCTTGCAGCTGAGTGTGTGCGGCGCCGGCTGTGCTGGAGTGCAGCGGCAGGCTGGGTGCTGCTTCCATCTCCTCCTGTTTGCCACAGAAGGGACAGAGGGCTGTGGGCTGGGGGCAGCCAGGAAAGGGTGATGTGAGCAGGAGATGGTGCTGGTGGCCAAGAGGAGGATGTGGTGATGCTCAGCAGAGATGCTTTGTGCCCAGCAGCCGGGTAGCACAGAGGTGGAACCAACTCGGTGCTGGGTTTCCTTGCTTTGTCCTTGGGAAGTGGAGAGAGGCTGGATTTGCCATGGAGCTGGAGCTCCTCTGGAAGGCTATGGGGTTTGGGAGCCCCTGAGCTGCCCTGTGCAGCACTGTTCACCCCAGAAATGTGAGCCCTGGGGTGGGGAGTGCTGTCATAGCTGGAATGGTCCATGATGGCGTGGGCTGGTGGATCTGGTTACGGCAGGATGCTGCGGCTGTGAGATGTGCTGGAAGTGAATCCCAGCCCTGTGTTTAGCTGGAATTACAGTTTCTCTCAAGGAAAGAATCTGGAGTCACATGGGCTCTTCTCCTGGCTCTGCTGCACTGCCTTCACTGGTACCTTGGGAAATGGGAAGGGAGCAGCAGGGTGCTGCCTCAGAGGGTGGTGAGCACAGAAAGGCGGTGGTGTCAGGGTGTGCAACAAGGGCTGAAATGGGGAAGGGACCCTGGGGCACCTGGGGTTCCTGGGGCATTGGCCACCTCACCCCTGCATGCCCAGATTGGCATGAGTGTCGTACTGGGGGCTCCTGACATGATTTGGGTAAAGTCAGGGTTTGTTCTTGCTACTTTGTCCCTGCTTTCAGCTTGTGCTGCTGCTGCAAGAGTGGCACCTCTTTCTGTCCCAGAAAAACTCCCTGCAGCTATGGAGGTGATGGGGCAGCTCTGTCCTGCTGTCCCAAGCTGCACTTAGACCCTGCTGGTTCCTCATCACTTTCTTGCAATATTCTGCAGAAGCAGAACAGAAAATAGTGAGCAAAGTCCAGAGTTTGTCCTGGACCATCTCTTTGTGCCAGGGGCATGTCATGGTGTGCAGGAGGGAAAGGAATGATGATTCCACAGCCCAAAGAAGGTAAATTGTTGATCTTTGCATCCATCTCCTCTCCTTTAGCACCAGGTGCCAAAGCAGGGAGGTGCAGTTGTGTCTCCCCAAGAGCCCATCTACCACCTCTGTGTCTTTATATTTACTTTTAAAATTTTTACTTTATTATATTTCCCCATTGTTAGAAGTGCTTGTTTGGCTTTGAAGAGGCTGGAAGTTCCTCTTCTGGCCAGGGCAGGCCAGGCAGAGTCTCAGTGTTTAATTTTAACTGCTCAGGCGAAGACAAAACCGCAGTGTGTGTGTATGTGTGTGTGTGTGTGTGTGTGTGCCTGCTGGGGACCTTTGAACTGTCTCCATCTGCTCTGGGGCCCAACAGTGTTTGGGGAGGTGATTTCTCTCCACAAACCCTCCTGATGGCATTGACAGCAGCCCCTGAGTGATGTGAGGCAGCTTCCTTAGAGAATGGTGCTGCCTGAGATGGAGACTGCAGGGTTAACTGCGAGACAGGTTGTCACTGTTAAAGAAGATCATAAATAAATGCAAACTTTATGAGGCTGAAAAGCCTTTGAGTAGAAGAGTTGATGTTTAAAAGCTTTAAGTCAGAGCAGTAAGTGCTGCTTGTTGGAGTTTACCCTGTGATGGGCAAATAGTGAAGAACTTGTAAAGGAGCTGCAAGAGCAGAGGGGAAACCTGTGATCAGCTCTACCTGTGGGCACCACCATGGCAGCAGCTGCATCTACTGGGTGGGTGGGTGGGGAACAGCCCTCCCATGTGCCAGGGCCCTGCAGATAACCAGGATGGGTGCACAGAGGGCTGGGGGTCCCTGCCTGTACTCCCCTGGCACGGCAGGGTGCTGCTGCCATTAGCACAGAGATGCCAACATCTCTCCTGGAGGAGGTGGGTCTGGATGCAGCATCCTTGTCCATCCCAGCTGGGCACAGCCCCACTGGCTGGGTTTTGGCCCCCAGAATTTGGGGCAGAGCCAATGCTGGGCTGCTCCTTCCCTGTGGAAGGGAAGGAAGGGATGGAGTTTGCCCTTGAGTGCCACAGGCTGTGCCCAGCATGAGGACGAGCACTTCAGCACGGAGGTGGCTCCCAGGCTCACAGTGGCTGGTTGTGGGTGATCACAGCCCCAGGTAGAAGCAATGGCAGCAGCAGGGCAGGCAAGAAACCCTCATTAGGTGGCTGGATAGAGCCAGAAGTGCCCTGCGGGGCCTGAATACATTTGCATTGTAAGGCTATTGAAATCTGCTTGGGGTTTGTTTTCTTTCTGTTTCCCTGGGAAGACACTTCTGTGCAGCGGGGCTCTTTGTTCCTCGGGTTCCTCCTCCCCTCCTGCCCAGCAATGCTGCCAGTTGGGATCCCAGTGGATGGCTCTGCTCTGTCTTCTGCTGGATGCTGTCTGCTGTGGCCAAGCCTGCAGCAGTGATCACAGGGAGAAGCTTTCCTCTGTGCTGGCAGGGAATTCCTATTCTCTTGGGTGAGAGAAAGGGGCCTGGCTTAGCCAGGCCAGCTCACTAAGTGTCCATCCACCCCAAAAAGTGGCACCTAAGCCCACTTGGTTCATGGCATTGCTGGATTTTCTTCCCACTGAGGTCACCTGGAGCAGTGGCCAGCCCGAAGGAACGCACAGAACTCACCCCATCCCCAAGAGACATCTTGGAGCAGGCTTGGCTTTCCCACCCCAAATTACTTAATCAGTGTTTGCTAAGCAGGATAATTGTGCAGATCAGTAGCAGCAGCACTTCTTGGCTCCCTTGGCTGGAGCCAGAGCAGAACCTGGCCAGCCTAAGCAGAATCCCAGAGGACTCCTGCAGATCTGCCTCCAGATAAGTCCCAGCTGTGAGGTTCAGGGATTTTTTGAAGATCTGGCAGATAGGGAGACCTTTGTGCTGGGACAGGGCTTTCTGCCATGGATGATGTTTGTTCCATGGGTGAGTTTTGTTCCTAGGCTGTGAACCAACATCCTGCTCCTACTGCACAGCTCCTGTGCTGGGAAGCAAACCTGGCCCAGCCACCTGAACTCCAGGGCTGGGGGAGAGGAGCAGCTGGGGGCTGTGGCAGATACAGCCGCAGCTGTCTCCCTCTTGGAGGAGAACCATGGTGCAATAGCTGGCCCAGGCCTTCATCTGAAGTTAAAGGCTTTTTCTGAGCAGCCACCAGCTTTCATTCCCTCTCCATCTGGTATTTTGAGAGGCCAGGGGCAGTGCTGCTGTGGCTGGATCTCTGCCCTCCTGCCCATGCAGCCTGCCTGGCACTGCCCTGAGGGCAGGGTGTTCCAGGTGATCTCCCTGTTGTCCAGGCACCTCTCAGCTGTGCCCCGGGGAGTGCACCTTGGGGCTGATGCAGCACAGACCTCAGGGTTTCAATTCTGTGGGGAAGTGATACTGGAAGAGAAGTTTAGTGCTGGACTTAGGGCCTCCTGTGCTTCCTGGCAGGGAGGCTGGAAATATTTTCATTTATTCCTCTCTTCCCTCTCTGCAGCCTCTGGCAAAGGGAGAGCTGCTGCTCTGCACCAGCAAGGGAGAGCCTGGACCTCCTGAGAGCCCAGCAGAGCAGGCACTGGAGGAGCTGGGGAAGCCAGGCTCTCCTCTGACATCTCCAACCTCAGCCCCTGCAGCCCTGGCTGTGTTCCTGCTGTGGCTCCAGCACTGAGGCTTTCCCTCTCCCAAACCAAAGCACTCTGGCTGCTCTTTCGGTCCTCAGCTCCTTTAGCCACTTGCACGGTGGTCCCCAGCCTTGCTGTCCCGTTCCACTCTTCCCGTGGGAAAACACCCTCAGTGTTGGAGGTGCAGGTGGCTCTGGAGCTGCTCTGGTTCCTGTTAGCCCTGGGTGCCTGTCACCAGCTCTGGGTGCCTGTCACCAGCTCTGGGTGCTTGTCACCAGCTCTGTGTGCCCGTCACCAACCCTGCGTGCCCGTCACCAGCTCTGTGTGCCCGTCACCAGTCCTGTGTGCCCGTCACCAGCCCTGGGTGCCCACTACCAGCTCTGTGTGCCTGTCACCAGTCCTGTGTGCCTGTCACCAGCTCTGTGTGCCTGTCACCAGCTCTGTGTGCCTGTCACCAGTCCTGTGTGCCCGTCACCAGCTCTGGGTGCCTGTCACCAGCCCTGAGTGCCTGTCACCAGCTCTGGGTGCTCATCACCAACCCTGTGTGCCTGTCACCAGCCCTGTGTGCCCGTCACCAACCCTGTGTGCTCACCACCAGCTCTGGGCAAGCGCTGGGGCTCCTGCAGCTCCTGTGGTGGCGACTGGAGGACTCTTGCACAAGAGCCCAGAAATAGCGATGCGTGGGCTGGCGGGCAGGGGCTGGGCAGATGCCAGGCAGACAGCCAGACACCAGGCAGGCTGTGCAGGGCTGGCTGGTGGTGGGGAGGAATGGTGGAGCTCAGCTGCTGGCTCTTGCTGCAGGGATGCTCCCAGCTGGAGCTGGGGGCGGGTGGTGGGGGCTGAGAACATGGTTGGCAGCATCTCCTCAGCCAGGACTGGTCTCTGTCACCGAGGGCTGAAGGGTGCAGGGGTGTGGTGGGTGCTTCCCCCGGCCACAGGCACAGGAGGAAGGTTCAGCTGCTTTGTAGGTTTTGAGGTTTTGTTGTTGTTGTTGTTTTTGCATAGGTGAAAAGAATATGAAAACCAAACTAAAAATACAGCCCAGCAGTTTGGTGGGTCTGGTTATTGTTGGCTGTGCAAGGCCACCTGCCTGGGTTAGTGGTGCAGCACAGGGTGGCCCTGGTTTGGCTTTCCCAGGACACTCACCCAGCTGTGGGGCACTTGTCTGCCTGGTCCTTCTGGCCGTAGCACTGCCAGGACCTGCTGTGTGGTGTCAAGCTGTGGGTGGCCAGCCTGGGGAGGGCTCCAGGAGGTCTGGCAGCTCATCCAAGTGCTCAGCTCATGCCCTGTGTTGGATAAAGAGGCGGATATGCAAAGGGGCCGTGGAGAGGCTGGTGCCGCGTGCGGGAGTGGCCGGGAGGTGTGTCTGGCTGGGGGAAAAATGTGGAAAAGCCCCTCCCTGCCCGCATGCAGGGAGCTGTGCGTGGAAAACCAGCTGGCTGCTGCCCCCGCGGCTCTGCAGCCATCGCGCTGAGGATGAGCAGCTGCATCTTGTGCTGGTGCTGCTGCGGGGCTCCCCAAAGCATCAGCGGAGTGTGGTTTCCTGCCATGAGCAAGGTTGATGCTCTCAGCTGAACTACCGCCACCTTCCTGGCAGGGCCGCGGGCTCTGAGGCATGCAGGGTTTGCTGTGGAGCATGGAGAGAACTCTCCATCCATTAAGGGACAAAGCAAGGACGTGCTCAGCTTGACCCAAAGCAGGAGTGAATGGAGGAACTGGTGGGGGATGGACAGTGGCAAAGACTGTCACATCGTGGCCACCCTTGGTCACTGTCTGGGCTAATGTCTTGAGGACAAGGCAGCGGGGGGGGTGTCTCAGCTCCCCAAAGTACCTGGGGTGGGGCAGGGGAAGGGTGGGAAATGGCAGCTCTAGGGCTGTACCCTGTGCCCCTGGCTTGGCTCTGGATGTCCTTGCCATGCCAGCTCTGGGTGCAGCCCCCAGGAAGGGCTGTGCTCCTCATCCTGGACGCCAGGTGCCAGCGGCTCCCTGTGCTCCAGCCATGCTGAACCACGGCATTTCCGTGCTGCCCCAAGATGCTGCCTCCGAGCCTGCCATGGACATCCCTGGGCGGTGGCACTGCCCTGGCTGGATCCCCTCGGGTCTCCCACTCGTGTCCTGGCACTTCCAGCTCCGGTGGCTCTACCTTCCCTGTGTGCCCGACAGAGCATTATCCCTCCTGCCCGGCTCCCATCTGGCCCCGGTGCCCGGTCCAGGTCCTTCCCCGCGGCCGGGGCCACTGCCAGGGGATGGTGCCGGGACGGGGCAGCGGTGCCGGCGCGGGCTGGACCAGGGCGGTCTCTGCACTTGAACGCTTGGCTGGTGCCCTGACATATTGGGGTTGATGACTCTGGCACTTCGTATTTCCTTTGGCTACATGCAGCTGGGGAGGGCGGTTTAACCCCTGCCGGCCCACGTCCTGCTCTGCTTTTTGTGGAGCAGGGCTGCTCCCGGTTCCTGCAGGCCCCGGTTCCCGGGAGCAGGGCTGGGATAAGCCCGTGTCCTTCATCCGTAGTGACCTGAGGAGCTGGGGAGGTTTTGCTGTGAAGTGGGCACAGCATCCCCAGCTCACAGCGAGGAGGTAAGACTGTGGTGGTGGAAGAGGTGATGGAGCCAGCTCCCCCTTTCCCCCCGCCGTCCTTGGGGCCGCCGGGGGTGCAGCCGCACATCCTGCTGTGCCACCACCATCCCCTCCTTGTCCCCCTCCTCCTCCTGGCCGGTCCCCAGACCCCTGCGGAGGGTCGGCGTGGCTGCGTGCGGGGGGACGCTGAGCTCGGCTCCCCCCGGCGAGGCAGGGGCGGGAGGCGGGACGCGCTGCCATTGCCAGGCGGCACCTCCTTCCCTGGGCACCCTTGGCAGAAGCGCGGCCGTGTGCCCGTGTCCGGCTCTGCCATCCAGCCCCCGCCTGGGCCCGCGGCCCCCGCCTCCCGCCCGCGCCCGCCGCCTTTGTTGTGAGATGCGAGCGGGCTGAGCGCCGGCACAGCCCTGCGAGCATGGAGCCGCTGAGCCACCGCGGCCTGCCTCGCCTCTCCTGGATCGACACCCTCTACAGCAGTACGTGGCCTGNGGGGGGGCGAGGGGGCCGAGGGGCTGGCTCGCCCCTACCTGTTGTGTAACGCTGCGTCGCGCTGGGCAGGGATGCTGAGCCGGGGAGCCTGGGCTGGGCGTCCCAGGCGGAGCCGAGTCCGGGCAGGGGGCTGTGCTCCCCTCCTTGAACATCCCGCATGGCCTGGTGGCAGGACGGCGCTGGCCGGGATCTGGCCGGCATCTCCCAGGCTCTGGGGAGCCGCTGCCTGCTCCGGGGGGCTGCGTGAGATGGGTGGGTGACGGTGACGGTGGTCCCGGCGCGGTGGGGCTGGCTGAGGCTGGAGCAGGTCGTTCCTGACAGCCGGCACTGCCCGCAGGGGGCTTTGGGGATATGGGGATGCTTGGCCCCGAGTCCCATTGCCGGTGGGAAGGCTCCTCTCCCTCCCTCAGCTGATTTTCGCAGCGAGCTCCCGGCGCTGTGCCGGCGGTGCTGTGGCAACGCGGTGTCGGTACCGGGGGCTGGCAGCCGGCGGGGCCGGGGGCGTCCTGCAGCAGCCCGGGGAGTGCGGATCCCCGCGATCCCACGGACGGGCAGCAGGGAGGAGTGAGCCCCGGAGCCCGGCGCTGGTCTCATGGCAGCTGTCCCAGCGGCGGCTACGGCGGCCAGGGACGTGGCCGGGGGATGAGGGGGCTCGGTCACAGGGTCCCCGTTGTTATTTTTGCTGCGTGGGTATCCCGGGGTGGGGTTTGGTGGTGCGGAGTTGAGCTCGGAGCCTGGTGCTGGTGGAGCAGAGAGGTTTGGAAGGTGGGATGCTCCGGAGCACGCTCCATGCATGGGTCTGGCATCTGTCATGCTCTAGAGGGAGCAGAGGCCACCAAGGGGCACCCTGTGTAGGGCTGAGCACCCTCCACAAGTTTTCCAGCCTGAAGCCTCTGACGTTCACAGCCAGAGGCCACATCCAGCAGCAGCAGCAGCCTCGGAGGCTGGGGTGGCTGTGCAGGTATTTGGGCCAGAGCCCAGGGACCACGTGAAGCCCCAGCCTCTGCACCCTCCTTCCCAGCCACAGCATCTCTTCAAAGCCATGGCTCTGCCATCCCAAATTCTGCTCCAGCTGCCCTCCCCAAGGCGTGGGGGAAGTTGCTTGGCATGCCCATGTTTTGGGGGATGCAAGGGAAGGTCCAGCCTTCATCACAGTGGGCAAGGCAGTGATGTTGTGGAGGAGATGCTGTTGTGTTGGGCCACCCTTTAGCAGAGGCCCACGGAGGCAGGTCCGGGGCCAGCTCACACATCTGTGTTGTCATGGAGAATTTTCACCCAGGCACGGGGAAACAGTGGCATTTCCCCAAAATCTCCTCAGCTCTGTGTGGTTGTTGGGCTTTTCTTGGAAGTGGGATGGAATGGGTGAGCGTTGGGCTGTGCCCACACACTGACAGGGTGTTGGGGAACAGCACATGTTCAGCTGGAAATGCCACCCTGAGCTGCTGTGACTGTGCTCTGCCCAGGCTGGGCAGGAGCCAGCTGCTGCCCTTGGCTGAGCTCCCTCGTGGGCATCATTGTGCTGGCAGTAGCCTGGGTCAGCCTGGGAAGATGTGGCAGAGCAAAAACATTTTCCTGGGGAAAATAATCCTTCATGGGGATGTGTTCCTGGCCGTGTCACCCTGTTGAGGCCATGTGCCAGCTCACAGGGTCTCTGCCCTGATGGGTGTCAGCATCCCTTGGTGCAGCGTGGGCTTGGATCCAGCTCAGGGCCCCTGGGCTGTTTGTGGGGTTGGGGCTACAAGGCTGTTTCAGTTTGGGGTGTTCTTGCCCCCCAGAGTGGCTCCCCTGGGCCAGGCTTCCTCCCTCCCCTCGGTCTCCATGCCTGGGGTGCAGCAGGAGGATTTCCACTGCTGCTAAAAATCAGGAGCAAAAATAGCGCTGGGTTTTGGCACGGGCACAGAACAGGCTGCAGGGGCAATGCAGCTGTGGGGGAGGAGGGAGGGAGGTGCTGGGTTTGGGCTTCCTGGGTGGCACAAGCACCCCCCAGGCAGGGAAACGCAGGGGACAGCCTCTCTGTGTCACCTCGCCCATCAGTGTCTTCCTGGCCTGTCCTGGCTGCTTGGTGCTGTTTGGTGCCCTCCCTGTAGCAGCTTCTGGGGGTGCTGGGGAGGTTCCTCTGCCCAGGCTGCCCAGGTGAGGCCCCTCAAATACTGCACAGTCATGGTGGCACAGCTGGAGCCGTGGGAACCTGGCTCTGTCCTGTGGGCAGCCAGGTTCCCCCTCCTTGGGTGCCTGTTGATCTCATCCCCAGGTCTGCTCTGGGACTGGGATCTGCTCCAACAGGAGCCAGGTCATTTCTGTATCCAGGCCAGTCCCTTCCCTCCCCATGCCCCCTTCTTCCCTGCACTGCTGCAGGTGTCACCTCCCAGGGTCCCCAGCTGCCTCATTAACACCATGTTCCTCATTACCTGGGTGCTGAGCCACCCCACCTGGGTTGCCAGGACTGCCACAGTGACAGTGCCACTCTGGGTGTCCCTGTGGTAAAGCCTGGAGCTGCAGAGCTTGGCCACAGTGGAGGGAAGGCAGTGGCACCTGATGGCCTCTGAGCTGGTGGGGACCATCAGCTTTGGCCCCTCTCTGCTGCCTTGGCTCCCCCTTAGACCCCACCTGATGGCAAGAGGTGCTTGGATGAGAAGTCTGGGCTGCTCTGGGGCATTCCCAGCCTGGGGACAGTCCCTGGTTGAGGGGGCTCAGGGAAGCTCTGTGGGCCATCATGGGGGACACCAGTGCTAATGAGCCTTATGTTCCCAGATGGTGCTGGAAGCATCACAGCTGGGACCTGTCTAAGACAGCAGAGACAATGGGCATCCCATCCTGAGGAAGCAGGGCAGGTTAGAGCCAGGGATCCTTTTTTCCTGGAAGCTGAGGACCAGGGGGTGTTATGGGGGGGACCAATCCAGTCAGCTCCCGGGTTGAAGGTGGGCTGTGGTGGTCCAGTGGGGGTGGCCCCACAGCTCTGAGGGATTCTTAGCAGCTAATTGCTAAAGATGTAAGGTCTGAGAGGGGCTGTGGTGTTCTGGCAGACATGGGGTGCATCTGGCCCATGTCACAGCTCTCCTCCAACCTCCTGAGGTGGAGGATGGGATTCCCCATCCCTCCCCAGTGGCACTGGCAGGGTTCCTGGCCTGAGCCTGCTTTGCAGTGCTCTTTGATTTAAAGATTTATCCACTTTCCCTAGGAAGCAGGATGTAATATTAATGTGCTGAGTGGTGTTGGTGGGAGCCAGGGGAGTCCTTGTCCAGGATGGCCAGGGCCGTGGGGACATGGAGTGGCAGAGGTGTGGGGTTTGATCTGGGCTGGCTGCTTTGACCCCAGTGCACCCCGTTTTGGCCAGAATATCAGCTGGGGTCTCAGCTGGGGTCTCCCCAGTGTCTGTGCCCAGGAAGCCCTTGGGGATGTGTCTTCCAGGGATCCGTGGGGCCGCTGGATGGGAGTGGAGCGAGGAGCTGGCGTAGGATGAGGGTGATGTTGGATAAGCCTCCTGCCTCTTTGGGAGCTGCCGAGGGTCTCCTGGCCACAAGCATGGGGAGGGGGTGCTGGCTGCCCCCCACAGCCGTCCCTGCCGCAGCCGGGCTCCCTTCCCCCTCCCCTTTGTCAGCATCTCGGGGCTGCTGCAGCCACCTCTTCCCGCCGCCACCGAGCCGCTGCCGTTCCCATGGTAACAGGTTAGGATGTACCCCCGGCCCCCGCTGCGCCCCAGAGCCCCGCTGCAGACCCTGGAGCCCCTCCTCGCCCTCCCACTTGGGACTGTGTCTCCCCGAAATTGCTTCCCCTGAGCCATGCGTGATGGGGGATTGTTGGTCAGCGCGGGGCACCCAAAAATGGGTGCTGTTCTGGGGCGTGGGGTCCTCATCCTGCTCATCGGGGAGCCCTTCTGCCAGGGGGGTGGCACTGCCCTCCGTGCTGCCGATCCAGGCGGCCTGGCACGCATTTCCATGCTCCGAGGTGCGTAGGCATGGGCAAGCAAGGAGGACGGCGGCAGTGGCCGCCAGCCCGGCTCATCTCTCCCCGGGGATGGCGCAGGGATGGTGGCCGGAGGGCAGGCAGGGCACAGCCGATTGCACGGGGCTGGAGCGTCTGGCAGAGCAGCTGTCTGTGCGCAGACGAGGCCGTCGGCCTCTCGGTTCCGTTAATTATTCAAATATAGGGAAGTGTGTCGAGCAGAGGATGCCTGCGGGGCCGAGGATGCTCGGTGTGATGTGTGATGTCTTCTTGCCCGCTTGGCCGAGCAGGCAGCGAGGCTGGGCTGGGCTGAGCTGTCCGTGAGTGGCCCTGGGATGCGGGGTCAGCTGCCCGCGGGTAACCACGGGCTGGGCTGCGTGGCCTTGGTGCCACCCGGTGACCCTGAATGCTCACGGCCACCCTCTTTCACCCCGGCAGACTTCAACTATGGTGCGGACGAGTACGACGCCGAGGGCAACGAGGAGCCCAAGACGCTGCCGGAGGGCTCGGAAACCATGCCCTACATCGATGAATCGCCCACCATGTCCCCCCAGCTCAGCGCCCGCGGCCAGGAGAGCGGGGACGGTGTCTCTCCCACGCCCACCGATGGCCTCGGCACAGGGGTAGGTGCTGGGAGTGGGGGGATCGGGGCTCTGGGGGTCCGGCTCGGGGGTCAGCGGTGTTTGTGCTGCTGTGACTTGCGGAACTGTGCCCGGCAGTAAAATTTCTGCTGGCCATGGCAGTCTGGGCGCCGGGGAGCAGCAGTTCGGGGGATGCCATGCTGGTGGCAGGGCCAGGAGGGGATGGGCTGGGGTCCCGGGGCGGGCAGGCGTGCTGGAAGCGGGGAGCTCCCGGGGTCCCCAGCTCCGGTAGCCCTTGGGGACAGCGGCTCCGCCGGGCTGCCGGCTCCATCTAGTGGCACTCGGGGACCAGTCACCAGCAGGGGTGGGGACACAAGCGGCCCCGCCTCGCTCTGGACGGTTTCGATGGAACCCCTGCTGTTCGCAGCGCATCCTTGGCAAGCCCTTTGGTTTTCCAAAAGAGGAGGGAAGCCCTTTGGTTTTCCAGAAGAGGAGAAATGCTCGGAGAGCTGCGGGGTGGGATCCAAAGGGAAAAAAGTAGGGTTTTTTCCAGATTGAAAGTTTCTATAGAGCCGGGGTGCGGTGGGGCCCAGGCATTGGCCTCTCGGGGTTAGTGCGGGGGGCAAGCGCACGGCTCCGGGCTGGGGATCCCCCGGCGCTGCCGCTGCCCTGGCCGGGAAAAATGAAGTTTTATTTTTGTCACGGAAAGAGTTAAGTTCCTGACCCGAATGCTGAGGCAGAAGAGGGAGAGGTGTGGCTTCCTCCCCAGGGTCGCCCTGCGAAGCGAAGCGTCGTCATCGCGGCACCCAGCGCTGCTGGCGAGGGAGAGGAGGGTGCTGCCTTCTGCCACCTCCTCCCGGGGCTGTCCCTAAACCGCTCGGGCTTCGGGCTCCTTGTCCCCACAGCACAGCCCTTCGAGCCCCAGCCCTGACACTCCGGTGCTGTGAGCGCTGGGCCAGCAGGGACAGCAGGGGTGGCTCTGGGGAGCAGGGCTGGGGGGAGATGCTGGCAGAGGGGAGTCCCTGAGGGCTGGTGGGGCACACTGGGTGTGAGCACAGGCAAGGACGTTGGCTGTGACCGACAGGATTGGGAAGTGTTGGAGCCCAGTGCCAGCTCTGCCTCCATCTCTTTATCTGGAGCTGCTTGTGCTGGGGCTTGGCAGAGCACCCTCCAATACCAGCTCTGTGTGTCCACCCCCGCGGGGGGCACAGGCTTGTGCTTGTGTGGCTGATGGCACAGGGTTCACCCCCCTGCTCTCCTCGTGTCACTGCCTTTGAGAGGGCTGGAGGAGATTTCTGGTGGGGCATCTCATCTTGGAAGTTCCTGGGGCAGCTGTAACCATGTCTGAGGCCTGTGACTGCTGCGTGCAGGCACGTCTTAACCCTCCCCATCCCGCCTGGGAAACACGAGGTTGTGCTGTGGAGTTGGTGTCCCAGCCTGCTTGGATACTGCTGGGTTTGGCACTGTGGGTGGCATTTTCTTGGCCAGGGACCCTTCCCCACTGTGGGGACCTGGCTGTGCTGGGCAGGGTTGTGGTGCAAAGGCTGAGCTGTGTCATGGACACAGGGCTGGACACGGGCTCTGGAAAGTCCCTGTGTCTGTGTCCTTGCCCACATCTCACAGCAGGAATTTGTTGCAGGCTCAGATGGGTGCAGGGAGAAGAGATGGCTCCTGTGGGCAGAGCACATGCAGCCACCGGTTCCCCTTTTGCTTCTGAGAAGCGTGGGGGAAACTGCTGGAACAGCTCTTGCATTAGTGTCCCCTTCTCCAGCCTGCTCCTGCCTTGTTTGCCAAGGCCCACAGTGTCCCTCACAAGCATCGCAGCAGTGCTGGTGTCCTCATGTCCTGGCTGCCCCGGGGTTGTCAGCCTGGAGGTGCCAGCTGGTCCCTGAGGGATGTGCGGCAGGCACACCCGGCTCGGCTCGGCTCGGCTCTGTGACCCTGCCGCAAGTCCCTCTGGGGCAGGGAGAGGTCTGGTACCTCCTGGGGGTGCACAGCCAGGTCCCCATGTGGGACCTGGTGATGCTGCTGCCCTCCAAGGTCACTTCTCGCTGGTGGCAGTCCCCATGCTCTCTTGCCTTCGCACGGGACACGGGTGTCCAGAGGGCTACAACACAAGGGATGCTCTCCCATTGCCGGGGGGAAGCGCGGGGGGCCTGGCAGGGGTCCCCTCCCCGCGGCTGCTGCTGGACACACGCTGGGAAAAGCTGCCGGGGAAGGCGGCTGCCGCTCGCCCCAGCCTTGACCAGAGCGGGCTGCGGCGGCGGAGCAGCCCCACCTCCACCGCCGAGAGAGCATTTCCTGTAGGAGCGCGCA
>VWYI01035342.1:0-22690 GCA_013399455.1 Anthoscopus minutus | reverse complement strand
GGCTGTAGGATCAAGTCCAGGGATGTCTGGTGATGAGCATGAGATGGAACGAGATGGGTCTCTGCTTGTTTAAGCTCAAAAATCTATTTATTGGGGCATCACCAATACAGGNTAAGCTCAAAAATCTATTTATTGGGGCATCACCAATACAGGAACAAACTCAGCTAAATGCAGAGGCAGAGAACTTCAAACAGGAGCAGGGTGGTGGGATTTATAGAGGAAAGGTGGAGTTTTACCTTTCCAGGGCCTAAAGAATGCCTACCCCAAGACAGAGGGGTGGGGTCCACTCTTCCCAGGACTCAAATCCATGCCTCTGACTTTAACAATAACCAAATCTTTGCCTCACCTGGGCATGGGTGCCCCACAACAGGGAACTTCCTGGGTAGAGGGGCAAGGTTTACAATGATGGATAGGGAAGCCACTGGAATAAGGGCTTGGGTTACAATTAGGGTGGAACCAACAATATAAGGGAGGAAAACTTAGCAATACAGGGTGGAGGATACAATTTAACAATACAGAGGCTAATTGAACCAAATGCAATGAACAAAAACACACCACAATTATTATTTCTCCTTTTCTGATTATTTCACAAGGAGAAAAAAATCTAAATGATAAATTTTTATTTTCTTTATTGAAACTATTAGTTGTCAAAATTCAGCACTACTATAAAAAAAAAGCAAACTATTTCATTTTATCATTCTTGCTAACAATTAGGTCAATTTTAAAAGAACTAGCCACAAATAGAGTACTACAGGAAATTGTAGAAGCATGTAACAACATTTATATTAATAAAAAACCTAAATCCAAAATCTATAGAAACTTTAGTTAGCTTAATCCATTTTAAACAAAATCTAAAAATAAATTATGTTATATCTGTGTGACTATTAACCTTTTCTGATAAGTATACTCTTGGATGCTTAAATTTCCCTTAAGAAAATGACATAAAAACTTAACCCTCTTTTGTAGACGTTTTAAACTAATACTTATAGAGAAAGAAAAAGTTGAAAACTTTGCGTTTAGTAATATTGGCATTTTCTTTCCAAGTCTTTTAATATTGAATAAAATACATGTTTAGCAAAGACACTCCTGAACTACATGCAAATAGAGGACAGAAAAGATATCATTTGTTTCTAAGATACAGCTGAAAAAACCACTTTTTTAATACACCCTGTGAACAAAATCTGTTCTTTCAAATACTACTTCTACCCTCACTTTATATCCCTATTGGAAAGATGAGATGTCTCAAGAAGGTAAGTGGTATATAAAAGGTTTTGCTGTCTGTTTCCATACTTCCTTTCTTTTAAAACTAATTACTCCTCACAGCATCCTGGGCAAAGCACCTTGGCATTGTATGTTTACTAGAAAGAAGGGACAAAGAAATCCAATAACAGTCAACACATGTGATTAAATTTCAGGTGAAAATGCTGCCTTTTATGTAATGCTTTACTGCTTAACACACATTGTGGCTATTGACCAGCTTGTCTAAGTTTAAACTTAAAGTTATACTATAACACAACACTTTTATAAAATTATTTTCTAGATTATTAAAACCTGCAAAAAGAAAACTGTAATGCAGGTGATGTGTGTTTATCTTAGGTAAAACAATATTAAGAATAAAATTGTATGGGTCTTTTTTTTTAAAGGAAAATTATTTTTTAATATTAGATTGAATTTGTGCATATGTGCATATAAAACTATTAATGAACCCTCTGCTATAAACTTCACTGACTTTCACCAACTGATGACAAAGAATTCTGGGCTCTGTAACTGCTTCTGTCATGACTTCCCTGTGAAACTTTGTGGGCAAGCTGAGATGTAAGGATTTAAATCGTCATTTAGCCTGGATGCTTTTCTCCTCTGACAGAGGGCATGGTGGTCGACAGAGTTCACTTGTAGCCTTTTGAGGAGCCCTAAACAAATGTATGTGGGTAGCTTATGGCTGGTCCTACTTTAATTTGGTGACAGTGTCAGCTTACGCAGTGCCTGCTGTCATTTACTTCTGCTCCCATTTCACTCCTTAATACAGCAGGCAAAATGTTTGTGAATTTGTAGAGCAGATCGTCAGACTGGTCCAGTTTTGGTTTTGAAGTCCATTTCTCTAGTTGTTCAGTGGCCTTCTCCACACAGTGCAGCCACTACCACTCAGAAGCACAGTGAGACATGTTTCTCAGGGTAACTGCAGAGTGATTAAAGTAGTTAAGTGCCAAATTTTTATTTTAATGGAAAATATCATACTGCTAGCCCACAAAAATTCTTCCAATTCTGTTAGTGGAGCACTTCTGAGTCCATGAGGGGACATGAGCTTAGAGAAGACAAGTAATTTATTTATTCTGAATATCTGTTTCACAGAATAATAGAATTCTAGAATGGTCTGGGTTGAAAGAAATCTTTATCTAGATTATTTGATTTCAACCCCCTTGCCATTGGTAGCAATGCCATTCAATAGATCAGGTTGCTCAGCGTCCCTTACAACCTAGCCTTGAACATTTCCATCCACAACTTCTCTGGCTGACTTCTTCCAGTGCCTCACGCACCTCTGAATAAAGAATTTCTCCCTAAAATCTAATATAAACTTGCTGTCTTTACAGTTTAAAATCCTTGCCCCTTCTCCTGTCACTGTCTGTCTGTATAGAAAGGCCCTTTCCCTCTTCATAAGCTACTTTAAGATGGTGAAAGCCTGAAATGAGGTCTCCTTGCAGCCTTCTCTTTTCCATACTGGACAACTCTAATTCTCAGCCTGTCTTCATAGGAGACATGGTTCAGGCATCCAATTGTCTTTATGGCCCGTTCTCTGGGTCTGCTCTAACAGATCCTTATGTTCAGGACCTAGAGCTGGATGCAGCCCTTCAGGTCTATCCTTCTTTTGTGTCTACTGAACACCTTGGCTTCATGCTATCTGCAAACTGGCTGGGGGTGCAGTCATTCCCATGCTCTATGTCACTGATGAACGATGACATTTAAGAACACTATCCCAACACAGAGCTCTGAGGGACACTGCTCATCAGCAGCCACCATCGGAACATAATGTCATTGACTCTCTGGCTCTGTCCATCCAGCCCATTACTTTTCCATTGAATACTCCATTCATCAAATCCACATCTCTCTAGTTTGGAGATATGGACATAATTTGAAACCATATCAAAAGCCTTATAGAAGTCTAGGTAGATGGCATCAGTTGATCTTCCCTTGTCCCCCATTAAAAGATGTCCAGACTGGTCAGGCATGATTTGCCTCTAGTAAAGTAGCACTGCCTGTCTTGGATAACCTTCTTGTCTTTTATATGCCTTAGAACATCTAGGAGGATCTGTTCCTTGGTCTTTCCAGGTGAGGTTCACTGGTCCATAGTTCCCTTGATCTTCCGTTCTCCCCTTTTTAAAAACAGGAGCAACATTTATTTTTTTTTCTCAGTCACTAGAGACTTCACCTGACAATCATGACTTTTCAAAAATGATGGAGAGTAGCTTGGCAACAACATCAGCCAGTTCCCCCAGGAATATATGTCCTCCAATCCCATGGACTTGTGGCTGTCCAGTTTCATCAGCTGAATCTGAAACTGTTGCTTTCTTACACTGGGAAGGACTTCACACCCCTCGTACTCACCCAGACATCTGGGGACTTGACAGATGTGGAAAGCCTGACTGCCAGTGAAGACTGAGGTGAAGAACTCCTTGAGTACCTCAGCCTCTTTCATATCCATCTCGACCAGCTGACCTCTGCTTATTAGGGGAATACTCTCACCTTGGCCTTTCTTTTCTGGCTATGAACTAATAGAATCCCTTTTTGTTAATGTCCCTTTCCAAGTATTTGCCCAGCTTTGCCTTTGCTTTTTTGACCTCATCTTACATATTCAAACCATATCCCTGTACTCACCTGAGGGCACCCTTCCCTGCTTCCACTGCCTGGGCATTTCTTCTCATTTTGAGGAACAGATCTTTGCTCAGCCATGCCTACTTCTGACCTGCCTTGCTCAAATTCCTACACATTCTTCCACACCAAACTATATGATATGATCATATATTGTAAATTAAAGCTTATTTTGTTTTATTTTTGCAACAATGAAGTTTAAGAACTATGAAAATATCTACAACCAAAAGTTCAAGAAAAAAGGACCTACTGCTTTCACACATCTTTGGGCTTGGTCTGGCATTTTGTACTTGAATGAAATTGCCCATCACATAGGACAAAACTCTCTAATGTCAACAAAGTTAACCCGCTTGACATCTTTTCAGACTAAATGTCTGGCTTCTCAAAAATCAACCGATTTCAGTTCTTAAACAAAACAACTGCTTCCTTCACCTGATTTCAAGAGGAACTTTGCCAGCAAAAAACCTGCACAAGTGGCCCCATTGTGTCTACTCACCCTTGAATGATTGCTGCTTAGCAGTTTCTCTTAAGAAAACTGTGCATAATCAAAGTTAGACAATAGGAAAAACAATGAATATGAATGACTCTTGGATCTCTGAGAGCCTTTGTTATGCTGCCACCAATGTACACAAGAAAGGAGCTATATATGGGACCATATGAGGTGATCAAAACATTAACCAGACATTGTAACCATTTTTCAATATTCTCAGCCTGAGTGTGTGTTTGAAAGAAATGTGCTACTTGGAGCAAAGCCATTTTTTAGGGTGCGTGCCCTGTATCTTTGCTTACTCATGGCGGTGGTGGTGACAGAAGTGCTGACGCTGGTCCCAGAAGCAGCACTAGAAATACCTCCCTCTCCCTTCCTTGCATTCAAAGCTAATCCAGAGACCTGTGAAAGAGAGATGTGTACTTTTATAGCTGCCTGCTTGTCCAGAAACTAGGACTAAAATGCATAATTTTATGGTTAGCTTTCCTAAAAGTACACTTTAAATAATAATTAAGTCATAAATATTTGAGGGCCAGGTTGCGATATTGTTCCTTGCCATGACAGACGGTGCAGCCAGTGCTGAGTGTGCCTTGCTCCTGAGTGGCATGATGTGCCTGGGCTCTCCCAGGAGGGACCCTGGCTGGCTCGGAGCCCAGCCATAAGGGGTTGCAGTCCCTTTGTTGTGCCCCTCTGGGGTGCCTCACTTTTCCTGAGCTCTCTAAGCATGCCATAAGCGAGGCTGTAAACTCACCCTGGCTATGCTGTAGATCTACCTGCTCCCAGGTGCTGCAGGCAGCTCCACGTTGGAACCCACACACAGCCAAGTGTACTGCCCCATCTCAGGGCTGTGTGTGTCACTGCTTCCATTGGGACAATCATTGATATTCACACTTCTTAAACTCAGAGTTCCCACAAACCACCTTATTTATAGGGTGATATTTATTTATAGCTGTTTCATGGAGTATAATACACTACAAAGTATAACTATGTTTGTGTGCATACGCCTGCTTGCCTGTGTACACATGCAAATCAAAGTATAAAAACCCTGTCTGGTAAGTATGTGAGTTTATTTTCAATCCATTAACTGAATCTGAAATACCTTTAAAAATAAATAACTTTTTTCTGTAAGGGAAATTACTAAGTGGGTAATTATTGGAGGCATACTACACAGTGTATTGGTGATATCTGAGTCGGGTTTATTAGGAATGCTATTTGTTAGGCAGTCTTTATAAACACAGTATGCTTTAGCTGCTGACCTGCTAATTGCTAGGTCATGTATCTAGTGGTTAGTCAGGGTGATTTTCTTTCAGGTGATCTGTACAAAATAGCTGTTCGTGAGGTCTAACAAGATCAAAAAACCTCATGAAATGACCCTCAATCAGAAAAGACTGTATATCACCATGCCATATGGGTACTTTGAGGTACTGCTTTCAAAAATAGGGCTAAATAAATAATTGACTGATACTACTACTGCAATTACTACTACTGATAATGAGAATGATAATGATAATCAGCTTTAATGATAAACCTATTACTCAGTTTACTGTGCGTTAGTCACAGTGTCATCATTTATGGAGATATTTTTTGCTATGATTTGACAAGGATAAATACAAATGAGAACTTTTTATTCTTGTATCTCATAAAAACTACCTCCTACTGAAGTTTGAAGTATTGTCTGACAATAGTCTCTGCATACAATGCAAAGAGAGTAAAGAACTTTTAAAACGGAGGTAACAATTTAATTTGTGAAATATGTATTTAGTTCATTAAAAGTTAAGCTCCCCATCACTTCTGGTACAAAAATGAAGTACAATGTAAGCAGAATTCTCTCTAAATCACTGTATGTATGTGATACAAACACAGCAATTAAATACAGGGATAAATGACTACTAGCACTGTTGATTGCATAGCCAGGTGCTAGCAAGCAGAAAACCCACTGACAAATTTGCATTTTTTTCCACCTGGCTCCAGATTAAAAGGACTGTGAAAAAGTGTGTCTGTGAGCAAATGACCATCAGTGGCATAATCTCTGAGAACTCAGTGTATTGTCTTGCCTCAGTTTATTTTTCCCAAAAAAACTCTTTTGATAATAAATTTTAGGAAGAGTAACTGTGCATATTGAAGCATATTTAGTCTGGAGCAGTACATACGAGATACTCTCTGCACTTTTTCAAATGTAACAGAAGTCTGCCCCAGGCTAGGCATGCAAGTCTTGGCTTAGCACAAAGAAGAGCAGCATACAAGAACCATGGCAACCTTGCCTATTTACCTTTTCTCACTCATTCACAAACCCACATCTTAGATCACAGTTTGTGGCTCTTTCTTGGAGTTTGGTGCAAAGTCTCTCCTTTTAACACTGTTAGTGTAGGCAGAGAGAAACTAACATTGAAAAAATGGAATTTGGACTAGAGTGGAAAAGTCAATTGATTCTTTAAACAGAAAGCCAGGGAAAGGAAGAGGCCACACTCAAAACATTAGCTCAAGCAGTTGCAATAAGCTTTTCAGTCACATTATTCAGATATGCTGAAATTTATTGTAATGTGATGACTTGCCATTAAATATAGACATTATTCAAACTTTTATTTAGACCCTATTTCTAATTTTCTGGTCTGATTGCATCAATATGTCAGGGATATATCAAAAGCACCACACTGATATCAGAAGGAAAACACAATTTTTTTGTGAGATCTCAGATTGACAATTGAAAATATATTGGTGCAAATGAAAATATAAATAGAAAATTAGCATAGTTCAGGATCTTGTAGCTCATATGCTGTAAAATTAATTTATAAAGCCATTTCAGGAGTGACCTAAATATCAAGCCAAGTACAGTTCTAAAACCTTCCACCTAATCCCTAACAGGGAAGTCAGAGTAGCTGGCGTTTTACAACAGTCACTACATGGTATTATTGGCAGCAGTTCTACAAGCAGCACATATTAGACTAATTACCATTAAACTATATTAGTTTCTGTTTTCCTGGCTAAAAGTTCAGAAGATCTTACCTTTTTCCATGTGAAGTGCTTGCCAGGTTTTACAGAATTCTCAGGACTTCATAAGTAATATAACACCTTTTGTGATGTAATTTCAATACAGCAATTGTTTATCACAGAAATGATCCTCAACCTGGCTCTGATCTAAGAAACTTTTGTGAATGCCACTTTGCCCTTGCCCACCTGTTTTATGTTTCTCCTCCTCTCCTTATCTACCTTTTCCACACAACAAGACAATCCAAAGTGTGGGCCATTTAAGTGTCACCAGGTCTGCAAGGCTCGAAAAGCTCTGCCAGTTAACATAAAACAAAATCACTGTTGGTTCCATGGAATCACATTTCTCCACCACAAAGAAAAATGAGAGGAGAGGAAAGGCAGCTTTAGAGTGGGGGTTTGAATGAGGACACTTTGTGAATGTGAATGGAAACTCTACATTCTTTGTTATTTTAACAGGCTGTGTCTGTTCTCCTTGAAAGAAATTGTATTAAGAAGATTGGATTAAGTAGTTTTTATTTTATTTCAATGCACTTGTGCACTTTTACAAAGATCAGTTTACTTAGCCATGTAATAAACTCTTGTTTTACAATAGTAGTAGTGCATATTATACCAGTGCAGGTATCTGTAAAGCAGGGAATCAGAGCAGGGAAACAAAACATTTGTTTCTTTGGTGAATGAAGCATATATCATTACCTTCAGTCGGTATGTCAGATATAACTTGAACCTTTTCAAGCCAGTCAGAACAATGTGCAGGTGCCAGTTAATCAGCTTTGAGCAATTGTACCTATCCAGATCACTACTTAATTCTTTGCAATTAAGCATTTCATAGGTTGGTGTTTATGATATAAATCCTGAAAATTTCTTAGAGCAAAAAACATTTTTGATCCATCTAACGCATAGCAAAATCTACCATTTGGTGATCAAACGCCTCTTCATTAGAGATATTTGCAATTTTGTGCATGTGTAATCTGCAGAAAAAAAGTATAAACTTTAAAATATGAATATCATCTGTATTGTTATTAAATTGTGAAAAATTGCGTCTTGTAAAGAACTTTAATCTTTCATCAAATTCTTAAATTTATTAAATTATTTTTTAAAAAATTTATTTATGTATTAAATTATTAAAGATTTTAGTATTTTAAAGTTTCCACTGTGTTCCTTGTGTTTCTGGCTCCATCTGAACTGCTTCCAGTAGAAACAGGCTATTCAAAGTTATCATTTCAAGTTGCAAATTAATTTTACCAATGTGATGTATTGGCTGTAGAGTTTAATGAAAAAGGTGGCCGAGAAACAGCGAAGATGTGAGTACTATAAGGAGCTTAGAGAAATAAGAAGGCATTAGAAGGTAAGAAAATAATTCTGGATAAAATATATATGTCTAAAGAAAAAGAAATAAAGTTTAGTAACTCTTATCAGAGTCCTGTTTTAGAAAGATGAATGCTGTTTTCAAGTTTTCTGTTATATATTCTTTGTTATGTAGTTTTGTTTGTTTTTTCAGAGAATAAAACTTTCCTTTGGAATTAGAAATATTTACAGAATTTTAACTTTTTCAAGTAAACACTAAGAAGTGTCTAATACTGTTTAATAATTACCTTTGACATTAAATTGAAGTATTCTGAGCCATCCACAAGAAGGTTATCATGCAATAAATTGTTTATGTAGTCATCATACGAGAACTGATAAATAAAATAAGAATGAGAAATTCAAGGAAGATATTTAAAGGACTATTGTGATAGGTAAAATGATGTAATTGTGAACAGGAAAAAGAGAGAAAAAGAGCAAAAACTTGTACTTAACAGGAAAAAACATTAAAGGAATTAATTTGGTCTTCCACTAAATGTGAGTTCATCTATGGAAGATGAACATGTAGATATTTATTGGAAGTACTTTATGTGAATCCTGTAAAAAAATAATTTATAGGATCAAATAGCATTCATCATGACAATGCAGAGAAAAATATATTAGATGCTATTAGAAGAGGGATTCTTCCTGCTGAGATGTTCTAGAAAGATAAAGTATCATATAATCTTATGAAAAATATATTTGGGAATATTTTCCAGCATAATAATGGGTATTTTGAGAAATTTGCTTACTGTGGAAAGTAT
Source organism: Anthoscopus minutus (assembly GCA_013399455.1). Classification (NCBI taxonomy): domain Eukaryota; kingdom Metazoa; phylum Chordata; class Aves; order Passeriformes; family Paridae; genus Anthoscopus; species Anthoscopus minutus. The sequence goes on along the minus strand of VWYI01035342.1, from coordinate 13,246 downwards.
ATATTCTGGGTTCTATGGCTGCAAGTAGATAAAATGCTTGTTCATTGGAAAGCACTAAAATGTGTTTGCTTCCAGGAAGATGCAGCATAGGAAAAACTTCAATACGCATTTTTCTACTTTTCTAGGCATCTGCTGTAGTTCAGTCACTTCATTCTTAATATGAAATGTTTTGTCAAGAGTACCATTGTGCACAAGTTGGTCGAAGAAGCCATTTATGGATTTCATAGAAATCAGTTTAGTACCTAACAAATAAACCTTGCTGCAGCAGGTTAATTCTGGGATAATTCATTTATTATATCTGAATTTTGAAAATTTCCAAAGTTTTCCAATATATTGAAATATTTGAAATTATTAGGAAAAAACATTTATGGATGCATACAATTAAAATTATATGTAATACATATAAGAATATTTTAGGGATGTGTTACTTTTATGAGTAGAAGAAACTGTCACAAAAATCATGACAAGTTATTTTAAAAGTCAATAGTGTATTAGAACATGTAAATGTATTTGATGCCATAACAGAAGAAAGCATAACTAAGTATTTGACTGTCTGAGGCTATAGCTAGATTTTTATTTCTTGAAAAGCAATACTTTACATAGCGATGAGACTTAATAGAGAGACCATTCACAGATCATTTTTAGAAGCAGTGACAGAACATGACTTTTTTTTCCTATTAATTGCTACAATTTCTTATCTTTTAATTGTGTTTCCCTTTCTGTGTGTTCTTGTAAAATGTATTTTAGGATCATTTGCATATTCCTGTTAAGACATTCCTTGCCACAACAAGAGCCCAGGGTACTGGTAGGACATTTTTACAACATATCATTTGTGTCACTTTCAAATGCTCGTTGGTCTCACTTTCTGGCTTGTGGTACGGGCAAGGATTTTTAAGGCTGTGTGTGAACAGTGCTGTCCCACGCCTCTATTTATTTCAAGGTGGAATGTATATAGAAGTTTCTACTTAAGGTCTGATGCTTTTATCTCCACTTCTATGTTTCAAAATTGTTACATGTATTTTCAAATATGAGCACGCCAAGGAGAAATGTGTCTTACCATAAACCAACAGAAAGATAAACCAGTAAATTGAATGAATATGCATAAAATCATCTGATGGTAGAGGAAAAAAAGGTGTTTTAAGGAGAAATAAGAAGAAAGCTTTATTTTCTGTAGAGGTTAGCCTCAAAACAGCATTTTTAAAGTTTTCTAAACTTACAAAACATTTCTTTAACTTCCACTTAGTTAAGTATTGCCCTTCTTTTACACTAGATGGTTATGGGGTTATGGCACTGTATAAATAAAGCTAATAAAATCGGCATAAATAAACTGAAGAGTTCTTAATTAAAAAACTTAAGAAATGCAACATTCTGAAGCCATCTCTAATGCTACTCTACTTACAGATGATAATTTCTATTTATTTCTTGGTTGTTCCAGTTAGAACCATGTTCATAGCCAGAAGAGAAATCCCACTCTCCATCTCCTAATTTCTTCTAGCAGTGTTCTGTAATTAAACATCTTCTTTGTTTTTGTTTTGTTTTTTTTTTAATCATGAAGGACAGTGACCAACTGTAGCCATTCCATCATCTTGCAGCCTGTTTGGGTGATGCTCATCCTCTGTGGAGCCTGTACAGACACTATTAGGAACGTGAAGCTGCAAAGTAAAAGTGCTTATTTTTCTCCTGTGTCTGTCAGGTTTTGTGCCATTGACAGTGGAGAGTCTCTCAAATGGGTGATTGCAGCAGTTCAGAGTATTCAGCTTTGCTTGGCCTGTGGTCTTCCAAGAGTTTCTCAGACCCTGGTGTTTACTGGTTTGAACACATATTGTTTACTGATTTGGCACATATGCAGTAGAAGTTTTTCTTGAATATTAGGGCTCAGGATTAGCCCTAAAATTAAAAATCTGCATAATGAACTGTCACAAAGAAATGCTGGCTTTGTCAGCCTTGCACAGCTGTACTTTGCATCAGCCAAACAATAAAATGGTCCCTGTTGCCAGGTATTTCTGTGCTGAGTGATGTTTGCCTGCCTGTTACAGTGACAGATGTGGCTGTAAGTGGCTGCTGCAACTGGTCTTCAATGGTGCAGCCTCATAAAAGAAAAAAGCACTGTTCCTCACATATGTATTGATATACATATAACACTTTTTTTACCAAGTCACACTAGTGTAGGGCCACGTGATTCTATTTTAAGGTACAACTACTTGTTTCCAGTTTTTAGCATGTTCTCTCAATTCTCTAACCCTGTTGGTTTTAAAGAAAATAAGGATTTAAAAGTTCCAAAATAAGTTATCTATTGCTGATTTCTGGATCAAATTGTTCGTAAAGCCAGGGATTTGACTTTCCAGATTTATGGTATAGGAGTGAAGATGATATGGGTAGCAAGAGCACTTTCACTTTGTACTCTGTTTTCTTCAGAAACCTTGTGACACTTGCTGTAAAAGACCTTTTTTTTAATGGTAAATAGAAGTACAAAGTCTGTGATTCTGTATTTCATATAATGTGACACAGTTTGCTGAGTAACTTTAACCACTGAATGCAAAAATATTTTCCCAATTGTCATTTCACAGAGTAGAAAAAAGCCTACAAGTTCAAGTACTGTTTCTTTCTCCAATTTCATTTCACTAAAACTCAGCTATAAGTTTTCCAGTCTCTGTTTTTTTCCAGACTGTAAAAGGAAGTCTTTCTCAAAAAATGTTTCAAAAACTGACATTGAAGTTGATAAAAAAGGTACACTTTTTTTCAGCTACTTCTAGTTTTCTCTTATCAGTTCAATCTCTCCTTTGTACAGGTGCTTTATTGTGCACAGATGTTTTTCAGGCCCTGGCAAGAACAGTTGCAGAAAATAAAAATATTTGCCAACTTTACTTTTACAACAAGAGCTTTTACTTCTTTTTATTTATTCCATGTACACAAAAGTACACAGGTCCACACTGCCTCCATCACAAAAATCTGGCACAGGCAACTGCTGTCAACTAGCAGCCAAGCATTTTGTAAGCTACTACTACTGGTAACAGTTTTCATTGGCAGTGTATTTGTCTCCAGTCCAAAATCTGCCACTTTTTTCCTTATATTGTGCCCATTAATCCAATTCTCAGAGGCCCAGCTCTTCTCAATTAAGTATATGTAACAACATAGAAAACTAAATTCCTTTCATCTGCAGCAGCTCAGCTCTGCCTATAACTACTTCACTTTTATTATTCCTTCAAATAGAATGCAGCCCTTGGCTGTAAGAGTTTTCTGTTGTTGTAGCTATTGTAAAGAGATTTGAACATGAGCATCACTTTTCCAGATCAGATCAGAATACCAAGTTCTCTGACCTGCAGAAAAATAGGTGAAGGAAAAACAAATTTAAAAATCCTTTTGGAATAAAGTAAATCTTCAAACCATCTTGATTCACTTTTGAGAATGAGAAGAAAGAATCTGTTATTAGACTACTTTCTCCCTGTAGTGTCAAACTTGGTACCTGGGCCCATGTCTTGAAGTGTTGCCTCTATCCTGTGAAATCAAGCTGTGTAGATGTTTAGCATAATTTTTGCAATACACGAAACTGCTTTAAATTCTAAAAGTACATCTCTTCTTCCTCTTTAAAGTGTACAATGATTACTGCCTCTCTTTCCAAGTACCTTCTGTGGTTGAAAGGCTGTTTCTGTAAAATAGGGAGCACTGGTACAATTTATTCCTGCACACTGGGATAAAATCAATGAGATGTCCATCTCACCTGTAATTGTTCTGGAAGGGATTACTTTTGCCACTGAGACTGCATGACAATTAATGTAAAGTATATATGAATGTCTTGAGATTCAGGAACCTTGAACAGAACATTCATAAATGCTTAAGTTGTAAACCTGAATGGTGAATGGCAATTAGTTTCTCCATGCTAGTGAAGGATAACAAAACTCAGAAATCTAAGCTTATGTATAAGCAAGTTTACCCTGGATCCTAAAACCTGAGAGATTTATATTGCTAACTTTTCTGAAGCCAGGACTTCATACTAAAGCAGATCCTCATGGACTTCAGGATGGGAAGCAAACAGTTCTCAGATACTGTCTTGGTTTGAAAGACAGGTGTCTGCTAGGGAAGGCAGGAGGCTCCCTTGGAATGAAAAATGTAAAACCCCTCTTTCTGAATTATAATTTTGAAATCAAGGGGCTCTCAGGCAAAGATATGGGACTAGGAATAACAATTCTTTACTAGTATGTATAATAAGGCAAGCAAACAAAAATTCTGGCGCTGGCCCCGAGCAGAGCAGGCCCAGGGCCCATCCCGGCCGCGGGCGCTCCCCTCGCTGCAGCTCCGGGCACGGCCGGCAGGAGGCGCTGCTGATCACGGCGGGCCGGGCGCTGATTCCCCCGCGCCGGCAGGGGGCGCTGCGGCGTGGGCTGAGGGAGCACGCGGTGATGGCGGCCGGGCCGGGATGGGAAGGGCTGGGAGAGAGGCTTTGCTTCACAAACCCCTCTGGGCATCGATCCCGGTGACCCAGCAGGACTTACAGAAACAGGAAGCTGGGCTGACAGGAAGGAGCAGAAATCCTGGGGTAGTCGATGAGGTGTGTCAGAAGCTCCGGAGCTGTGGCTGGAACCGCGGGACGTCTCAGCAGGCAGGGGGTGCGGGGCTGCAGCACGGTGAGAGCTCGGAGCAGCGCCGAGCAACAGGGACGGGACCGCGGCAGCCCGGCTCCCCGCAGGGCAGAGAAGGGCGAGCCCGAGATCCCGGGCACACGAGCAGACAAGAGCTGGTCTCTCCAGACGAGGACAGGTCTCTCATTTAGTGAGGTGGGTGTTAGTAAGGTCCCAGCCCAGCATCTGCTCTTACGAGGAAAGGCTCAACCCACAGAACGGACAACGCTGTACAGGACTGGGCTCCGGCAGTGACAGGGGATTCTTGCAGTAAGCAACAGTTTGCTTGTCTTCGTCCAAAACCCGGAGTGAGAGCCCTAGCAGCTCCCCAGTCCCTGTCTTTTTACCTGTCCAAATCTCCAGGTATCCCCTCCCCTCTCCTCTGAGTTTGGCCACACTTTTGTTTTTCTTAAGTACCCATAAATACCCAATAGTTAGTTTCCTAGCAACTTACAGGAAAAAGTTCCATAAGTACAAAAGAAAGAAACCTAACCCATAACAGATAGGCGCTTCTCTTTTCCTGAACAAAAGAAATAAAAAAATGTGTGTCGCTTCTAATTCACCATAGAAAAAATTTCTTCAACAGATACACTTTGACCCTATATCACACCTCTTAGTGGGTTACTGCCCAAACTTTTATATTCACTGATTTTGCCAGCAACTTCTTCAGATGAAGGGCAGAGGGACCTTTAAACATCTCATCTCTTGAGGCATCAACTCTTGACATCAGTTACGTCAGCTGTATCAAAAGAGGCCAAAAGAGAAGTACAAATCTGATTGACAATCCTTTTTGAATAATCTGTTTAATTGTTTAAACTCACCTAGGCTTGGAATTTCAGTTTCTAGTTTCCATTTCCCATAAGGGTAAGCTTTTCTATTGTTTGTGACACTGAGGCACCACGGGTTATGAGAAAGGATGAGTCAATTTACACCCCCCATCTCAGGTTTCCTTCCATCTCAACTGGCTCGTCCAATACAATTATGTATTAAGCAACTTCATGTGGGATGACAAATGTCATTAACTCTTATGATTCCATGGCAAATCTTGGCAAATCACGGAGAATTGGATATGTAATTTGATAATATAATTTTGATACTATAATGTATAAGCCTTTTCTTGGTAATTAAGTATATACTAGCGTCCACAACACAAATGAGTGATCTGACAGAGGTGATACATACATACATGCTGTCCTATTCTCAAGGTCACTCACTTTAAGTCGCCAATTTCAAGTTTTGTGAGCTATTTCCCACATTCATGTGGGAAATTTCACCTCTAAAACTTCCTTCTTCTGAGTGATGAAATACAGACCCAGGATTTTGTTACGTGGAATTTGTTAATCCAGTTTCAAAAATGAACATTATATTAAAATACATTTACACAGTAATTAATCCCTTAATGTAGACATAATGATCACAGAATTTACTCATTGATCACAATAATGTATTTCTTTCTGTCAAAAATCCACATATATTTTAAATCCACAGGTACCTTAACGCATATTCCAAGCCTAAAACCAATGGAATTGTGTAATTTTTTTTCAACAAATGTCTAGAAATGAAAGACTAAGAGAAGTGTTTTGTGTCTACAGAACCCAAATAATACTAAACTCAGAATCTAAATTTAAGACTCTGGACTGCAAACAGATGTCATGAAACATTTTCCTTATTGCAGAACACAAAAGGCTGAGAAAGTAATTCTTTTTCTGTCCTCAAACCAGAAATGTTAGGAATGAATATTCAAAACTGAATGTTTTGTCTTTCGCAACTTGAAAATACTGGTAATAATGATAGTGTTTTATGACACAACTGACCCAAGAAAGCTGAAATAGTGTTCCTATTTCAAATTTCATTGACATGGCTAAGGCGTTAACACAGAAAGTCCAACTGAAGAAAAACTTGATAGCTAAATTGCTCTCTTACATGCTAGGAAGAGAAATTTGAATTTTTCCACATAAGGGAAAGTTTCTAATAGTGTTATTTGATAATATTAACAGATTTATCTAGATAATCTAGATAAAATGTCAGATTTGAAAGAAAATATTGAAAGACCTTATTAAAGTTTGTTGCAATGGTTTAAAAAGCCAAATTTTCCTTTGTGGTGTTGCTTAAAGGTCTTTGGCATCCTGTATTTCTGTCCTCTGTGCTGAGTCACATCCTTGGGGGTAGCTCTATCTCTCATATAATTGCCATAAGACCAGACTATTACTTAAAATTATGGAAATAGAAGGATATATTCTGTGATGTCTTTTTTTCTACTACTGAGTGGGTAAAGAAAAATATAAGTTTTACTACGTATTAATTAGTTAAAGGCTTTGTGCTTTAACAGAAGACAAGAAATAATACAAGATGGGGCACAAGTTGAAAAATATCACACTATTTTAAAGAGTATAGGATTATAATTCAGGTTTTTAGGAATTTGTTCGCAAAATTTGATCTGATACACTTCATATGGTTGAATCTTTTGGCTTAATGTCTTATTCAGCTTAGATGATGGTATCCAACATCAATTTTAAGTAGGAAATAATATTTCTTGTACAAGAAACATTAAAAGTTCATCACAAAAGAATATTTCCTATATACTACACTTGACTGCATCATTAACCTGAGGAAGTAACTCAGAATCAATTAATATCTCAAGGATGGCTTTTCCCTCCTGCCCCAGAACAGATGCTCCACTCAAAATAATTTCTTTGGAGGAGTTGTATTGTATAAGCAGGGAATAATTCAAATTTTGTTTAGAGAGAAAAGACCAAGAAAATGAATCTCTGTACCCATTGCTGGGTAGATATTGTGGATATGGGAAAATATCTGGGTCATGCTGCAATGATTTCAATGACCTTGATGAAACTGAATAAAATAATAAGATAAAGTAAAATAAATCAAAACAATGTTAAATAAAGAAAAAAAGATTAAGCACCTGGAAGTCTAAAACATAAACTTTCCCTGTATTTCCTGTCAACAGCTGTCCTGCTGATTCATGTTGGACTTGGGGCTAAAAGGGATCTCATGAAATCTCTACAACAGCATCCTTCTTAAAAGAGGGTTGATTAATGAATCAAACCAGGTTACTCGGGCCTTTATCCCATTCAGTGTGGCCCTTTTTAATCTGATCATCCAGTCAGTATTTTGATTACCTGGGTGTCACCAAGATGTATCCATCTTGGATAAAATAATACTGTGAGAGAAGGATGAGAAAATAAGGAAATAATAGGTCTCTCATGGTCTTGGTAAATTCTCCAATCACATAGGTTTTGGATTCTGATTTGGAGAAAATGGTGAGATCTGATAGCGTAATTTCTTTCTTTTGTTATATTTCCAAGTCAAAATTGTCCAAAGCAGCTCTGGAAATCTTTGATCTCTTCCCCAGGTTTTGAGGAAGGAGCCTGTAACTCCTCTGCCTTGGCTGGGCTCCATACAGGCTGGGATCTGCCCTGTTTGTTTTTATCAAGTCTGGGGGATCCGTGGGTGTGCACAGGGATGAAGATGTTAGTGTCTGAGAAGCTAATGTCAAAATGCTTGTCAGGGACAGCCTGGAGTGCTTTTGGATTTATCTGTTTTCAAGATGGCTCATTTCAGACTGTAAAATTTGATTCACAAAACATTCTGCCTATGGCACCAAACTGTGAGCAGAGGGCTTGCTCTTGGCTCGTTGAATACCATTTTTGAATTTGAATAGCCTACAGGTGAAAGAAGTAAGTAATCAGAGGCTGTCTACAGAACAGAGATTTTCAGTCCATTTCAGTGGATGTGTTTTAATGGAAGATTTGTAGCTAAATGCTTATCAAGATGTTTAACTTTGGGCATTGATATTTAAAATAAATCGTCCAGGCCCAGAGCTGTAACCAAACTGAGCTATATACAATATTATCTCTTTGCTGAAGTGTTTCAGCATGAAAAAGAATGGGGACATTTATGCAGGAGGAATGAAGCTGTAGTCTTGTCTTCTTGCAAGGAGAGGAAGATTCATAATGGGAAAATGACATCTAAGGAATTTCTATTATTCAGCTGTACATTTACAGCCATTTAATATGACTTTTCTGTGTGAAAATCTCAAAATTATGATTAATTGGGCTCTGGTTCACACAAACTATGCATACTTTTTTTTTCAGAAACAGTTAAAAATTTCAGTAAAGCAAGAGTGCTTTATAGCCCAAAAGAATTGTTAAAAAAGGGTCTCCCGTATCTTTCATATAATTTAACATGTATATGTTACAAATATGTATTACATTGGCTTATACATACAGTAATATATATAAATTAGGTAATTTGCATACTAAGCCTTGTTAAATGTCAATGTTTTTGTATTCCTTCAATGAAAAAGCAAAAAAAAAACCCTAGATAAGATTTTTTTTTTAAATTTGAAACATAAGAGTCCCAGGAAAAGTGGTGTAAGTCCATAAAGGGCTTCAGACATGTCACAAATTTGTTAGACTGTGCAATTAAATACAATTTTGAGATCTTAGTTATCTATTACTTGTTTTTTAAAAATATTTGCTTGATGTAATTCATATGAGCTAAACTTTAAGAATTAATGTCTTAATACTACTGTGATGGCAGTCATTGGCAAACAAGCTGCCTTTGTAATAATATCAAGTTCTAGAAAGAAAAAGAAGAAACTGTTTCAAGTTTCTTGACCTCAACTAATTTTTCAATTTTTGAAAAATATTTATATTTCACTAAGGATTTAGAAAAGTTCAATAACTGCTTTTTTTCAGAAGAATAAAACTTGAACATTTTAAATTTTTACATGAAGAAAAATAATGGGAAAAATATTTGCAGAAACGGATAAATTTAATTGCTAAAATGAAAAATTCCTAGTTTTAACATTTTTTTTCAGTAAAATATTGCTTATTTTTAATGTTAAGATCTTCTAGTATGTACAAGCCATTTCACTTGACCTCGAATGTTGATATCTTCTAGCATATACCAGCCATTTCACTTGACCTCATCTAGTAGAACTAGGTATCTGACATCTAATTCAAAGACAGAGTTGAAAACATTCCATTCTCAAAATGTCAAAATGGAAATTTTCATCCCAGGGTTTAGTAAGTGCTTTCTAATTTCTAATTTCTCTTATTTTCCCAGAATGTACTAAGGAAACTGGCTGATTTTTGTGCAGTGTTTGTGTTTCTATGGCACTTATTTTCTAAGAAAGGACTTTACAAACAATGTTGCTCTGAGTGGTTCTGCACACAGGGTACAAATCTTGTCTCTGGGCTGAAAAATTTGTAGTTCTTTTTGGGGTGAAAGCCAAGGGTATTTGGCATTCTTGGGTTTTTCAGGCTTGCTTGCTATCAGTAGAACAGATTACTACTTGAAATGTTTGGCCTGGTTAAGGAACAGTCTTTATGAAAGCACAGAATTTTTTTTCTCCTCAGTAGTGTATAGCTGAGTGATAAAGAAGAGGCATGTCTCCACATCTAGGAAAATTTTGATTTACTGTCAAATCCATGATCAACAAAAAGACCAACCCTAAAATACAAGCTGGCTTAATAGATTAAAAGAAATGTTTGGTCATGGGTGGAAGTGGAATTCAATTCAATTTAAAATGGGGGAAGCTTAGGGTCTTACCATTCCAAATATTTAGTTTTATATATACAGGAATTGTGAAAATGTATGCATTGTGCACTGATGACATTTGCTGGGAAGAAGAGTTTGAAAGATAAGATTATTTGCATATGGCCCCTTTCAAAACTGATAGACTGAAAGGATTTTGTGCTACTTAAAAGTGATTAATTAAATAAATTAAAAAGCAAAGTGGACACATAGAGACTTGGTATTGCTTTGTAAGTTATGCTGTGTGTTTAGAAACCTCGAAAAAGTTAAAACTCTTTGGAAGTAAGTTTAAGAGCAATTAAAAATACAAATTGCAATTTGAGATCTATAAAATACTTTATTTGGCAGATATCTAGTAACACCTGCTGTACTTGGAGCAGTTTCCGTTAATACTCTGTTTTCTCATCACATTCCTAAAGGTGCAACCTTTGGGGTTGAATACTTGATCCTGTCTAAAAGATGCTTTTTCAATATCAGCCATTTTTTTAATAATTACAAACTTTTCCTCCTCTTCCCTAAATGCTTAGAGCAGGATAAAACAGCAACAATTTAGAGAAGGATTACAATTGTTTTCATTAAATGCGGCCCTACCAAAAAAGGGGAAAATGACATTCATTCATTAATTTTCACTTTCCCTTAGTGGTGAAAGGTGTTTTATTTATTCTGGTGTTTTATTGTTTGAATTGCATTCTGTGCCCCTTCTAATATATAACCTTAAGTTGTAGTAACAAAAGATGGATAGGTACTATGGAAGATGATTTAGCAGAATTAAGGTTTACCCACCAGTTCTTAGAGTAATAATTGTCCAAAGAATCATTCAAAGGAATTTTTTAAAGTAGCGTCAAAGTGTAGGTCATCATGGAGTTTTTGATCTGATTGTGTTGAAAAATCCTGTCTTCTCAGTTTTTGTTATGTATTTGACTTTTGAACTGTAGTATCCTGCATTTTTGTTATCTTGTGTATTTTTTACATTGCTCCACTCAGCTGAGATTTTCTGAATCCTAATATTGTCCAGTAAAATTGCCTCTCTTTCTCTGTTCTTTTATTACATCTTTTAAATTGTTAATGAAAGTAATGATTGCTTTCAGCCATTTGGCCATGCAGACCTCAACGTGGCCTCACTCAGACCATTATTTTGACAGGTTACTTCTCTGTTCTTTGAAATCAAATCTGGCATCCTAGAAGATAGTAATTAATAACACTGGGATAATGCTGGTTAGTTGTTTACAAATTCTAGAGTAAACTTTATTTGACCTTAATAACTGATTATGCCTAGAAGAAACAGGAGGGTTTTTTCTCCCTTTTTTATCTTTTTCTGCTGTTCCTTCATGTAAAGTGCACTCAGGCCACACTAGGCATTAAATATATAACTTAGACATATCTATTTAATCTGATGTTTGCTAATAGATATACAGCAGGAGACAAAGTGTCTTATCTAGACACATTCTCAACAAAATATTATGTGAGCTATAAATGCATCTAGATTTCCTTCATAATCTTCTTTGACCACTGTGTTTCTACAATCTCTCCTTCTTACAATTTTTATTCTTTTTCACTTGCAAACCCTTTTGCTTTTCTGTAATTCTGATTTTATAAACATTTTCTACTTACCATTCTCTAATAATGACTCTGGCTGTAGGTTTTATTCCCAATGTTTTTTAGTGCTCCACTTAGGTTCTCTTAATATAACCATGGTTAAAAAATTCTGATGATTTAAAAAAATTCTGATTTCTTACTTTTCTTGTATTTGAAAAAATTTCCTTGCAGTTAATTTTTAATATAGATCCTTTCAGTTGTATGCTGTGTTTTACAGCCTGATTTCAATGAGATCTTGCCTATTTATTAACTGTATTTTTTTAGGTTAATGATCTTATTCTGTTGCTTTTGTGATTTTTCTTTACTTTTTTTTTCTTATTTATGAACTTTATTCTTCACTTTCCTCCAAATTACCTTCTGTCTTTAAATCCTTATCAAGGTACTGCATATTAGCTAGAACTGTATTTAAAGCAGCTATTCATTAATCCTTGAAAAACTGTTGCTTGTATTCTTCCATTGCCTGTGTGAAGGTTCATATACTGCAATTATCATGCAATTTGACATGAAGGTCTGGGCTCCTTAGCACGAAAGCTACCTGGACATACCAGAGAGAGACCAGAAAAGGGCCAAAATACAAAGTGACTGGAGAACCTTTCCTACGAGGAAAGACTGAGAAAACTGGGATAGTTCATCCTGAAAAAGCAGCAGCTCAGGGCAGACCTCATTAATGTGTAAAAACACCTGAATGGAGGGTGCAAAAAGGGTGGACTCAGGCTCAACAGTGGTGGCTGCTATAAGGGTGAGAGGCAAGAAGCACACAGAGAAACACAGGAGATTCTCTCTGAATATCGGGAAACATATGTCCTGTGAGGGTGACTGGAATTGCTAACCCAGGAACGTTTTGTAGATTCTTCATCTCTGGAGACTTCAAAGGCTGTCTGGACACAGACCTGGCTAGCTGGCTCAGGGTGACCTTCCTTGGGTGGGGTAGCTAGACCAGGTGAGCTCTAGACATACCTCCCAAACTCAGTTATTTTCAGTTTAAAAAGCTCTATTTTAAAAGCAGAATTTGAACACTGGAAGTATTTCTTAAGATCATACATAGGTAATGAGGCTAAAGTAAAATGGTGAGCACTTTTAATTTACAGAGAATGAGTGTTGCACAGTAAATGGTCTCAAATTTCTTAAAGAAAAAGTAGAATATGGTAATGAAACTAAGCACTGCATATATGCATGTATACTAGGAGGTTAACCAGAGGTTTCTATCATAGATAGAAAGTTCTGGCATTCCTTTTTTCTCAGTAATCAGCACATCTGCATTAGATTTTTTTTAAACCTATGTTTAATATGTGGCAGAATTTGTATTGAGAGAGAAAATTAACAAGGGGATATCAAAACCTTTAGATGACAGGAGAGAAGGAAATAAAATGACAACAAAGGTTAAGGCACAAAAAAGTCGGAAAGTTAAGCCTTTGGGAGTAATTTCTTTGCACAATACCCATTAATGCACGTTGTGAATTTCTAAGGTCAACAAC
>VWYI01035341.1:42056-67583 GCA_013399455.1 Anthoscopus minutus | reverse complement strand
GTAACAATGTATTAAGTGTCTTCTACATTATGAATATGCACGTATCTCAATAATGTAACAGTATAAAGATAACATTATCGGGGACAACTGGGAGCACCCCAGCGCTGGACTTTTCTTATTTTACTCCGTATTAAACTTCTTAAAAATTCTGAAGCGTTATTCTCTCTTTCACACAAGGCGATGGAGCAAAGAGGGCAAGGGAAGTAGGGGGAACAAGAAACAAGAGCACCCAGCAGAGACGCTCGCAGCTCCCTGCTTTGGGGCCCAGACCCCCCTTTTCGGGCGCTGCTCCATTGTTCTCCCCCGAGCCCAGCGCCTCGCCGACTCCCACAGTGGATGGCACGTGCGGGATGCTGCGCTGTGGGAGTGTCCTTCTCTCCACGTGGTCCTGGGAACGTGGCGCGCGTGGGGAGGTGGGTGCGTGTGTCTCAGCAAGACAGCCCAGTGCCTCTCCCGGGCAGTACAAAGACCTGTGCGGCTGCATATCGGCTCCCACGTCTGCCGGGCTCCCATGTCCCTGCCGGTGCTAGGTTCGCCGGCCCCTGTGTCGTGACATCCGTGGGAGCAAAGGGCGCTCCTTGCTGACATCACCGGCAAGAAATCTCCTCCGGCCTAGACCACTCCACGGCGGAGTAGGGGAGGCGAGAGCAGCCACGGGGTGCGTTCTTCCTACCGCAGCGTCCTCTGCCAGCGGCAGCTGCGCGACAGTTGCGGAAAGCGCCGCCCCGCTAGTATTCGCAGGCGGGTTCACTGTGCGGGCGACGCTGCCGGGAGAGTTTGTATCTTGTGTCTCCCCCTCCAGTGAGGGTGGTGGTTCCCGATGTACGTAGGTCGCGGCTCGCCTCTATAAGTGCGGCAGTGGGGTGGACACGGGAGGAGGTACGCCACTGATCCCTCCTGATCTCACCAGATCCCTGCCGGTCCTGCTCCGTCCCGCCCCGTCCCTCCGGGAGCATGTACCAGAGTTCCGCGCGCTTCCTCTGGTCGGCCCTTCCCGCCCTTTGCTGCGCTCCCGCCGCCGCCTCGGCCTTCCGCCTGCAGCCGCCGCGGCCCCGCTCTCATTCCCCGCCCCGCGGGCACGCCGCCCCGCGGGCAGCAGCGGGCGGCCTGCCTGTCCCAGGGACGCCGATCCGCACAGGTGGGTACTGACCGAGGAGGGTGCGTAGCTGCCCCGTGAAGCACTCAGGGTCACAGCTGGGCGACTGGAGCCAGGCTGCTACTCTTGGAGCAGGATCTGGACCGTCCTGCCCACATCAGCGTGTTCCTTGTCCCGTCGCCAGCAACGTCTCCGGGACTGGACCGGCCCTTGGGCTCTAAGGCAGCGGCCGTGGCATTCGCTCACCCAGGGTGAGCGGGCAACATCCGGCAGCATCGGGACAGGCGCTGACGAACAGCCCTGCTTTAGGCGTTTCTAGTTCGGTGTCCTCTATCTGAGGGACAGGGCACCCTCTGCGCCCACACATAGGCTGGATGGTTGGAGTAAGCCCGGGTATCGGTGGGGTGACCTGTCTGGTCAGCCAGAGGGTCAGTGTCCACATGCCGCTGTCAGGAACATGCTCTCAGATAGCTGAGCTGGCCTCTTTAGCGTTGCACTTTGTGGATGAGCTTGACTCACAGTGGGGTCTTTTTACTCAAAGCAGTGTGTGGGAACAGCCCAGGTTACCCTCTGGCAGGCAGCAGCAGGTTCCTACTTGCCTGTACTGTTAAATATTACAGTCTGTTCATTTCCTGCATGAGTCTTGGAAAGTGCCCACATGCCCTTGTGTGCCTGTGCAGATACCACCTTAGTGTGTGCCCCACTCCTTGCACTCTAACCGTGGCCAGACCTGGATCAAGACAGTGATGTACCCACCGCATCTCTGCTGTCAGATCGAGCTGTAAAGCCACCTCTGTTGACTCTGGTCATGGCTCAGAATGCTCACCTGGAACCATTCCTTCTGAAAGCTGGGGCAGCAGGGCAGCAGCCACCATTGCTCCAGACTATTGCTGGTGGCAGGGGTGATAAGCCCAAGTCCTTATCATTGGATGGTTTGGGTTGGAAGAGACCTTAAAGGTCATCTGGTTCCAGTGCTCCCTCAGTGGGCAGGGACACCTCACTAGACCAGGTTGCTTAAAGCCCTATCTAAGCTGGGTTTGGACACTTCCAGCGATAGAGCAGCCACAGCTTCTTTGGGCAATATGTTTGAGGCTCTTTTACATACCTGGCATGCAGGAAATCCACTCTGCCGTACTGCCTTCAGCTGAGATTGGGGTGAAGTGAGTTCATTCCCTGTTGCTGCTGTTATGGGAGGAATGTAAAAGCCAGGCTGGGGCAGGGTGCTTCCATTCTTCCTGGTGAAGCTAGGCCAGGATGTCAGGATTGAAGCTTCATGGCACTACAGGGAAAGGGAAGAGGAGCATATGCATCTGAGAGATGACAGAATCAAGCTCATGATTAGTAACGCACTCATGAAGATAAAGATTTCCAGAGCTTGTACCAAGTACTGGATTTCTGTATTACTGGGGGCAGAATTTGAGGCTTCCTCTTCTTTCTGGTGTTGCTTGTTGAGAATAGACAGCTTCTGCTTTGCTCTTACAAATTCATTGCTGTCCCAGACAAGGTTGTACATGTAGTATGATGCCTTGGTACCATAGATTTTGTCACAAGGGGATGGCATCTGTCAAGTTTTTCCTAGAACTGAAGTTACAGGGAGGGCACCTCTAGCTGCTGCCAGCCTCTGAGGCCATGGAGGCTGATGCAACTCCATACTGCAGGTGTCTGGGTGGAGCCATTCACCTGGCAGAGAAAGTCCTATGGTAAACAGGGTAGGGCTTCTGGCTAAAAGTGGTGCTGGGAGGCATGACCTGAAAGGAAGGGAAATGAGGATCTTTTCACCTTACCCAAACGGGCAGGGCCCAATACCTTCCTGCAGCCCTCATCTCTGAAGCAAAGTCCTTAAAGTCAAGTCTCTGGCAGCTCATTGCCTAAGATTCTAGAAGTGTATCTGTTCTGTGCTGGATGATGCAAGAAACCTTCCAACTTTACAACCTGTTCTTACATTTAATTCACAGTTTGAATTCTTCCCTCGCCCATATTATGCTGAGGTACCACCCTTGCTGAGAGGAAGGAACTTATTGATTTTAAGTACCTTGAATTTGCTGAGTTGATGTTCCCTGTTATACCAAGAGAATCACTTTCATGTTTGCTACCCACAACTACTGAGTGCAAGCTCAGGAGTCTGCTTGTGCCTCTGTCTGCACCAGCACCACAGTGTCACAGTACTGGCAGCACATATTATCCCAGCAAGCTACAAGTCACTTAATTTGCTCTTTAAGATTTCAGAGTGATGATCTTGTACAGATGGACTACTGTGGACATGATTCAGCATTGCAGAAATAACAAAATGGATTTTGTGTTTGGAGTTTTCGTGTTTGGGTTGTTGATCTGGCTCCTGTTCGGCAGAGCACCTCAGTCATGATTTCAGCGCTTTGGGTACAAATAACTTGTGCAGATAAGCAGTCATCTTAAGCTGGAATCTTCCAAAGAAGCTGCCTCCTTCAACCAAGAACTTTCAAGCCACCTATACCAGGACTGAAAGTGCTTAATTTGAAGTCCAGTCCCTCTTTCACACAATTTTCTCTGGGTCCTCAAAAGAAGACTGAAGCTCTTTTCCTTCCTGAGACATGACTGATTTTAAAAGCTGTCAGATCAGTTCCAGGCCACAGTTCAGGTTAGGCTATGCTTTATGCCCCATAAAGAGCTGGGTACACCATGGTCCCAGGGATGATGGGATTTAGACAAAACTCTGGTTTTGTTTGCAGCTGGGCAGGTGGAGACTGAATTTAGCTTTGATCCTGCTGTAACAGCTGTAAGCTGCTCAGGGCTTTGCCAACAGACCTTTGACTCCAGCTGTGTTACACCTACCTTGTCCCTTTCAACATCATCCCTGGGACAGAGGTCAAACCACAAGCAGTCTAAGAGCTTGCTAATGGCTTCTTGGAGGGTAATTATTTCCCAGTATTCCTTTGGAGAGCCCCACATGAGCCATATTCATCCGTGGCAAGGGCTGTACTCAGCTCCTGACGGCAACCCTGATGCCGCAGAAAACACTGTGTGCTTATCTCCAGTTGCAGCACTTAGTTATGGGTTGTACCTGTCCTAAAAATAGATGAGTGGCTCGCTGTGGTGTGGAGCATCTATTAAAAGCTATATTGATTTCTTTGGGTTTCTGTGTGGCTGCCTGGCAGCCCTGGTTGTATGTAAACTGCACCCTTCCAGAGTGTGCTTTCTTTCCTGCTCCCTCTGGCCTCACAGCTGTGTCAGGGTCCTGCTTAGGGATTTTGTGTTTTCCCTCACTATTCAATGCCACATCTACTTTAGCAGTACTTGGCTTCTTGAGAAGAATTGTAAACAAAGAAAGACTGCAGAAACTGAAACACTCCACATAGCTTTCCAGGAAAGACATTCATATGTGTGAGCTCAAGATCAAATCTCAGTTTGAGGAACTCCTAGTACTTTAACTAAAAGGACTAGATGAGGAGCAACATCCTATATCTAAGCTAAATTCCCATTTCACAACTTTCTTGGAACATGGGCTTACACATACAAAACACACATTAAAGCAAGTAGTTTTTAATGTCTTTTAAATGTATCCATTTTCCTAAATACAAGGACACGTGGCTTATACTGCAGAGTTTGTTTTTCTCCTGAGTATGTTTATTGAACTGTAAGGGTGTCCATCTTCCTGCCTGCCCCTCTAGCCTGTCATTATTGTATGTCTGTCACCAGCTCTTACAACTGGTATTGCTGTAGTTCAAGCTGAACATGCAGATGTGTTGGGTAGCACCCCAAATCTGCTGCAAGTGAGCACAAAATGATGATTTCATCGTCTTTCTTTTTTAAGTCACTTAGATGTACAAATAAACGTAAAAACCACTGTGGGCCAACAGCAGTGCAACTCAAAGTTCTTTTGCTTAAGATTCCCTTGGCAAAAGGCATTCAGAGTAAATAAGTAAGTTGAGACAACAACAAAACTCAATCAGCGTCGCCTCTTACGCAAGTTGCTGTGGTGCAAGCAACACCCTTCCTGCCTGTGTTTGCAGGATCAAAGCCCTCTCCCTGAGATAGGTTTGGAGAGATCTTGCATACACAGTATAGAAATACCACAAACTGTGCATAAGCCAAAGAGCAAAACAGACAGGGACACATGTGCATTCCCATCCTGTGGCAGCCCATGTGGGACGGGGGCACCTCCCTGTAAGAGACACAGGGCCGGGTGAGGGCTAGCTGCATTAGCGGGGAGAGCTGAGGACAGCAGGTTGTGTGCAGATCATGTGAGTAAGAAGGCCAAAGGAGCAGGAGGTGGCTAGGGCCCAGGGAGGACTGTAGGGAGAGCTGGAAACTGCCAGCCGGGAGCACAGCACAAAAGAGTGAGGAGATAAAGGGAGAAAGGAGGGTGAGAGGAATGAACATAGGGATGTGGAGCTGGGAAACACTGCCTAATCCACACCACATTCTGAAATCTAAGCCAGCAGAAGTATGTGGCTGCTTCATGCTTATGCCAACATACTGCTTTGGGGATAAATGAAACTGTGATCAGAGATTCCTATTAAATACTAACCTGAGGGAATGAGTCAGCCTGCTGGCTGTCCTGCAGGCTAGAGTCTGCAGTCTGGAGGTGTGGTTTAGGTTCGCCAATTTGAGTTTCCCGACCAACGCAGCAAATAATGTGGGTTTAGCGCTGGCTTAAATCACCAGTGCACCTACTAGAATTATTAACTCACTTCCTGCTGTGAGATATGAAGTAGGAGGAAGGCAAAGCAGGCTCAAAATTTAAAAGGTATAAAAGAAAACTTTATTAACAGAACTAAAAGAATAATCACAATCAGAATAAAACCTTCAGAACACTTCTCCCCTTCTCACAACCTCTTTCCAAGGACAATGTAGAGACAAAACCTGGGATTTTCAATATGCTACCCACCTCTACAATAGTCTTTCATCAGTTCTTGTAAGGAGAGGAGTTTCTCTTGCCATGCCATGGAGACTTCTCCACAAGGAACAGTTCTCCTGTGGCTTCAGTGTCACAGCAAATCAGCCACCTGGGNAATAAAACCTTCAGAACACTTCTCCCCTTCTCACAACCTCTTTCCAAGGCAATGTAGAGACAAAACCTGGGATTTTCAATATGCTACCCACCTCTACAATAGTCTTTCATCAGTTCTTGTAAGGAGAGGAGTTTCTCTTGCCATGCCATGGAGACTTCTCCACAAGGAACAGTTCTCCTGTGGCTTCAGTGTCACAGCAAATCAGCCACCTGGGAAAGGAAAAATCTGTTTGCAGTGTGAAAGTCCCTCCCATGCCTTGCAGCTTTTCCCAAAGCTGCTTTCCTGGGCCATGTCAACTTATGAGGTAATATTTTAAGGATGAGCTGCTCTAGCATAAAAAAAGCCAAAAATTCTTTTATCTCTGTAAACAGAGGCTTTTCTTCTTCTATTGCCAGGGCAAAGTTTCTTATCTCTCTCTGTTCAAGCTTCTCATTAGATTACAGCTTTTCAGCATCCACATACTCCATCCCGAGTGCCCCTTTCTCATGGGCTGTGGGTGAATGTTGCATCCCCCCATGCGCTTCATGAAATACAGGGAAAAAACGAAGTCTGGTATATCAAAAATGTATCTTAACCGTAGCCTTATAAAGAGAATTTCAGCCCAAGACCAAGACCTCTCCTCAATCCCCTCCTAACTAGAATTTGACTCCTTTACTGAACTCAGTGTCCCATGTTGTTTTTCTTACGTGCTCTCACCCTTTCCTTTTCCTGATTCAGGAGAGAATTGGTGTTCATAGGTTCATTTGTTCTCAAGGTTTATCAATTGAAGCAGTTTTTATAGAGTTCTGCAGCGTTGAAAGGTTGATCTCATCCAGGCTGTGCATCAGAGAGATCTCTCGCCATGCCTCTTGCTGCTGCTCATGTGGTCTCTGCCAACACTGTGTGAGCCACGCTGGCTGCCAGCTCCACTCAGCGCTTTTTTTCATGCAGAGCACCAAAACCAAGAAAAGCTGCCACTGCTGTTTTTGTCCTTCTGTCAGCAGTATGTCACCTCTTCAGAATGGCTGGGTAAAAGCGGCTAAACAAAGAAAGTTAATTGTGAGCCATACTGAGGCAGCAATGGCAGTGTGTCACTGTCCTGGTTTCAACAATTTTCAGCCCCGTAGTCCCAACCACATAGCTGCTCCTGGACCGGGCCAGCAGTGGCCACTCCAGCTTCATCCGCTCCTGGCCTTGGGGCCGCTCCCAGTGCCAATAGAGCCTCCAGCTGGCATGGCCTAGTGGTGCCTCTGGAGAAGGGAGTGGTGGGCTCTGCCAGGATGGGACCCGGTGGACTCCCCGGTGAGGGGCTTGGCAGCCCACTCACCACCCCTCATCAGAAAATCTTGTCTGGGACGCCCGGCCCAGCTGCATAGGCCACACAGGGCTGGTCCAACTGGCACCCAGTTACCCCTTCAAAAGCTGTAAGCCAAGAGAGAGATTTCCTGGACTAGACTGTCTTTAAAATGTGAATCTCACAGAGGTGGATCTGGCTTTTTAAATGGTTTGATAGGTTGTCAGTTCTCAGAGCTAGGCAGCTATTGGTTTTTGCTAGGCACAGAGGAAGCTCTTAGCAGCCCCTCCCAGAAAAATCATTTTTGTCGGTGGCTTTTTCCCTCCTCACCGAATGTCAGTTACTGGAGAACCAGTACAGGAGGCATCCCAGATGGACCCAGGGTACCAGGCCATACAGAGTGCTACCTGCATCAGAAGCAAATGCTGTGCATGAAATAAGGAGCAGACAGCATTTGTCCACCTGCTGGGCTTTCTCCTCTGTGAACAGGGATAAAGTGTGCACTGTTGTGTTTTCTACAACATATGCTGAATTAATTTTAGCCCTGCTATTCTGGTTGAAAAACTTCTTTATTGCCTTAGAAGACAGAAGCATGATGTCTTAAACCAGGGTGTTTGCAGGCTGCAGGCCCTAATGACAGGCAGACATGAGACTGGACAGGACTAACCCTATCTCTTCATCCTTCTTATTTTATCTCAGACTCAGGAACAGGCTCCTCCACAAACCACCAGTGGCTGGCACTGCAACAAGGTACCCAAATAAAGAGAACTGTGGTGGACCATCTCTGACACTTAATTTTTCTCTTGCAGTGTGTTCCATGGGAAACAGCACCAGCAGGCTCTACAGTGTGCTCGCCAAAGCGCTGAGCAGTGGAGCTGTATCCCAGCACCAGGATTGCGTGGAGCCACTGGACTCTGCACAGCTGGATCCTATAGACCCCAAGGATTTGCTGGAGGAATGTCAGATTGTTCTGCAGAAGCGGCCACCCCGGTTTCAGAGGAACTTTGTGAACCTGAAGAAAAATAATGCCAGTAACCACCGCCCTATCCGGGTCATGCAGTGGAACATCCTTGCCCAAGGTGGGAGATGTTTGTGAGCTCAAAGTATGACCTTGAGACCAAATGCAGCAATGATAACCCTGACAGAGCAGAGTGGGAGGAGTGAACTACATGAGATAAAACTGACTGAGGGCCAGGAGGAATATTTTGAGCACTTGAAATTGTGGCTTTCCTTCTCTCCCGTAGGAAAGGAGAAAAGGGTCTCTCCTTGCAATGCTGATGTCCAAGGTAGCCCTGAATTCCTGTCCTGACTGAACACAGTGTATTCTAAAAGCTGTGACCCGTCAGTTTTAGATGGTTGTTAACCCCAGAGAAGATTCATCCTTTTCCTTTTTACAAAGAGAAACTTTGTAAAGTTTCTCTTCAGTTTCTGATTACCTTATTGGTGAACTATCCAGAAACTCAGATCTGCTCTGGGGGGAATTTCTAATGCTTAAAAATAATTTTAACTGGTAGTTTTGAATCAAGGCTGTAAGTTGAGTGCAGCAGCCTCACCTTAAAATCTTTTGGTGTGGGAAATTTCACTCACAGAGACTGCCTTGAGTCATTTTTAACCCACTTAATTTTATTTTGGCTTAAGCTGCAGCAGCCACATGTGAAAGCACTTGCCCTTGTGTAGTGGGCAGAGGGAAAATGTCTTTAATATATCTTTTATCTTTAAAAGGAACTTAGTTTTTTTTGAGTGACTCCAGTGACTTAGGAAGGGGTTCTCACACCCACTGGCAAATCTGGTACCCTTAAAGTCACCAGCTACTTCTGAAAAAGCCACGGACCTGCATGTAAACTGATAAAACCTGGAGGAAAACAGGCTGTTTCAGCTATCGGTAACTTTTGGGTTTTTTTGTCCCCCCCTCCTTACTAATTCCAGCTCTCGGGGAAGGTAAAGACAACTTTGTTCAGTGCCCTATAGAAGCTCTGAAATGGGAGGAGAGGAAGTGTCTTATCCTGGAGGAGATTCTTGCATACAAGCCCGACATCTTGTGCCTTCAGGAAGTTGACCACTACTTTGACACCTTTGAGCCGCTCCTCAGCCGCCTGGGCTACCAGTGTACTTTCTTCCCAAAACCATGGTCACCATGCCTGGATGTGGAGCGTAACAATGGGCCAGATGGCTGCGCCATGTTCTTCCTCAAGGAGCGCTTTGAGCTCATCAACAGTGCCAACATCCAGCTGACTGCCATGAAGCTGAAGACCAACCAGGTGGCCATTGCTCAGACACTGAAGTGCCATGAAACTGGGAGACTCCTGTGCATTGCTGTCACCCACTTGAAAGCCCGCACAGGCTGGGAGAGGTTCCGCTCTGCTCAGGGCTGTGACCTCCTCCAGAACCTGAAGAACATCACCCAAGGAGCAAAGATCCCCCTGATTGTCTGCGGAGACTTCAATGCAGAGCCAACCGAGGAAGTCTACAGGGAGTTTTCGAACTCCAGCCTCAATTTAAACAGTGCATACAAGCTGCTGAGCACTGATGGACAGTCAGAGCCCCCCTACACCACCTGGAAGATCAGGCCCTCTGGAGAATGCCGGCACACACTGGATTATATCTGGTATTCCCAGCATGCCTTGAATGTGAACTCAGCCCTGGGCTTGCTGACTGAAGAGCAAATTGGGCCCAACAGGCTGCCCTCATTCAATTACCCTTCAGATCACCTGTCCCTTGTATGTGACTTTAGTTTTAATCAGGACCCTGACAGACTGCTGTAATATCTTGGAATAGCACCTGGTATTGCAATGTCTGAACTCACCAGTTTTTTATTTTAGAGAAAACTTTTGAAGCTAGATGCTATTTAAAGATGAGGAAATACTGTTTACTAACTGTTATTTCAGGTAGTTGTTTGGAGTTACACTTGCTGTTCAGCCCTCATTAACATGCATCCTTTCCAGGGAGGAAGAGGGAAGCCAGTGTTCTCATGGTCTTCTTCCTATACCAGGGTTTGAAAACTAGAAGGCAAATGAGCTTTATCCTTTCACTAAGCCCCCTGTTTTAAGGATTTAATCCTCTAATGAATGTGGAGGCCTTAAGTATTTAAATGAAAACATTTGTGTCTGTAAAACAACTTACCCTGACAGCATGCTAGTTTTATCTATTTCATGTTAAGCTATTGCAAGTACCTAAGGGAGTGAGGTTTGACTACCCAGTGAGATTATCTTTAATCTTTTTCTGTTGCAATATGAAGGAAGTTTAATGCAGTTTAGATAAAAAACTAAGCTCATAGTAGTGTGGTCTTGACATTTTTCCATTACCTGAGATGACAAATTCAAGTGTGAGGAAGGCCCCCTCCAGTAAGAGCAGGTGAGGAAACAGAGGCTGACTATGACCTAGAGTAATACTCTCACTTTTCCAGAACAATGTATATGTGTCTGTTACACACAGCCTGTACATGGTTACACACGGTGACTATACCTTTGCGTCTTCTGTGCTTCCCTTTGGAGGACACAGCTAACCAGGGACTATTTCTTCCTCTGCATTGAGTATTACTTTTCTAAATGGTTTAAATTTGTAGTCTTGTCAGTCTTGCTGTTTCAGTCTTAATGTTGAAAGATTATCTTCAGAATCTAAAGCTACACTGGAATCTGTTATAAGATAAAATTTATTTATCGAGAGAAGTTGGTGATCCTGCATCTGATTAGAAATAGTACGGCAGCAGTGTTCAGGAGCCTCTTCCTGTGACCCAGTGAAACTGGCATAGCATCTGGACTACAACAGAGGTGTGTTAATATAGTAACTCCTGTGATGCTATGGGGACATAGGAATTGCATATATGGATTGTAAACATGCCATTATGCTGGAAAATGAAATAGGAAGAGAAGAGGGGAGAAGGACAACAGTTGGAATTGGGCTGACATTTAGATAGTTGAGGAAGATATGGCAAGGCAAATAAAGCATTATTTCCATGTTAAGTAGGGTGCATAGTAACTCTTAAATGTTCCACATGTTTATTAATAAAACTCTTCGGAAAAAAGTAGTATCTCTGCTGCTGTCTTTCTCACTTCACTGTCCCAAGTTCCTGTTGCCAAGGAGGTGACCTGTTTCAAGTAGTTTGAGCTTCAAGTTGGTGCTGATATTTCACCCTTCCAGACATCTTTTCCCCCACCCCTAAGCTTAATTTCAAAGCAGCATGGCTGCTTTGCCTTCACAGCACACTTTCTCCAACTTGGAATGTCCAAATTTCACAACAAGTCTGAAGGGAAGTGAGTTATGCTTAGCTGTTAAGCTGCTCACTCTTCTAGTTAGGAAACTACATTGTATTACTGTAAATATTCTCCTTTCCAACAGTTGTGTGGAGCTACAAACCTAGCTAGTCCTGCAAAGCGAGGTGCAAGAATTCCTCCCTGAGGGCTGTTAAGTGTGCCTGGGATGGCTGGCCCCTTACAAGATGTGCAGCTGTGTGTGCCAGTTTCTTCTGAAACCTCATTTCATTTGAAAAGAAACACCACAGGTATGAGCTCTACACAGCCCATAAATTAACTATACTTGCATTGCTGAGAAAGGAAATATGGAGTCCCAAATTCCCATACAAACACACTCCTCATCAGGCAAACCAATGAAGTGCTGTTGTGCAGCTGTAACACACTCTGCACGTGTTCTTGACCCTTGCAGTGTGAGGGCAATGCTCTGCTTCCAAGCAGAGGCTCCTTTAACTAGCCTGGGATTTTATGTGGATTTGTCTTTCCCCAGACAGAAAGGATTTTACAACCAAAGAGAAAATGGCCTTGGTGAATACTTTTACCAGGTGCATGCAACATGCCAGCACCTCCTTTGACTGGAATTTCAGAAAAGAGCAAATTGTGTTCCTGAAAGCCAGAATAGTGGCACTTTTAGGGGAGATTTTGGGCTAGAGATGCAACACTCCCAATACCCCACAAAAAGACACTTTGAGCACTGCTGCCATGTTTCATACCAACTAGACACTGCCAGTTTCCTTTTCATGCTGCTGGCTGTCCTCATTTGTGCAGAAGGGGTGAGAAGCTTCTAATTCAGTATTATTTTCTCTTAGGACCCTCAAATGGTCTTGCAAAGAGAAATAATAATAGAAGTGCCCATTAATTAACATCTGTAGTCATAAACACTTCTAAAATCAGCATCACAATGTAGACCTAGAAGATTAGGTCAAATCCTTGCTCATCTACCACAAAAACTCACACCAGAAGCTTGAGCTTCATCCAGACTCCTTTTGGCAGTTTCTGGAAGAAACTACACTTGTGGTAAAAAGCCCTTGTTGCATTCTGTGGCTGCAAGATCAAGTCCAGGAAGGTCTGGTGACCAGCATGAGACAAAACGAGTGTCTGCTTTTTAAGTCCAAAGATCCATTTATTTGGGGCAAAACCAATACAGGAACACACTCAGGCAGTATTAACCCATAGGCAGAGAAGCCCGAACAGGGGCAGAGTGGTGAGATTTCTATGGGAAGGGTGGAGTTTTACCATTCCAGAGCTTAGGAGATACCTCTCCCAAGGCAGAGGGGTGGGGTCCACCCTTCCTGGGACTCAAAGCCTTAAATCTTTGTTTCCCCTGGGTGAGTCACCCCACAAGCCCTGACTTGACAGCAAAGATCAGATCTGTATTTAAAAACCAAATAAACCATAACCAAAAAACTCCACCACTCCCACCAAAAAGCCCATGACTTCATCTCAGTTTATAAGCAGCTCCATTTTCCTCAGGCCAAGCAAGGTGTCCATCAGTGTGGCACCTTTCCCACTGCCAGAGCATAGAGCCACAGGCTTGATTATGTGAGGCTTTTTACCAGCAGGAACTGAACTATCAGCTGCAGAATTCTCCCTGTCATTCTCACAGTGGCATATATCTGTATGATTTTTAAGATATTTTAATTCATACCTTTGCTTGCAACACTAATTCTTGTACTCAAGAAACCAAAATGTTATGAAAGACCGTGATTTGTATGATACTGCCATCACTGCAGAACCTCTTCTGAAGTGGAAAAGGCTGGGATTCATTCATCCTGGACATGTTACAGTATATGTTTACCGCTTCAACTCCTTAAAGGGTAATTTTGAAGGCAAGGGGGAGTGGAATAACTGAAAAGGCTGAGGACTCTTCCCATCTCAAGGTAATTCTTAATACTGTCCTACTCCGAAAATCCCTGCTACAGCCCAACCCTTTCTGCTGGACTGTAACAAACAGGTAGACAGGCTGCAGAAATTAACTGGTAAGTTCCCAGGCAGCTTCATCCTTTTATTCCGGTACATGCCACAATTTATTTTGCAGATAGACTCTTTTGGAAAACTTAAATGGATTATTGCTCTTGCTTTGTTTTATGCAGCAAGAGGCAAGCCTGCAGCACTGAAATACTTTTGCCAGCTATAAATATCAGTACACTAAATATTTTTCAGAAGAAGCAGAATGGATTTTTTTTTCCTGCATAGCAGTATGACTCTTACAGTAAAAAATGCCTTCCAAGCTCTTATGGTTGTATGCCTTATAAGCACATCAAGGCTAAAAAATGTCTCCACAGATCCCTTACTTTCATCTTGGAATAAAGCTGGCTTAGCTTTAGCAGTGACACTTTCCCCTCATTCTCAAGCAAGCTGCAGGAAGAAATGACCCACTTGTTAAATTTGCCGAAAAGCAGAAGCTGTTGCAAGTTTATTAAAACACTCTCTCCTGGAGAACAATTAGATTCCAAATACACAGTGTCATTTGGATCTTAATAAGCTTATCACCTGCTATTTGAACTGTCTCTAAAAGGCAGAATGCACTTAGCTTGTTCTGGCAGTAACAATCTTCACATGCAGCTAAGATTCCTGCTGCATGTGTCGTGCTGAGTATGAATTTGAGCCTTCAGGCACCTCTACATTTTCTTCTCAACTTCTGACTGCCCCATGCTCACTCATCCCTGATCACCTCAGATGTAACTCTCCAAACACTTAAAGCTGATGAAATCAATTAGCAGAGGATCCCAAGAGCTCAGCCTTCCTTTCAGCACACTTTACCCAGACAACTTGAGTTGCCTCAAGGCCCAGAAGCCTTCAATGGGAAAGATGTGCAAGAGAGAGTTAACAAAAACAGTTGTCTCTGCAATGGGATTCCCCTTTCAACTTGTCTTATTTTTGATACTCAGACATTTGTTCTGAATTGTAATTCACAGTTAAGACTTTTTTTCCCCTGTGGATTATACAGCATCACCCTTTGCATTCTGTAACTTAAAACAGTAGATTTGAAAAATAGTTTTTATCTGCAAAATCAGTGGTACCTAGTCTGTGCATGTCTCAATGCCTTCTTTATAAAACATACTCACTTTACACAAGTTCCATTCTACCTACAAGTTACTACTTGCCAAGGATGCGTTAAGCCTAGACTCCTCCATATGAGCCACCAGATTCTGATGTAAAAGAGTCCCGCTTTCACACATGTACAAAACAACAGGTTTTTCAAAGGGATTACAAAAGCCTGGGAGTATATCAAGATACTCTTTCAATATTCTAGTGTCCTTTTCATCTGTTTCAGATGCTACAAACCTGACCAAAGCTCTCTCATCCTGAGGTCATGTCGTCCAATAATACCTGTAAAAAACCACTTTATTTACAGATAATTCCCCTTTCCATTTCAGTTACAGCACATCCTCACACAGATTGGGATTCTCACAGCGGTTCATGAACTCCAAGTAAATATCCTCTGGCAGCCAGTACAATGTGCCACTTACTAGTGGCCTGGGGAGAGAGCCAAAGGACCATCACTGGTTCTGCAGCATGATGCAGCACTGGCAATGTCTCAGAGCTGGCTATGAGCTAACTACCCCACCAGTAGTTTGGGTGCCTTCATTCCTCCAGATTTTGCCATTACCTAATGAAGTCTTGGCATTAAGAGGAGGTCATCAGCTGGAGATCCTTACCTAATTCCAGGACTATAGTTTGTCCCCACTTGACTTCAAGTGTATCTAAATTAGGCATTGGAAAGGTCTTAATTACAAATACTCGACATATATATTTCATGCTCTGAGATACTGCATCTCTTCCAGATACAAACAAGTAACAGCCATTTAGAATAGGGTTTCTTACAGACTGGACTTACAGTTGTAGGTTTATAAAGACTTCTCTTGTCTTTTGGTTCAGATTTGTTCCACCTGCCTCTCTTTATGCTGGCCCAGTTCCCTTTATGCAGAACATTAGTGCCTCTCAGACTGCCAAATTAATCAAGTGATTGCCCAGATTCCCCTACTTCCCTTTCCTACCTTTCTTAGGAAAAAAAAAATCTCTCTCCATTTCCTTGCGTGAAGGGCTCTTTGTCCTCTATCCCATTCCAGAAACACGGTTCATGTGTAAGAACCTTTGATTCTTTGGATTGCTGCAAATGGAAGGGATTGCTGCCTTGTGACACTACTTTTTATCTGCTTCAGCTTCATTTTGTTCTTCAACTCCTCTTCCTTGCTCAAGAGGATGAAAAGAATAGTTTTTCCAGAAGCCTTTCATAGCCCTCCACACGCTGGCCTGGCTGTGTGAAGCTATTCCCACTTTTCATTCCAGTTGAAAGGAAGAACGGGCCTTGTTGCTAGGACTCTACAAGTAACCTGGTTCTCAGCATATAAAGAATTTAATTCTGGTGTATATCAATTCCAGACACCTGTTAAAATTACTCCTCCAGGCATGAAGTATTTAGATGATAATTTAGACTTCAATAATTTCAAGATTACCCAAGCTCCTGCCCTGAAGACTTTTGAGGGCGTATCACTAGGAACTGGGGGTCCACTGTGTACCTGACTACCCACAGCCTGATGTGCCAGTGTGGTGCCCATGACACCAGAGTAAGCTACATTTCAAGCCATGCACATAGCCTGGAAATATGGAGCTAATATCTGGTGTAGCTGGAGGAGCAGTTAGGCAGTTCACAGAGATCACATGTATGCTCACTGTCCTGAAAACGTAAGAACTAGACCCCTGCCAGAAGTTACCTCACCAGCTACAGCAAGGTTCACAGGTTTTTAAACAGAGTGAGAGGGCTGATCAGCCCATTGAAGCAGGGAGGAGTCCCAAAAAATTTCACACTGGATCATCTATATTAGGATGAATGCCTGGAAGATTTCAAATAAGAAAACAAGGTTAACAGGTTAGCAGAAAAGAAGGAAAAAAAGCACACCAAACACCATTAAATTTTCTTTCTGTATTTCAGTAAAACCTACTTGAATACACTTTGAAACAAGAGTACAACAAAATAGAATATACTTCAAATGTTGAATATACAAACTATTATAGTTTGTTCTGAACACTGGTACTTCCCTCTTAACTTCAACTAAAAAAATTTACAGGTTTAGAACTACCTGACAAAAGCTCATGCTGGATGTGACCTTCGAAGTGAGAGTAGAGCTGAAACCAAAATGTATGCAGAGATGTCAAGGCTAAGTGAAAGAAACAGGCATGGTACAGCAGAAGGCAGAAAACCTGCTGCTACTTTGTCCATGATTAAGAAATTTAGACAGACTTTTAACTACCATAGAAAATATGTTACATGTTATTCTATAATACTGTGCTAGGTACAAGGTTTTTAAAAAAATTTCTTTTAATAAAAAAGCTTTACACAAACAAGCCATTAGCTTATTTCAAGAAAGATAACTGAAAATCAGTCTAAGGCTTTCAATTTGAATCTGCTTGAGCTGTATGATACAAAAATCCCACTAGGTCTCAGTCTTCTTTTAGAAGCTCTTTAATCTTCTTTATTTCACTTCCTACAATACCTAGTAGAACAGGTTTTCACATAGCACCAGTTGAGTACTGTGGGCACACAGTAGTAATTGCTGGTATGCACATAAAATGCATCAAATTTGCCATTTGTGTAACAATGCAACTTTCCTCTCCCCCTGAAAACTAAAAACCAAGGCAAACCTCTCACACAGCTCACTCTTAGTGTTTCAGATCTTAGTGTAACTTGGTAACCGGTGGCGTAGTGATATTGTTTGGTCCCTTTTCAGTCCCTCTCTCTTTCTTTCTTTCTCCATAGGTTCAGCTGTTTCCCAACTGGAAGAGGCAGTTTTTATCAGCATATCAGTGTGATTTAATTCCCACTGAAACACAGGAAAATAATTTTTTTTCCAGTAAATCTTCAACATATGCATGTTTAGTAACATTCCCAAACTCTCCTTTATGATTTGGTGGTGGCATCCACATCCCTCCCCCAATTATGTCAGTATATTCAAAACCGTGACAGTTAGAAGTCCATGCTCGAATAAACCTATTCTTCATTTCTCACATGTGATGATTCCTTCTGTTTTCATTGTTACAGGAAGGGCAATAGCTGAGGGTGTACTAACTACAACTACATGCGTCACAGTCTTGCTTCCATCCACTGGCTTCTCCTCTTTTACCAGCTGCAGTGTTTTCACTTCACATTCCTGTTTTGAAGTAGCTGTGTCTGATTTAACTTCTGGACCTTTGAGAACTGCACTAATCACCCTGGGAGGAGTCTGGCCAGAGGGCTGCTGAGCAGGAACCGACAGTCTTACTACTGGTGTCCCATGAGCTATGGACACTGGGGTTAGTGCTCTAACAGCCAATGGGGCTCCCACAATGTTGATACTTCCTGACCCAGACAAGCCTGTTTTCGTTTGCAACTGACACTGCGTGAGTTGCGTGGCAGGAATCGTGATGATTTTGGTGGGCTGCATTGTGATTTTGTCTCCATTTTCAGCAGAGGCTGGCATCAGAGTAGGGATTGTCTGGATTACTACCTTTGGAGTTGTTGCTGTGGTTGCACTTGTGTTGGTTATTAACGGTGACCCTGCATTTACTGACTGCACTGCCACAGTTGAGATTTTCTGTCCCAGAGAAGTCATGACAACAGGCACCTGCATTGCCACACGAACAGTCCTACAAAATAAATGTGTGTGTTTAGGCCAAAACACAGACCACCATTACAGATGACAACAAGGTTCTAAGAGAGGTAGGTTTTTAACTGGTTCTCATAAAAACCCTAACCAAACCCTAACAAAAAATAAGAGAAAGCCAAACCAGCAAGCAAAGATCTCAACCCCAAACCTTTTACACATCTAGCAATAGGACTTTGGAAATTTAACAGCCCTATTAACACAAACCTGGGAGCTGTTGTTGCTGGGACAGTAGCAGTGGTAGTAGAAGGATGAGATGATGATGTGTCATGAGCTGGTGAGGCAATATTCACAACTCTGGTGACTGGTTTTTCTGTTCTGGTACAGCTTAACTGAGAGGAATTTTTTCCTCCACATGCAGAGGTTGCTGCTTTTAAAAGGTTTTCTGCAGATAAAGACACTCTTTCCAGGGATTTTTCATCTGTAGGCATTGACAAATCTTCATTGCAGGACTCACTTTTGTCATCATCTATGACAACTATGTTTTTTGGCATCTCCTTAAACTGATATACAAGCCTCTGTCCTTCAACTTTTGCCAAGATTCCTCTTTGATAGTAGTATCTGCAAGGAAAGAACAATTAAGTAGTAAGGAACATAGTCACAGATTTAAAAGAAAACCTCATTCTGTACTAACAAGAAAACTTGAAGTAATCACAGTAAAATCTACAATATAAGGAGGTATGGAAAGAAGCTGTTAGAACACACTCGCAAAGGATCTGACGGATCTACCTGAAAAAAAAGCTTACCTTTCAAATGCATACTTGAGGAATTAAAATTGCAAATTTACTGGTAATATAGAAAGTTACAGGGACTGCAAGACTGAAGACTTAATCTGCAAAAGGGCCAAGTTTTTAAAATTTCTGAACCTTTATATTTCTATGGGCAAAATTAAGAATCAGATTTTAAATTGTAGTAAATAACTTAAGGATCTAAGAGTTTTTACCTCAGAGCTCTTCCCATAGTCTCATAGTTCATATCGGGTTTGTTTTTGTGTTTTCCCCAAAGTTTGGAGACAGCTTTTGAATCCACAAGTTTAAAGATTCCTTTCTCTCTCTGAGTCCATTTAATATATCGAGGACATGTATTTTTGTCCTGAAGAAGGTCCAAAAGGAACTCCCATAAGTACGTTGTATTTCCTATAATCAGAAAGCATTTATGTGTTAGAAAACCACTTTTAAAGATAACAGAAAATCCTCCATATAACCTGCATTACAAGGAATGATACACAGAGGATGTAACCTGTATAATTCATTCTGTTTAGTGAATTTTCCATAAATATTTACATTCTGAAAGGAGCTAATCCAAGCAATCTGCTATACAGCACAGGAGCCTGTTCAATGCAATACCCATTCTCAGTTCTTGAAAAGAAGTATGGAAAGGTGTTCCAAGTCAGTACCTATCTATTCAGCAGGACAACCACTAGAATTTTCTTCTCATATTTGATTACATTTGGCATAAAAATGCCAGTATATTTTATGACACTGCAGAAGAGGAGGACATAAACAAGTAATTTTTGGAAGGCATACAATCTGCAGCAACAAATCATGTCAACTGTGGTTAAGTTTGTCTGGGATCTGGGGCTCTCCCACTGGTGACAGCCCATGTTCTGACCCTTCCCAAATGTATGTTGCAGAGTGACCAATATCCTTCTAGGTGCAAAGCCAGTCCAACATCTTGAAAGTGAGTATTCACAGGGCAGAAATCCCACGTATCTTTCTGTAATCAGTGGGATAAAAGATGAAGTCAGGCTAAAGAATGTAATGCATTTTTCAGGTATTCAAGAGGTGCACCATCTTCACTGGAGAAGCCCAAGGAAGGGGTTTGTGACAGCAACTAGCAGGACACCCCAGAAGTTAACACAAGAGTCTGTCTGCAGTCTGACCAGACCATGTGCATCTAGGAAGATGGGAAGAGAACTCAAAGAAAAAAAGATCACATTTCAATTTGTACAGCTGGAAAAGACTCCGCAAGTTTCTGAGAAGGGAGAACTAAGACAGATCTACAAGCATAACCTCAGAACATTAATAACAATTCTTTACCTCCAAGGACATGGACCAAATTATATTTGTGTGTGTGTGTGAAAAAAGGTCATCAATTCCTGAGATTTAATCGCCTAGCATAGTACTTGTTATGTGATGCAAAGAAATTAAGGCAGAATTAGAGACCACTAATTCTGTTGCAGATTTTGAGAAATCAACTATCTTTGAAAACCTCGAAGGGTAAAAAGGATCGCAGGTTCCATCTTCTGGAAAAGCACTTCATAGAGAAAAACTGTACTTTACAATGTGCTCCAAACAACTGCAAGTACTGACTCAAGAGCTACCAAAATCCAACTAGATTTCAGAGACATTTGAAAAAGTCCTATATGAGTAAAGAGTCAACAAGAGAACTCAGGAATCTTTAAATCATTCTTGATTTTAGCTAATCATAAATAATGGGGAATAAACACTGGGGTTTTATTCCTTAGCTCCTTAGAAAGAGAATTTCTGGGTCAACCACCAAATGCTGTAGGTCTGCAACAGTTTTTGCAAAAATCTAAGTGGCCTTCAGGATTAGAAAGCAGGAAACAGAACTTCAAGAGAAATAAATAAACTGTAGGACACAATTAAATCAGATTTACAGCTGCCTCACTTTGCACTAGAAAGTACCCAGAATGCACAAAGGAAGGAATGCCAACAAGGGATCCCCTTTCCAAATGTGCACAGTCATCTCTCCTTTTCCATGACTTAACTCTAATAGTACTGAACTGTAGAGTAATTCCTGGTTTTCCAAAAACATGCTGCATAAGAAATAGACTATCTTTGCAAGAGATTATTTTAAAATAAGTAACAAAAATTAAATGCAATTAACAAAATATTATGCAGAACATCAAGAAAAAAAGCTTATTTATTCCAGTTGTAGTATAAAATATGGAATGAGATACTTCATGAGAACAAGAGACATATGTAGGTCATTAGGAAAGGCCACAGAAATTAAATAAATTTGAAAGAAAGCTAAAAAATCTCCCAAAAACCACAAAGCAGTACCATCTCCCACTTTATACAACAAGAAGCTATAGAGCTTCACAGCACACAAACAAGAACAGAGAGAAATACAGGCCTCCTTTTTCAAATTATTTGTGCAGGAAACTAGGCCTTGGGACAATTGGAAAGTACTGTTCAGGTAACAGAAAGGTGAAACCTGAAATAGAAGGAAAGGTAAGGATTCAAAAAAGACTACAAAAAAAGGAAATAATTAAACAGGATGTGTTTTTAAATATAGCAGACACGAAATCTGTCATCTCCACTGAAGTCCATTGCTAAACCAAATATATAGCTACTGTGGAAAGTGCAGGGAAGTTTAATTAGTGTTTGCACCGGTTTCCACAAGCAAACATCTCCATGAAGTCAGTCCCATTCTTCCTTGCCCTACTGATAAACATGATGACTGAGGAGCTGTAGCCAGATAAGGAATTATGTAAGCAGCAGAGACCTTGCTTTCAAACAAATGTCAAAAAAATAGTGGAGCTGACCACTGCACACTCTTTCAGCTAGCATGTTGCTACTCCAGGTCCCTAAACTTTGTTACTCCCAGCTATAGCAACATCTCCAAAGAACTTTCAGCACACTAAGTGAGGAAGAGATCCAGATTTTTCACCTGCAGCCAGGGGAAGAGCTGATACACTGTATAACACCCCAAAGGTAACCTGTGAGCAAATGTCCCAGTCTGTCTTCTTGCTGAATGAATAGCAGGGGCTTGGAGTCCGAGAAAGGAACCTCCATTTATCAGGAGAAACATTAGGAAACTAAAACTCCCCTGCACATAATTCTCCACTCAACCACTACAGAAATACATCATCATTTGTTTTTCACTTTAAACTAAACTGAACCCATTAGTCAAGGAATATATTCCCACTGAAGTTTCTCAATTAACTAAGAAATCATATTTCCAACCATCACCCTTCTAAATGATCATGTGCTCCCTCTACTTGAAATACAGCATTAGCTGAACTGTGTGTGTAGCACTAAGTCGATACACAACACAGAAGACATCACAAGTCAATAACCACAAAGTAAAGCAAATAAAAGATGAGAAAGCCTATTAACTGTGAAGGGTACTAGAGGAGACTCCTAGAGCATACATCCTTATCCTAGATCTTGTATAAACAAATTTGAACACATTGAATAAAACTCTAATATAAAGTCAGTACAATCTCATCCATCGCACTTTTAAAAATATGTACATTTCCTGTGATTAATACCACGCACATACACTGCTTATTTTTAAAGACTCAATGAATGGAAAAATATACCTTTGCCTTCTCTAGGTTTCTTCTTTATACCTAGGTCTGGAGACCTATCAGACAAAGCTGATTGCTGGGTCTTGGGTTTACGGCCAGCTGCATATAATATGTGGGGAAAAAGAAATATTAATCATATGTAGAGTAAAATTTTATAGTTTGCCTTTGCTGAAAAAAGCAGTTTGTGTATTCTTCCCTTGCTGTTTCCTTGCTACAGGTATGGATAAACTTAGATTCTTAAATTACTACTGCACATCCAGTGTAATTATCATTTGGTTTCTTACTTCACAGGCAAATTTAACTCAATTGCAGACAAGTTAATGTGCATTTTTATTAAATCTAAAACTCATAGATCTTGAATTAGTATCATTTTATCACTACATTGCATTTCTTTACCTCTAAAGTACACGTAAATATTCTATCTCGGCATGTCTGGAAACTCTATTAAATCAATGTTCCTAAAGTTATGTGAACTGTACATCAGTACAGTACCTCTAACAAAACTGCTAGACCAGAGAACAACCTTATCAGGTGCAAACCTCTCATGTGACAGCAAAATGCTTAGAAATCAAACACTGTTCTGAATTGTTTCTCCTCCAAGACATGCCAATTAGGACAGATTAAAATTTCACAAAGAACATCTTATAATGGTTTTGTAAACTGATTTATGTTTTTTAAGTTAGTATCTACCCTGTTGCTTCATCGCATGAACCCCAAGTCTACTGTCACACCAAAAATATTCATATTTCAGACACCAGTGATTATCCACCACAAAAGTCCTCTTTGAATACTCTATCCTTCCTCCACTTTGTGTTAAAATACACAACACAGAAACCATCTTCCTTTATGGCTTGTCAAAGCCTATTCTCTTGCTCCCTTTTTTTATTGATTCAGACCAATTTTTCTAAGAACTCACATTTCAGATTCCCATCAATCTGTCTGTATAAGCAAAGAGATCAGACCATCCAATCAATCTGCCCCTGTATCAACTGCACCATCCACAGCAGTGGACAACAGAAGTAAAATTTTGAGATTGCTCCTATGAAAAGCCATATGTACCCTTTTTCTTTTTTGTTGGCTCATGGATATCAGGGGAAGTAGGAATAGGAGATACATCCATTTGTTCAGATTCCTCTGTTGATACTTCCACCACGGTTTCTGTGATCACATCAGGTCTCATGGCTGCATGGATAAATTCTGGGGTGGTCACACATGGAGGGACAAAAACTTCCACTACAAGAGAGGTAAAAAAAATATCTGATGAAGTTTTTACCAATCTTACATAAAATTATTTTACACAAAGCATATGCAATGGTGTAGCAACTTTCTGCTCCAAAATCCTGTCACCTTGCAAATCACTCCAATTCCCCAAAACATGCACACTTGTCAGTAGTTCTAGGCAAAAACAAGTATCACACCAATACTCTTCAGAGCTAAACTCAACTTTAATTTAAACAAATTGGAGCTTCATCTTTGATCATTACTCTGATCTGTATTTCCTATTTTGTAGCTTTTTCATTTCAATTTGACCATTATTTCATCCAACATATATTAAGTAACTTCAGAAGGAACATCAGTTAAAGTAACCATCAACATTAAGGTTTGGTTTTTTAGACTGGTAACATTTTGCAACACATATTTTGCACACCTGTGTTTTTGGGTGTTCTTTCTAAAACAGAAAGATGAATAGAAATACTTTTGCCTTAAGATAACTCTTTGTTTTAGCAATTTAAAATGTCAGATTCACAGAACACAGAATGGCTGGTGTTAGAAGGGGACCTGGTCCAACTCCTTGCTGAAGCTGGGCCACCTAGAACTGGCTGCTCAGGATCCTGTATTTTTTCACTGTCTCCAAGGATAGAGTCTCCATGTCCTCTCTGGTCAGTCGGTGCCAGAGCTCTGTCACCTGTGCAGTGAAAAAGTATTCCATGACGTTTAAGGGGAAAAATTAATTTTAAATATGTCGTTACTCAGCTATCTCTTCCCAACAACCACTCTCAGATAGATGATTTAATCTGTAAGTACACTTGTTGCAGGGTGGAGAAATCATGTAAAACTCAAACAAATCAGTACTTTAAAATATGCAGGCAAATGTTTTAAACAGTATACAGCTCTCTGCAGAAATAGGTTTCCCACTTTGCTTGTTTTACCGATTAGTAGAAGGAGAAATGGCTCCCAGAGCAGAGACTATGGCTGACATACCAGGACTCCTGGCATCTCTCAGGCAGGTAGGAGACTCCATATGAAGCAAGGCCTCTGCAGCTTCAATTGTCTTATCTGTGCAATGCACATTACTGCCATGAACTGATGCTTCTACTGCAAATGGATACAAAAAAAAATTATGAGATCACATGTATCCTGTACAACTGTACTTCTGAATGTTTAACATGAAAAACACAAGATTATCAGATGTCTTCACACCTTTCATACCTTCCTGTCAACAGAAATATTTAGGAAGACATAAGACAAGCAGAACTGACACTATCACTTCCTAGATTAGATTTCTGGTTCACGAGCAAGCTCCTTGTGGCAGGTTCAGTTGAAATCGGGTGGAAACCCCAATATCGTGTAGTGGTTTTAAAACTGCCAATTTGAATTTCCTGGTCAATGCACCAAAGAATGTTGTGGGTTTAGGACTAGCTAAACTTACTAGTACACTTACTCATTTCTCTGTTGTGAGATATGATTTTAGGAGAAAGGAAAAACAGGCTTAAACTTAGACCATAAAGAAAGTTTATTAACAAAACTAAAAAAAAACAAAATGAAAAGGAAAAAAATTAAAATGAAACTTCCAGAACACTTCTCTCTCCTGCCCACCTTTCTCTTTTTCACTTGACAACATAAAACAAAATCCGGGATTTTTTAAATCAGTTATCATTTCTACAATAATCTTTCTTCAATTCTCATAGGGCGAGAAGTTTTCTTTTTCAACGCCCTGGAGATATGTCCACAAGAACAGTCTTCTCATGGCTTTGCATCTTCACAAAACAGCAGCTGCCC
>VWYI01035341.1:12562-41755 GCA_013399455.1 Anthoscopus minutus | reverse complement strand
GGCAGTGGCTGAAGCAGTCATGGTGATGGATTGGATTGCAGTCGAGCTGGGCTCCTCTCTCTCTCTGCTCCACAGCCACTGAAGAAAGCCGCGATGAGAAGTAGGGAAGTGGGGGGCAGGCCGCCCTGGACTCCCATTCTCGTCTGGGAGCTGCTGGGCCCGGCCCGGCTTGGCCGAGGGGAATCTCGGCTCGGCACAGCCAGAGGCGAGGGTGGCCGGAGGCAGAGCCTGGACCCCGATCTGGCTGGAGGGCTCCCCTGGCCTTCCATCCCGCCTGAGAGCCGCTGGGGGGGAGGGGGGGCGGCCCGGCCAGGCCGCTCTGGAACGAGGCTGGGCCTCTCCCCGCCACAGCCCCGACACCTTCAGAAGCCGGAAGCTGAAAAGAGACAGTTCAGAGTTTCCCGGGCTTTAAAATGGGTGTTCACGGGGGTGGATTCTGATTTCTAATACTTTACAAAGCTGTCAGTTCTCAGAACTGGGCAGCTATTGGCCCTTTCTAAAGCTCCCAAGAGCCTCTCTCAGGAGAACTATTTCCATAGATGTTTTCCTTCCTTCCTTCTCAATATTAACTAATGTCAAACTAACACACTCCTCATTTCCATGAGGAGTTCAAGAGCTTACAGAAAGAGACTGAGATTTGTCTTCTGCCTTAAAATTAACCAGAACAAACAGATTGTGATGATGATTACAAATTAATGCAGCAGAACAGAGAAGTAGTACCAACTCAAGGTACTATCCCATTAAAATCTAAAGATCACTTCTCTTGAAATTTTCAGTGTAGTGGATCAGTATATACATATATGTCTATGTATATACATACATACATATATATAAAGATACAAGACTAGTTTCCAAAACATATATCCTGTTTTGACTTCTGACATTAAAAATAATTTTGAGTTCATTTCAGCAGCTTGGTTGTTAAAACAAACACAAAGCACAACAGACAGTATAAAGGGTGTGCTTTATAGAAAAACTAAGGGAAGAAGGTAAAAATAGTTATTTTTTCAAGTTCTGAAAGTTTAGGAAAACTAATTAATCAAAAATAATGCAACTTCAAGAGAGCACAGTTAAGTTTGATACAGCGCAGATCAGAGCACCTTGAACATGGCAGCAACACTAGAAAAATCCCAGTGTACCATGTAAAACTACAATTCTAATCACAGATAACTCTATATTCCTCACCCTTGTAAATGTTTTGAAAAGCAGTGACTGCAAAAACACCTGTTTGCCCATTATCCACACTCTGGCCAAGGTAGCTGTCTCTCTTCAGTTGCTCTTTCCATTTATAGCCATTTGCTCTGAGCTGAACCACTCCAGCAATCAAGAGATCTATCTTTAGCCTAAGCCGAGTCACCTATCTCTAATATCACAGAACTAAAGAGGATTTGGAAATAACTCTCTACAAAAACTTCAGCACCTATGCTGTTATTGAAAATGTCCAAGAAATAACTTGATGTTTGTTTAGTGAAAAGCAAGGAAACATAATGCCACAGTTGCTTCTGACTTAAGGAAACATCGGATACACACTGATTCCCTGCAGGCTCACATGGGGGTAAAAGCCTTCCAGCATACTGCAGTTTTTTTCAAATGCAGGGATTAAAAACTTGAAAAACCTACTAGCCAGAAGATTAAACGTATCATCCAGAAGCTGAAAGTGGATAAAATGTGGAAGATGCATAATTGCAAAATTACAGGTGACTGAAAATTCTTGCTGAACAAGCCTGCTGCCCACCTGCTGGCTGGCTGATAGGATTCCCACCACAGTCTATTAGCTATGGCCTGGGATGCTATTTTAGAGGGCTTTTATCTTTTGGAACAGTAGATGCCTGTTAAAGCTGACATTCCAACACTCCTTCACCCTAGGCTGTGAACAATAAAAGCCTACCTAAGAGCACAGGAAAATCAGGCAAGGGTCTTTATTGTGCACTGTTCCTTGGATAACCAGTGGCAACCAGCACAAATTTTGCACATGAGCCCTTTCCCCAGTGGCAAACCCTGGATGCTCCACATGCTTGGCCGAGTGTTTCCTTCCCAAGCAGTTTTTTGGGCATATCCAAAGTCTGAGGCTGACCATCTGCATCGTAACAGAGTGGCCCTGCAGGAAACCCTCTGCCCAAACATTTCTCCTTCTAAATAAAAGTTTCAGTTGCACAGGACTTGATGACCAAATTTCCCTCATCCACCTAATAAAAATTTTCACTGATTATCAGAATATAGGCATATTCAGATAGTTGTTAAAAATGCATAAATTCTACAACACTACTGAACTTAGAAAATCCAAATCAGTATTTAATGTTATTATTCTAATGCATGCAGTAAGCTACAAAGCATATCAGCAAAGCTTCTCCAATGATTTAGCTGCTTCTGCGCCATTAGGTTCAGTACCAAAAGGACTTTTGTAAAGAAATTCAAACTTAGTTGACAAATTTCAATTGTAAGAGGGTACTGAATTCACTACTTCCTAAATGCTTAAAAGTATACAAAATTTTCCTACAGAGAACAGTTTAGATGCTGCACTACAACTAAGAGGTACTTAGCAGAGGCAGGGAACAAGGCAAGAAGGGTAGCAGAAAGCCATCTATGAACTTTTCCAGTACTAGGATATTCTGCTGAAGGACCAGAATATGCTGGAGGGAAAGGAAATACAAGCATTAGGGACTAAGACTGCAAAACTATTAACAGCAGAGCAAAGGAGCCAGTCAGCCTCTCCCTTAAGTGACTTTTCCATTTCCAATAAAAACATCATTATCTACTCCACAAAAGCTTCTGATAATTGAAAATGAACACTTCACAAATGCTTTTCCAATGGGAGCTACTTGGGGCTCCACTAAAACTGTTACCTAAAAAATACCAAGCAAAAAATAGTAACACTTCTGGCTTTGGCCAGAACAACACATGTTGTCTGTCTATCATGACAGCTACCAAACTCACCTAACATTGTCAGAATGACAGCTATGAAGACACTTACTAAATTCAGTTCTATTACCAAGTTTCAAGTCTTCTCAGCTATAACTAATCCTCCTTTGCCCAGTACATGGTTTTAGCCCTAGAGGTATTTGTCTACACAGTGAACATCAGGAGTTTGCACCTGCTCACAGGCAATATTTACTGCACCAACACAGTGGTAAGAAAAACGGTTGTACCTTAACACGAATTTATGTAAAATATCTTTCTGACATGCTAGAAAATGTCTAACAGAAGACAGCATGTCAGAGTGCTCAGACAGAAGACATGATGCTGAGAAACAGCTAAAAAAGACATCATAAAAGATGAAGTGGGGGAACAGGCTCTCACAGAGAATGGATGGGACAAGAAAAACATAGGCAGCTCTTCCAGATGACTAGA
Source organism: Anthoscopus minutus (assembly GCA_013399455.1). NCBI lineage: Eukaryota > Metazoa > Chordata > Aves > Passeriformes > Paridae > Anthoscopus > Anthoscopus minutus. The sequence goes on along the minus strand of VWYI01035341.1, from coordinate 38,407 downwards.
TAAAGAGTCATCAACTAAATTACACTTTTATGACAACACTTATCACAAAAGACATGGGGGGAAAGCAAAACAAATGAGTAGGATTCCATAATTAAAAAAAGACAAATTCCCAAGACTTTGCTACACAAGTATCACAATGGCCAGAAACACTTCTAATCAAAGACTGAAGTGCATCACTCATTTCTCTAAAAATGCCCAATTCTATTTCTATTATATTCCTGCTATCAACTACATGCAAGACCCCAAACGATATAAGGTGTAGATCTGTTACATTATACAATCATTACAGAAAGAACTGTTACTTGCTCAAATGAAGCAAAGTAGTTCATGTGGATGGAAGTAAATTTTTCACAGTTTGGTAACTGAGAACTGCCATTTACTGATCTAGAACACATCAGAGCTAGCACCACCACTTACCTTCCATTCTTTTAAGTCATATCTCATCTTACTGCTTTTATGAAAGAACCTGAGTCCTTGGCACTTTATTTTAAAATATGTCATTAAAAATTTTTATCTATTTACAGAAAAAGAAATACCTCAGAGAACAAATTCAAATTTAAAGTGTAAACAGATAACTAGGCTAGTTGATGTCTATCTTTACTGTTGGCATAATGTCTTATAGCTCCACTTTCTACCCAAATAGTGTGTACGGTAGATTATTCAAGGTTCTCAACAGCTCTTAAAAAATACCAATCTTGATAATTAAGACCGGGCTTTACTTTAGCTTTACAGAAAAAAACCAGTGGCAACATGTCCATTTGGTTACAATGACCCCCCCTTTTAACATAAGACTAACAAAATTAATGAAAGCAATTTATGAGACTGAAATTTCCAAAATGGTACTCTTTTGCACTGCACTAAAGCCCTAACCTTAACCTGAAGTACTATCAATGTCTGTATTTACAAGGCCAACACTGTAGCACCTGCTGTAGCTTACCCTTTAATACTATCAAGCAACCAAAGCGACATTTTAATGCAGAATTCACAATGCCAAGCATGGAATTCAGTAAAGAGTGACTACACATACACTAACAAACCTCAGTAAAGTTTACTGGCACTTACATGCTTGTTTTATTTTAGCATTTAAATATAGCAGTGGAAGTTAATAACAGTGCTTAAACGACATCTTAATTAAAAGCAGCTGAATTGCCTCTATAGATAACACGCAGAAATCTTTCTGTATGCAAAACTTGACTCAAAAAGAAAGCATTCTTCAGTTTACTGCTTGCTTTATGGTGGCATTTATTCAAAAACCGAAAAAGCATTTCTTCTGTTTTTCAGTATTTCCTAAGCCTGCCCCTGTTCAAGACTCTCAGCTGCAAACAATTTAAGGATGATGCCTAACCCACTGCATAAAGGCAAATCAATAACAAAGATGAGAGCAACCATCTCAAAACACTTATTTCTCAGTGAGCCATATGTCATCAGCCCAATATTAACAGAAATATTAACTACAAAGCCAAAACATGACTTTGTAAAGTCATTTAGGAGTTGCTCTTAAAACTGGCAATTAAGATAACACTAAGCAGTAACAATTTTGGTCCATCTTACTTCCTGCAGTTATTAAACACTGAAGTTTTGTCAACAGTGAAATGAGCAGCCATGGGAAAAGGCAACATATAATTATTACAATCCCTAGGGATAAAGAATTCCTCACTTAAATCCACGTGATATCATCTACATACAAAACTAAGTAAACAGATAAGGTATCTTGATAGTATTATGATGGGAATACTATCTACTATACTAGACATGCAGAGGTATCACTCACTGGGATACAAATATGGAAAAAAATGGAATTTAGTTGTTTGGGCTGATGAGATCAGTATGACAAAGGACATCAGAAAGAGAAATGCAAAGGTCATTCATTATTTATCTAAGGGCTCGCTCTGAAGCAATCGAGTTATAGTGACTTAAGAAGGTGTTGACACAATGAACAACTACTTAAATGTTCTCTATTCATGGACAACCAGAAGTAAAAAAACAACTCAGTGAAATCTGCAGCAGTAAGACCTACAGAAATGAGAGTTGTTCTACTGGCAAAGTGAAGCTATTGCTCGAGTAGACCCAAGTGTCAGAATGCTTAGGATCTCCTCTCCTTCTGTTATGCAGGAGAACAGTTCTTCACTGCTTTGTAGTGGGGTATTTTTGCATGTCTGAGGTGTGAGTAACCTCCCTCCAAAAAACGCTGGATATTTTTCCACATTAAATAAAATAAACTATGATGATTATGTGACTTGGCCCCTTCTGAAAGCGTACCTTAACACACTGGTAAACGACAGAGTATTTATCTTTAAGCCTGTAAAAACCCACTGCCATGTCAACGCAAACCTTGACTCTGAAAATTCATGTGCAGCTACTGCACATTTCATTACCTATAAGGCCCTACACTACTTTTAGAAGTTGAGCTCCATGATATAAAGTCAAAAATAAAATCAGATCTGGTACAACTTCGGTGGCAAACTGAGTGCTTGACACTGCATTTGAGGTTTAAGTCAGCTGTAATCTTGCTCGTTCTCCCGGGCTTTACCACACTGCAAGACAAGTCCTAGGACCACTACAGTATCCTGCTGTCAGACATTCAACAAAACGTTAAGAGGTGACACCATGCATGACACTGAAAGCAACCCCGAAGAAGTGCTACAGCTCGGGTAAACGGCCCATGTCCTGGCAGCGGCTGGGCCGTGGGCTGCAAGGTCTGACGGTGCGGCGGAGTGGCCAGAGAAAGTGCAGCACCTTCATGGGTCGGCGGCAGGGAACGGAATTCCCGCCGCCTCGCACCTCCTCATCCCACTGTGGCTGCGGTGCTGCTCGGAGGGGAGGCTCGGCCCTGGACGATGCAACCGCCCGCCCTTCCCCCGCCCGTCGGGAGCACCCGCATGCAGGTGCGGCCACGTGCTGCGGCGGAGTGGCCACTTCCGTGTTTACAGTCGGCTTCCCTCTGGCGCTGTGCATGCCTCCAGCGCCCCGCCGCCACTCCTAAACCCGCCGCGCGCCCATTGGCAGCCACCGCCCCCCACCCACCAACGACGGAGGCCCCTCCCACGCGCGGGGCCCCGGGGAACGTGCCGCTTCCGCTACGCGGCGTGCGTGGGGGAAGGGGTGCCACCGCCCCCCCGCGTCGCACACGTGGGGCCGCGGCCCTGCCAGCGGCGCGTCCTCCAGCCCCGCCGCCAGAGCTGAGTTTAAGAGGGCACGGGGGACAGGCAGCGGCATAGCGGGGAACGCGCGCGGGGGTATGGTGCCCGGGGAGGCCGGGCCGCGGCCCTACGTGCAGTGCGCGGCGGCCCTCGGCCTGCCCGCTCAGACAGACAGCGTGGCGGCAGTGGTCGGAGCGAGGAGAGGGCCGGGAAAGGCGGGAGGACAACAGCCTCGTCCACTTCCTGGTTCTCGCCCCAGCCTCCAAAACCCCGCTAAACTCCTCCGCGCGCCTCATCGCAACTCCCGGCGCGGCAGCTCCGGTAGTGCCGCCCGCGCCGGGAGGCAATTGCCGCGCCCCTCACCGGGCCGGCCGCTACCAAGGTGATCACTTCCTGATTAGCCTCCATTGCCTCCCGCCCGTCACCGGAGCAGGCCGTGCGCCGCGTCTTCCCCCCCAGGGCCCGTCTCCCCTCGCGCCCCGCGTCGACACTGCGCGGCGCGGCTCACCGGCCCGAATGAGGAGGTCGAGCTGGTTCGTGGACCCCTCATGCACGGACGTCGCCATGTTTACTCTGCCGGAGGAGCTTCACATTGACGGGCGGGCGCGCGCAGGGGCCGGCGGAGAGGCGCGCTCCCGCGGNGCCAGCCCCAGACAGGAAATGCTGCGCCGGCTCCCGCCGCAGCGCGGGGACGCCAGCGGGCGGGGGAGCTGCCGGCCGCCCCGCGGCGCAGACAGTGCCTCCTCGCACGGTTCCAGAGGCGCCCGAGGGCAAGGACGCAGCGCAGCCCGGCCGGCCCCGCACTGCCCCGAACACCTTCCGCTCCACCTCACCGCAGCCCTCGGCCATCCGCAGTTCCGTGCCCCGGTGACACTTTCTGACCGGGACAGACCGCGTACAGGGTTCATCTGGACACTCCTTACCGAGGCGACCACTGACGCATTAACAAGATTTCTCCTTGACAAGTCCCTGAGGCACCTATGTTAGTAACAACTTGCCAGAAAAGCTTGATCCTCCGTGCCTGCAATCTACTTTATCTATCTACATTAGAGTAACAGGGCTTATTCCGGTTAGCCAGAGGCCACATTCGTCCTTCATCTCCGAAAAGACTTGCGGAGTGAAAAAAAAAATTCCATTGCTCTCTTAATTAAAAAACCCCAAACCACTACCACCACTTTTTAGGGTTGCATCCTCATGCCCTGAAGAACACCTGCGTCAGTGCATTATCTGCCAGGCCCCTGGACAGAGGCACCAGTGAGGAGAACATACTCTCCACACTTCCCGCCCAATTCATCTGCTGATTACTCCCAGGGTAAAACTTCAGAGCTCCATTCAAAGAGCAGCTGCACCAAGAAAAACCAAGTATGTCTTACACTGAGCTGTGCATAGAAATTACATACAGGAATTCTTTAACACCACACACACCTGAGTAGGTCTACATTTTAACAGTTAAGCCAAGGATCTAGCAAACACCTACTGCCTACAGAGCCTTCCTTGAACACATCTTCACAGCTCTGTTAAAAGAAGGTGAAGGGTTCCAGCTGCAATCTAACAATACACAATCTCTTCCCCTCTCAAGTTTCAGTAGTCCCAAGACCTAGATCAGAAGGAACAATTTAGAAGCTATTTTCCCCAGCACCAAAATCACAAAACAGTATCCAGCAAAAATCAACTCCAGCTGGTAAATTCAGTGCTTGAACTCTTAACAAATCCTACTCCACTACAACTCTCAAGGCATTATAGGAATATATTTCATGACTGTATTTATATATAATATGTATTATAAACAAATAAAAATCAGGCATTTTGTAGATGGCAGTCTATTCCTGGGTGTAAGGAATTAAATTTGTTCAGTGCCTCATCAGATAACTAGCAAGACCTGCAAGCAATAATATCATTCATTCTCACATTCAGACCATGATTTCTAAGGGTAGGTCTGTGCTAAAATTTTGCCAGTCAAGGTCCTTCCACAGCCAGAAGCACGAACAAAAAAGGCAACTAGCCAGCTGTGAGGACAAAACGCTCTCATGGAGATCCAGCTTTGCCAACAGCAGAGTGCTCCTGTCAGTTTTTGTTATTCAGAGGGGTGGAACAGCAGTACTGACAAGAATTCACTCCATCAGCGTATTCCAGTAGGGGACTCTGCTGTATTCTCCAGCAGAAATTTTCCTAGTGGCAAGCCCAAGAAAAAGCATTTCAGGTAGGCACACACTTAAATGTGCAATAAAATTTAATAGTCCTTCATTAGAACATCCTCACATTGAAGCAGAAGCCTTACATGCTGTAGTTTAGCAATTTCCATTACTTCAGCTTATGTACAGAGTACTGCAATAACCATGTAGTCCTGTCACTTTGTCCTGTGTACCTCCTGTTGTTAAGAATTATAATTACTCACACTTCAAGCAATAAAATAAAGGGGTTTTTACAATAAAATAAAGTTTTTTTATAAAATAAAAAAGTTTGTTTAGATTCAGATCAAAAGCTGTACTGAGATGCTAAATGCCTTTGAAGATCTACACTCACTGTCAATAGGAGTTCACACTACCTTACAGTGGAAAAGGTGCACTCAGTTTTTTCCCTTTTTGATTGCTATGTAATTCAGTTAGGATTGTTTATTGATTGCAGCTTTCAGTCACAAACTGAAGTGTTTAACTCATACCCAGTACAGTTTTGCCTGAGATGTGTGGACTCCTTGAATAAATGCATGCAAGTGACTGGCAATGTGTAACTTTTAACAAGCCCCATAGGTCCAAAATGAAAAAAACAAAAGAGTCTTAAACATGAAGTTCTCGGTTTAATACCAGTTTCCTAAGCTGCATTTATTTACTACTGCAAGCACAGACTTAGCACAATGTCTGCCAGTGCACATGAAATGGACTTGAACAGCTGCAAACAAGTGTTCTGATTCTTCCCTCTCTCTAATCATAGACAGAGAGAATATCACTGGATGTCCAAGGGATTCCAGTCAGTTGAAAATGAAAAGAATCTGAGTCTGTGCACTTTCAAGATTAATATGCAAAAAGCCACAGCAAATTTTGAAGTGACCTGTGAATACCTTATCTATATTGGTATTAAATCATGACACTGTCTTTAAGGAGGAATGCAACTTTCTCCGAAAGTCTTGCAGTTTCATCTGTTTAAATGATATGATTTCTAGTATTTTATGAATGCTGTTTGATTTGTCATGCTAATAAAATCTTATCATTTCAGGACAAAAAAAGTCAACAGGAAAAAAGTAAATGTGCATTTAACTTCATGCCTTTTAAAGCCTCCTTTTTAGGCTAAGAAAGAGGGCTACAAAATCTACTCAGTGGGTGGCCCAATGAAGCAAGAAATACTGTAACGGAACAGGGCCACAGGAAATTGCAGAAATTGTATTTCTCTGTCATAAAAAAGTAAAAAATAAAAAAAGCAGAGGAACAGATTCCCAACCAGCATCAGTCTGTGGCAGACAGAAACATGTTTATCTACCCAAGTTTATTGTAGAGGGGGTTTTGTTTGTTTATTTTTACTGTTAGTATACAGAGACTAAATTTTATTGTAATTTTTTAACGCACAAGTTCAGCTGTCAGGGTAGCCTATATACACAGGTAGACCTACATACTACATTTACCAACTGCCAGGAAAAAAACCCAATCAAAATGTGTAATAATCTGGAAAGTTACCATTCAAATTATGCTTCCAGTTACTACATTCCTGTTTGTCATAAGCTTTAAGTAACTTCAAGACAAGTGAATTTTTTCTCCATACTTGTATAAACACAGGAGTAAAATATCTATCAGCTCATGTTTTCTGGTTAAGGGATATGGACAACTTTGTTCACAATAAAGGAAATGTATCTCTTCTTCTCTGCTATATATACCAGCTAAAACTCATTGAGATTGTTTTGAAAAACCAAAAGACAATTCAAAAAAAGACAGCTGGCTGTGACTAATTTAATCTAAAAGAGCAGATATAAATTCAAAATATGAAAAAGTGGTGGGTTTCATCAGATTTGCAGACTTGGATTGCAATAGAATCATCATTATCTTAAGCATCTCCTTGAACAGTCCTCAAAACTAACAGAGCATTCAGCACTTATAGTGGAATTGTCATTCTCTACTCCCATAGTCTCCTACGCAAAGTTGCGTTTCCTGAAATTCTAACAAACATGATGAAAACATTCTTTGATAACAGACTAGTTTCTCTTGGAAAACTACTTCATTGTAGCTTGAAATGCTGAAAGTACAGCCTTCCAGTGGCACCTTTTCCCTCCACTGCCAGCAAATAATTAACCAGAAAGTAAAAACTGTGTGCATTTAATAAATTTTAGCCACAGAGGATTCCAGCTGTATTCTAGTAAGAGAAAGCTGGGAAAAGACAATTATCGTAAAGAACTTGCTTATTCTTACAAGAGGCGAGTTGTTTGAGTTAATTTAAGTAAGTTGGAGGGTAGATGGCAATCTGTCTGTGTGCTGGTCGGTGTTGCACTAATTGACTTGTGAAGAGGGAAGAAGTCAGCCATGGAAGTGGTTCTCTGTGAGGTGCTGCTAGGAGCTTCCTTCATGCCTGGCAAAACCAATCACTAGCTAGCTCTGAGAATTAGCACACTTATAAGCCAATTAGAAAAACGCTGGTAACGCCTTTATAATAATATAAACATTTAAGAACGAAAAACCATGGTGTATACATATATATATATATATATGTATATACCATGGTGTATACAATATATATACATATATATGTAATTCCTGCAAATAAACTATAATTTAGGTGTTTGGTTTAATAACATAAGATTTCTTGTATCAGAAAGTTGTAACACATGGGAGATTGAGACATAGTTTGTACTAGCAAAAGGATTTCCAGGAATTTCAACACAAAAACCAAGGCTGAAGGAGAGGTTCATTTACAAGAATAGGTGGAGAGTGGTTCCTGGAGGAGATGGCCCAGACCAACAACCACCATGAACACCTGATCGACAACCATGATAAGATAGGGGAGTCTTCAAGACACTGGAATCTCAATACCAGCTTCCCATACTTGTATCAAACATTTCTTCTCTTATCAGAAAACCTTTCAGCCGGACCAGGAGAAAGAGATTACAACCAGGAATGTGTTTCAAGATCTGAAGAAGTGGAGCAACCTCAGAACAGCCTAAAGGCAGAAAAACTCTATAAAAGAACACTTGGGAAAACCAAAGTTTGTGAACACAGGAAGGCTTGTGAGGCTAGAGAGACACACGCTCTGTTCACCATGTCAACAGGCTCAGCACTATTTCTTTGGTGGTGGCTTTTTCACAAATTTATTATTATTATAAATAAATTCTTTTTTTAATTTTAATTTGGCTGTTTCGTTTATAACAGCAGGAAGCTCTCTTACTCTCAAAAGAGGGGTGGGATGGGGAGGATGGCCATGCACCCTTTCCTGGGGAGCCGGCCTGGGCCCCTTCCCAGAGGGGGCCACTGGACTGGGGGTCATCCTGGCACCATGAGCAACCATGCAGCCAGAGCGGTGCCACTTGGCTGCAGTTGTCTCAGCATGGCTTGCAATGGACTTTATTTACTTAGCTGCTTTTAACCAGCCATGCTGCAGATAGAAAAGACGAAAGCGGAGGCAGCAGTTTTACTTTTTTCAATGTCCTGCATGGAAAAAAGGCGCAAAGCGGAGCCAGCAGCTGGTGCGGCTTGCACAGGGCTGGCAGAAACCATGTGACAAAGAAGCACAGCAAACTATTCTCCAGTTGTGAAGCTTGGACAAGATTAACCTTTCAGTGCTGCAGAGCTCTATAAAAACTTTTCAATTGATATGTGATATATGGATGTGATTCATGCTGACTAAACTGTAATTGTATCAATATTTTGGGAAATTAATTGAAAAAGTATATCTGATTAGTGTTATGAAGCAGATGGATTTCTTTGTAAACAATATATGTATGCAACAGGATACTGGAATTGGACTCGGCCCGGGGATGGACAGAGTCAGGAAACTTCCCAAACCAAAGCTGGCATCAAGATGGAATTAAGAGAATTCTCAGAGCAAGACAGACCTTGAGAAGGAGAGAGTTGAGACAACTCCAGATGGAGAGTCTAAAATAATAGTCTTATCTATGTAATAAATAAGGTTTAATTGGAATATAGTACTTACTTAATAGCACCAAGCTTAGTGCGCTTGTGCAACCTGCCAGGTGGTCAAGAGGACAGCTGAAAAAAACTCAGCCTTCATCCAAAATACCCCCAAAAAGTACAGAAGACCCCTTAGCAACAGCGAGGGCATGCGCTGTATAGTATACTGACGTAGATATTAGGAATTGAAACTAGGAGGAGATTTATAGAACAATATTGATGAATATGTATTAGCATACAGTGTATAAATGTCTACAATCTTTTTTGTACATAAGGTAAGGGAGAATCCCACCCACGTACCCCAGTCGGTTACCCTGGTCGGTTTTGCTTACATTTTATCCGAAGCAGCATCAAATTATTTACTCTATTATATTGGATTATAATATTTTATATAAAATAATTTTGTATCTATTTTATATTAGATTGTAACCTTTTATATAAAATTACTACTTAATTAAAAATTATTTTTAAATTTTAAGTTTATGATTCATTGAATTAGACAAATAGAACTTCATTTGTAACAGACAGAACTTGAGAACAAACGAAGTTACGAACACCAATTCTCTCCCCAGTCAGAGAAAAGAAAAAAATGAAGACATGTGAGGGGAAAAATATGTCAACACTAAGGTCAGCACAGAAGAGGAATGGAGAGGAGGAGGTGCTCCGGATATTGGAGCTGAGATTCTTCTGCAAGCTGTGGTGGGAACTATAATACAACAAATCATTTCTCTGTAATTCATTAAGTGCATTCACCCACACCCTGTGAGAAAAAGGTACTCATGCTGGAACATGTGGATGTTGAAAAGGTGTGATCTGGTGAGAGGCTTGAGCAGAGAGAAGGAAAACCTTTGCTTTAAGAAATGGAGGAAGAGGACCCTTGCTTTTACACTAGAACAACTCATCCTTAAAAACTGCACCCCATAACCTAAATGGCCCATGAAACGCAGTTGTGTGAAGACTGCTTTGTCTGTGGGAGCAACTTCATGTTGCAAGCAAGTTCCGGGTGGACTGTTAGCCATGAAAATTAAAACCATGTTGGAAAAGTTCACAGAGAACTGTTTCCTGTAAGACCCCATAGCATAGCAAAAAATACTCCTTTCCCTAAGTGAACTGAAGAAAGATTTTTGTAAGTGACAATCTGACTAAGAATCCCATGTTTTGTCTCCCCGCACTGTCGATGGGAAGGAAAGAAGAGGTGGGGGGGGAGTGAAGTATTCCAATGTTTCATTTTTAGTTCTCATTATCCTCTTTTAATTCTGTTAATAACTTTTTCTTTATACTTTTTAAAATTGTAAGGCTGTTTTTCCCCCGAAGTGTTTTTCTCCTAAACTTTATCTCACCCCATGAATTTTTTCCCCTCCTCTGCTTAACTATAGCAGAGGAAAATGGATAATTTTCATGGGTGCACTGGCATTTGGCCAGCATCAACTTGTCACAGTCTGAGGGCAGTACCTGCAGTCTACACAACTGCAAATGATAACAGAATAACAATCCTGAAATGCCAACTACTTCAAAAAGCTGCAAGTAATTTCAGAAATCCAGGCATGCCCTGTCCCAAGTGCCCAAATCTACTAATTTTAAAGTTACAGACTGGTCAGTTTTGCTCAGGCTCCCAGAGAAATTCCCATCTAATAATTACAGAAGTAGCTGCTGCCTTCAACAGCAGGCCATCACTGTTGGTACCTATTACTGCATTGCAAAGGTAATGAAACAAAGAAGCATTTTAAACAGCTAAATGCCAGAAAATACACAAGATAATGCATCTGTTTTATCAGCACATCAACATAATCATTACTAACCACTGTGGATTCAACAGTAGAAAATGCCCAAATAGCAAAATAACGACAAACTGACCATGGAAGACACAGGGAAATACTGAGGAAAGTGGTCCATGACTATGCCAAGCTCATTTTCTTGACTACACCTTATGAAGTCTTAAGAATACCAAAGCCAAGTGTGTGTCACAACCTGCACCTTTGAGTAGACTCAGGATCCTGATGTCACTATTCATACAGCAATTAATGATTCCAAACAGAAAAAACAAATGTATCCTCTGGATCTGACACTATCTCTGACAAACTGAAACAGAGTTAATCAAAATAGCAAGTGTGTACATTCCAGCATTATTACTTGCACATGCAGAGTTAGAAAATTCAGCTGTCTGAAAAACAAAACCAAACAAAACCACAAAAACCCCATATAAACCCACAATCAATCAATATTTACACTTCCTACACTTCCCTGCTTTATAAGAAAATTATTTCCAGGGCAGTATGTCAGATAATCAGTCAGATATTTTCACAGCACTCTAATGATTTTACAAAATTAACAGTATTTGAGACTGGTAATAGGCTGGCATAAAAACTATGCCACACTTGAGCAATTTCTCTGTCCCAGATGTATGATTTTCAAGTCCTTAAGAACAACAAACACCCATTCTGTTAGTCCACTGAATGTTTTTAAGGACTAAATGTCCTGCTCAAATACATACGGCTTTATTCTCATTCTACATTTTGTTGTCAACTACAATGTCCCTTTCAGTATGCAGATCACCTTTAATAATTACTATTTTCAATAGTTAGTCACTATATTTTTGATCAATAAACACCACTAATTCTTGTGCACTCATATCACAATGGGTTTGGATGCCCCACTGCATTCTAATTTCAAGGTAAAAAACCCCAAATTTTTCAGCTTACACTAATAAAATGCCAGAAAATGAGGCTGAGTATTCATAGTAACAGCCTACTGATTCTCACTCCCAGCTGCAATTGGAGTTGGGAGTTTAGAGGAGAATCCATATGTGCATCTGAAGTCCAACCCATAATGCCCCACACTAGCAAACCATTGAAATAGCCTTACATTAGCCTTAGAAAATAAAAACTATGTCCGAAATATGTGGTTAAATTAGGCATTATTACAAAATAGTTAGTCTTGCAGCATGCTGCAAGTATGAATGGAGCACTGAATGCTGCAAAGCAGAAACCTGAAATCTAGAAAGAATTGGACACCACAACCCGGCTGCTACTGTTATATTAAAATATTATCCTCCATGGTGCAGTTGTAGAGCTTTTTTCTTTAATTTCTCAGAAAAGGGAACATCAACAAAGGTGACTGTCCTGGGGTGACTTTATGATGCCTCTATCCCCAATCGTGTGTTCTGTTTATGTTACATATTAAGTTCTGCACCTTTAAGACTGGTTCTGAAAGCGAAGAGGAGAAAGAAGAAGCCGAAGTTTGTTTTCAGAAACAGCCTTCACTCCCCCAGAGCTCTCTGGATGGTGTTGTCTGCAGCATGGACAGACAGCGGGACAGAGCTCTCCTTTGCTTTTAGTTAGTTTTTAGCTAGCTGGAGCAGGGAAGTTCCCTGGACTGTGGTTTCCTTTTTTCTTTTTCCTTGGATTTGTTCAAACCTGCTCTGGACTGAAAAACCCAGAACACCCCAGGAGCTCACGCCTGTGGCCCAGCGGGGCCTGGGCCTCGGCACTCTCCGGCACCTGAGAGATTGATAAGAGACTGAGTGAGCCGAGCTGCACCTCACGGCGAGGACTTTCCTGGATTTGCCATCTCTTTAAGCAGCGAGAGGTTTCACTGTTTAATATTATTCCATTTTTATGCTTGTGGATATTTTGCTTGTTAAATAAACAGCTTTTTCCACTTTCCTTCAAGGAAATTTTTATCCTGAACCAGCTGGGGGAGGGGCAGCTTGAATCTGTTTCTTTTTTTTTCCTGGAGAGACCCCATTTGGAGGTTTCCTCTCAAATTTGTCCTAAACCAGGACAGTGACATAAAATCTAAGTTGCAATTGCATTTTGTTTCTGAATTAAGAATGTTACTGGAAACAGATGTATATACCCTTGGCATAACTGCTCCAAGCATTACACAATAGCACATGCAACAGGAAGGGAATAATTTTGCTTCACTGTTATCAACATTTAACTACTAAAAGTGCAGTGGATTTCTTGGCAAAGTAAGGATTCACATGGATGCAGCAGCATGGCGTGAAAAATAAAATTAGTTGACATCCAAAGGACAAACTCTTAACCCATTAATGTGTAGGAGACATCTAATTCTTGCAGTAGAGCTAGCAAAGTTTTATCTTGTTTATCTAGCTAATAGGCTTCATCTTACCTCTTTGAGGAAGACAGTGCCAACTTAAAATGAGAGTTTAATCAAGTGGTTAGAATGTCCAAACTAATTTTTTTGTGGTTATCAGTGTCCTCTAAAGTAAATGGTCTCTCTGCATGCGTAAAGTTGTCTCAGAAGCTGTCAGTGTAAGGATATGAAGTTCGGTCAATAGAGTATGTCAGCACTAACAAAAAGTACACCAGATGCTTGTGTTAACTCATGTTTCTTACAAGGCAGTTTAATCAAATCATGTCTGTCCAGAATTAATTATAACACTGTTTTATCTATCACTTACACACACATACCATAACCGCAAAGGTAAGATTCTAACCAGATCTAATACCGAGTTCTTAGTAAATGATACTTAACTGATGAAAATTTATCTGAGAAACCATAGAGTTCATAGGCTCAAATTTCTATAAGAGATATTAGAAGGAAGCAGTTTTGATCATAATAAGGGAAACATATAAAATAGAAAAAAAAGAACAGGCAGTAACTGAAGACTGGACATAAGCTGATTCCCATGGTGGTAACTGCATAACTAGCAATCTGAAATTTCCTCTGCAGATGATTTCCCTAAAGGATCTATTTTATTTATCCATTTGTTTTAACTGGGGGAGAGTTAAGCCTTAACTCCTTGTTGATTCAACATCCTCCCTCCTTAAAAACTGCTGTCAATTTATATGATAGTTTCAATTGAACTTCCTGCTCTTTGTAGTCCAATACTTTTCCATGCTGGAAAGGGTCATTTTCAAATCCACATTTTTTTCATGCAGATCTTCCATCCCCCTGTTGCAATAACAGTTTTAGAGTCAAAACAGAGTTTTACCACAGGGAGGATTTCTGATAGTACATAAAATGAAAAAACCTGATGACAGTTCACAAATTGAATATCTCAGCTTCTTGAAAACAGTAGTTTTGTTTCTTTTTTAATCTTAAAGCTGTGATGAAAAAGTAAATCCCAAACTTGTACTTGGCACTTTGATGATTAACGAAAAAATAAGGGGAAAAATACTATTCATACAAGATGTTAGAGTCACTAAAACATTTAAATCAGGGTCTACAGTGGAAATACTTAAATACATGTCTTAGTTAACCAAAAGAGTATGCATCCTCCACATCTAAGATCTGCAGACTATGACTACGTTACCTTCCATACTGCTCCTACAGTAAATTCCAAAATTAGATTACCCCATTATGTCCACCTTACAGGTTCTGTGTGGTGACAAAGTAAAAGAACTGTAGCAATTGTTAACTTCAGACTGCTTCTTCAAAGAAAGCAGCTTCTGCTACTATGTAAACTACAAATGTTTTGTTGAATAAATCCTAAAACTGAAGGACTAATTACTTTTAGGACAAAAAACTGTGCAGTAAATGAAAGGAAATAAAATCTGAGTATTATTAAAAACTTAGTAAGAAGGATGTATCTTTTACGTTATAAACATGTTCACTGTTGCAGCAAACAAAATTTCAAGGCTGGAACTCAGTTCTTCATGATCTAAAGGTACCACTCTCAATAATATAAAACAAAAAGGGAAAGAAATTTAAATACTATATCAATCTAAAGACTGTCTTTCCCCTTTCAATCATTACAAAAGGCTACTTCCACAATGTCATAAGGTCATCTGAAATTACCCGTATTTCTATATTTTGTTTTTTCTAGAAAATTCCTTTTTCTATACCAAGCAAATAGGGAATTTTTTCTGGAATAAAAAACATGAACCACTAAGTCTTTCTTTTTTGCTGAAAGACACTTGGGTTTTATTTCTGTAGTTAATGGATTAATTTTACAGTTAAGGGATTCATTATAAAAAATGATCCTTGATTAATGAATCAAGATAGATTAGTGGGAAGGAGTCTGATGAGGGGCAAAAACTCCCATACTCCACTAGAATTAACTAAAAAATTCATGAGTATTTATAATGATCATATAGTATATTTTATTTGAATTGTAGTTTCATAAATGTGAGAAATTTTTAAATTAAAAACAACATTGCAGATCCTGATTCAGCCCATGGCTCGGCTCTGACTGTCCTTACAGTCCACACAGTCTCAAATCCATTCATAGAATAGCAAACCACAAGTAGAACCATTCAGTGCACAGCACAGACCATCTCTTTAGTGTCCTAAGTAAATTCTCCCACAGCAGCTTCCCTACATTTTTCACACAGCGTATGATCCCTATATCTGGAGGCTAGAATAATGCTACATTTTAATAAATTATGAAGCTTTAGATGAACTGCAAAGTAGCCCGAGGCTATCTGAATGTGTGTTGTAATGCTATAAGCCCCGTAAACCAATTGGAATTGCCAATGAACTGTCACAAGAAAGGGGAAAAAAATCAGGTTCACGGCCAAGAGGAAAGATACTGACAAGGGCAGGGTGTATTATGTGAAAAGGGATCCTTTGCAAGTACTGCCAAGGATTCTTTAAGATGGGTTTTACTATTTACCATGCTGTCTGTAGAATCTAGAATGACAAAAGGTATTAAGTCTACTCAGTCTTGGTGCAATGGTGATACATTTATCAAATAACAAGAAAATTATTGCAACAATTCTGTCATTTATGAAGTAGAATCTATTGAGACTACTTTAGCAATAATACATTTTTCTTCTAAGACGTACAGAAATCAAACTGTTACACCTCTGTAAATTGGGATCACTAGCGTAATGAAGGTATGTACTTCAAAAAATTCACTGCTTAAAATGATCTTTAAACACTGTACCTTGTTTATTGCCTTAGCCTGCTTTCTGATCAACAATTACCATGGTACCTGTAACCACCTCTCTCCTATATTAAATTGTTACCTACCCACAGCCCAGTACCTCTACTGCAAAATTAATATTTAAAACCAGCACACTCAGATTCACTGTCCTGCAATTCATTGCTAATAATGGTGCATTACCAAAATGAATGTTTCTCGGGGCTTTCATACTTTCTCTCTGCCCATCTTACCTCTCTTTATGGGAAATAATTCAGAAAGACTCTTGGCTGTGGCAAAACATGTTGGTCATAACGCATGCCCCACAAGACTGCCTCCCTCAGAACAGCCTAAACCAAGCACTCCTTTCACCAACACTGGACATTAGTTCTGTGCAAGGACCACAACTCATTGTCATGTATAATTACACCATGAAAACCCCACTGGATTAGTTAGTGTATACACTACACAAATAATACTTTTAAAATGGACTGTAGGAACAAGTGGGCATAGTTTTATAAATATTCATTAATTTTAACTTCTCCTCCACTGTTTATTGGCTTTTCACTGCCCATTACTTCTTAGATCAAAACTATTAAAACAAATAAATATTTGAAATTATTTAAATATATAATCTCATCATACTAAATTTTTAAGAATTTATTAATGTCAAACTGTGAAAACAACAACACAGCAAACATAAACAAACTATATGCAGTCAAGACACATCTCTTACCATCTCCAGCCACAGACACCAAATTATCAGATCAACTGCCCCATAAATTTTAAGACTGTACTTTCAAATAACAAGGCTTGGAATCACCCATGTCCCTTTCTTTGAATGGCAGCTTACATAAAAATATTCCCATAGAAGAGCTACAAGTTTTTAATTGTAGTTTCCCCCAGTTTAACATGGCCACAAAATTATGCTTAAAAACATAAAGAGTTCATTTGCAGCAGCTCTTTATCCTAAAAGAACTGTTCTGTTGGCCACTGATTTAGCCATTAATCTACAACAATCTTACAAGAAACAGGATATTTAATGTTCAAAAAACAACTTCTGAATACAAAAACCTTCCGGGTATAAGCTCTTAAAGGTTTTCAAATATAAACCTAAACTGTAAAACTCAGTTAGGGAAGAACACCCTCACTTCTCACTTACCTCAATCTTAAAAGTTTTATTACCATAGTAAAAAAATTAAGTTTGTGAAACAATTTCTCTTTACATTAATTTGCTGAACTTTTAATTAGCATATTTATTTCAAAACACATTTCAGTAAACTGGAATTGTGAGTATTGTCCCAAAACCTGCATTAGTTTATGTCCACCTTGGGAAACTGATGCCTGTGTTTTGCTGCAGTGCTACAGGATAAAATCCCACTTGAGAAGGATGTATGAGCAGTTGCATCCTCTATTTACTAAAAAATTTGCACTGAAATTTACCTAATCTGATAGGAATGCATATAGACATAATGGGATGCCAAGTTAAGCAGCTGAGACAGTCTCTCCCCTTTGTTTTGCTTTCCTGACATCATGAATTTAAATTCCAGCTCTAAATTAGGCAGCCCCAGGATTGGAGTACCTGCTACCCGTATCAAGTCTCACCAGTTAAGTATGGAGTGCCCAAGAGGACCTGTCCTTTGGTTGCAGTTCTGTGTACTCCCTACCCCAACACTCTGCTAATCCAGCAGAAATTTAACTCAAAAATACAGAACAGTTCAGAGTCTTCTTGCTATTTTCCTTCTTGCAAAATTAGCATAGAGAAGTATGAGAGGCAACACAAGAGAGCAAGAGGGAAGGACAGCAGGAATCACAGCCCAACAGTCTGACGTTATTAGGCTGCTATAGCAGCACAGCTTTTATTTCTGCAGACACTTTAAATATACTTTGGTGCCCCTCAGAAAATGCAAACATCCCGATCATGCTCTTTGGAGAGAGGATGTACAGAAAGACTTGTGCTTACCACTAAACAGTTCAGCTTCCACAGCAAAGCTCCACTCTGTTCTTCATTCCTAACTTGTTACTTTATAGATAGATGTGTTAATTTCAATCTATTACACTTATTGCCCATAAAGGGACAGCCCAAGTCCATTCCCTCAGTCACCCACTTGTGCAATCAAACCAGCAATAATACAACTCTTGCATCAAAAAGGCAGGATAGGAAGGGACAGACAGGAAGGGGTAAGAGTTGGAAGATGGGGTAAATAGAGCCACACAGTCCCTATTTCCAACTGCCCTGCAGTTGTGTGGCTCACATATAGTGTAAAACTGAATTCTAACCAGCTTCCTGGCTCAGTTTTTAAAAACTCCATTTAGTTGTTTAGTAAATTCCCTGCATAAGTACATACCAAAGACTTAAATGAAGATTTGCCTGCTCATGAGGGAGGAGGCAGAGTGTTCCAATGCAACACCCTGAATGTAATGTGACCTGCCAAGGTAAACCTGTCACCAATGAAGCCTAGAGCAAAACTAAGCTTTGAGGAAAAGAGATGTGAACCCATATCAAGACCTCCATCCTGTTCTTGGGGATTTCTAAAAGAACAAAAACCTCATGGAATTAAAGAATTAAGTAAGTCTACCTGTTTCCATAGTTTCAGTCTCAATTTCTTGTTCCTCTGCTACATCTTGCATCAGGTAAGTCTCATCATCATAAACCAGGACCTGAGAAGCATACCCCTGTTCTAGTCTGGCACTAGGAACTGGCTCCACAAGCACTGCTGGGAATTCAGAGACTGGCTCATTTTCCTATAGAAAGGAAAAAAAAAAAGGAAAGAAAAAAGTATTCTGAATACTGCACTATTGAACTTCACGTCAATATTTTCCTCTTATGTTCTTGCATTCTTTATGGAATAATGATAGCAATTTTAATATTTTTAAAGGAAATTTTCTTACAAAGCAAGAGATTAAAAGAATAAAAGATAGTTATCAGCCATTAGAGGGGGCTTTCTAAATCTCAAAAATATTTTCCTGGGTTTAAGGACTTAAAATGCAAAGCACCAGACAGCTTCAGCATATTAGAAAAGAGCATACTTTCTAATGAAGACACTCAGCTGTGGGAAGTGCTTCTGCTCCCTCAGCTTGATGAAAGGTAACAAAGACTTTGACTTTGCACTGCAAGATACCTACATCTAACCTGTGTCTCGTGAACACACGTTTTTGGGTTAAGTACATAAATTACAACAGAAGAACTGACTACTTCAAAGCCTATATGCTCATCTCTACTTATTTAAGGATCAAAATGTCTGTAAAAACATATATAATAAGTTATAGTGTTGCACCAGTAGAACCCTGCCAGATTCTCTTTATTAAAACCTACAGGAGAGTAGAATATATTTATTATTTGTTGATAAGAATGCAAAATACAATAATATATGCTGTGCCAGCTAACTTTAAAAGAGGTCCATGTATTGTTCTGCTCAACTTGTTCTATACCTCAAGACATATCTGAGATCTCTAAAGAAAGCACAGTATAGAATATAATTTTGTAAACTCAGTCTACATTTGTACTGCAGACTTCAAAACTTCCTGCTTCCACTGCTGTGATAACAAAATCTTCTACTAAAAGATCTCTGAAAAATGGCTGCACTCTTCCTCCTTACAAAACAATCTCAGATTCATTTAATTTGCTTTCACAGCAACTTTATGGTGAAATTTTCTTTCAAATTAAGATAAAAGGTTTCAAAATTTGATAGTAAGTAAGTGCTATTTACTTTTCTAACCTCTTGATTTTTTATTTCATTGCTATCAAACTCCAGGGCAGGGCCTCCATTGTCAATGACTACTGATGTCATGGTGCATCCTCCGAAGATTCTTCGAGAACTGTTATCTCTCTCGAAGATAGTAATGCTGATGACCTCAGGATATCAAAGGCTCGAATTCACAATCCACTGCTCTTAAACAGCTAGGCAGAGGTTGCTGAAACACAAAATAATTTTAAGTTATTTGCATAATATATACTCAAAAGTCTTCCAATGTTTATGAAATCTCTTGCACTGCATCTCTACATCAAAATAGGGCATCAGCAAACAGTGAGATCAGTGCTCTGTAACACAAGTCAGAATTTGGCCCAATATTTTTAAGAAATCCCATCCATTAAAAGGCTACAACAATCACTGAGGTCTGCAAGAAAACAGGAGCATCTAATATGCATTAAAGAAAAAAATATCATCAATACTCCAAGGAGCAAACTCAATGAGTCTGCTTTTCAATAGCAGGAAGCCAGCTTAAACTAAATTAATCTTGCACATTTTAGGGAAACACTTGTTTGAATTAATGCAGAGTAATTGGTCTTCCTACAGGCAAGGTTACACTAACAAAAATTACAAATGCTGATCTCCCCAGCCAGACACAAACTAAGCAAAGAATAAGCACAAGATATATTTCAAAAGAAATAAAAAAGATACACAATTTAAAAAAAAAAAAAAAGCCTTTTTTTGCTCACATAGGCAGTCCATTTTACATGACAAAGTATGACCTAACTATAACATGACCTAAATATATTTAATTTTTAACAGCACAAAATCCCTCTCCACAATTACTACTTTATTTTCCATTGTTTCATTTGTAAAGCAAGCCCTACCTTTTCATGAAGAAAAAAGCTAAGACCTCCTCTGCTCCTCAAACAAGACTCAGGCTGGAAAGCCTTTAACAGGAATCTCTTGAAGCCACCTGTCACTCTCCAGATTTTTAGAACAAAAAGCGTTCTCGTTACCTATAAATTATTCCAAAAGTCTTTAAATTCAAAAATAAGTAAAGTAGAAAAACAACTGTTTATGAATACACTAAAATAATGAGCCAGAAGAAAGAAAATAAAAATTCCGTTTTATTGCAAAACCTTTTCTTCTTCTACAATTTTCCATTTATATACACAATAGTAATATTGCCAAATAATCATAACCCAAAACAGAAGCCCAAAGAAATTAAACTGCAGTTTAATTTGGAAGCACAGATGTTCCAACCTGTTTCAAACATCAGCATTATTCCTGCAACTGAGACTTGTAGCTATGTGAACACAGAGCACTTCATATGGTACCTCTGCTTAAGCACATCACAAAGCTAATTTCATTCTCATGTAGACTATTAATGCCAAAAACCAATCAATAATAAGAAATATTAATGCAAATAAAGAACCATACACTAGACCACATCTACTGTATATTTATATGTTACATACTATAATCCCACACAAGTGGCCAAGTACCTGCCAAATTGCAGCAACTGAAAACACTCAATACTTTTTACAAGATCAGGTTCTCTCAAAAACATGTTATTTCTGTCTCCTAGTTTATAAAATGTTTAGATTATTTTTATGCTGACCTATCTCTACATAAATCACCAATTTCCTATAGAAATGAAGTTAAGGCAATGTGGGAACATAAATGATAATCCTCATTTTGGGGATAATCCTCAAGTTGGAGCAGAAATCCTAGCAAGGACCTTACAGGGGAAAGAAAGTACACAGAAGAATGTATGAGATGCTATATCTCAGCGTTCATTAAGAGAATGGTATCTTCAGACTGAATATGTGGAATAGTTCATCAAGGTATTCAGTCTTCATATAATAGGATTTGAACTTCATACTGACATTCAGTCAGCAATATCTTAAAAATTCTGCTAGGGTAGAGAAAACAACAAGCCCACTTGTCAGCAAATAAGGTAAAAGAGTTTTAGTTCGATCTGGTTCGGAAGCTCTAAGTTAAAGCAGACACTCAAGCACACCCACACACTCATGGATGTGAGATTCCTGCAGACACAGCCCTTTCAACATGAATCAACATTTCCCTTCTTCCCTTTCCCTAAATAGTATACCTCTGTGGATGACTTTCTGTTTCTTCCTCAAATTTCAGTAGGACACTGTATCTATTCCCTGTCCTCTCTCTAGCAAGTCCCAACTCATTTGATTCCTGTAAAAGGAAAAAGCTGCCGGGTCACTTCCGGGAATCAGCTCGGAAATTCACATTTCCCAAGATTAAGTGAGCCAAAGAGGCCAAAAGACAATTGGACTCAGACTCTAAAAGTATGAGATGATTCAGATTTGTAAGAGACTAGGCTGTCTCCAGTGATACAATTAGCCAGCACAGAAGCTGGTTCAAAGTACAACTCGTTTCAAATTACAGAACAACCTGCAGAAAGATTAAAAACAAAAACAGAAAATGCACACTACGAATTTCATTCCTCTCTGAATAGATGCTTAAATAACAGAATGCTTACAGAATAACATCAGAGGAGAAAAAATAAATTTAACACTTCCAAAAGAAATTACCAATCATATTGTTACAGTTCTGACATCCACTCCTGTTCTTCCTGGTAATGGAAAATTTGGAGAAAAACTAGTGCTGAAACATTTGGAAAAACCCTTACAACCACAAAAACATCCTTGCTGTTGTTTTTATGCATATCTTGTGGGAAAACAAAAATATGTCTACATGCTCCCATCACCAAATAATAAAAAAAAATCCTCAACCAAACTAAAAATTCTGAATCTTGAATTCAGAAACTTCAGCAAGAAATTTCCAACTATTTACGACTACAGAACACACAACAAAGACTCCGTTTTTTTATAACTTTCACTGGTCAAGACAACCAATTAGAGCAAGTCTTCAGAGTTTAGAGGGCACTTGTCATAAAGGCTGCAAAATACTAGTTCATTCACACATTGTACAGTACATTTATCTGAGGCACATTAGGTATCCAAGTGTGTGCCTACAAGAAATCCAAACTGTTCTCGTATGTTTCCAGCAAAAAACTTAAAACCACTTCAAATCACAACTGTGATGAACATATCCCATTAAAAACAGCATCTTACTGATTCCCCTGTGCATAACCACCTATCAAGTTAACAGGGAAGCAGACATGCAGCTCAACAGAATAAAATAACTGAAAAACAGTGTGGAAAGGATGGTAGTAGAAGGCCATCTCTTCTGGGCCAGACTTCAAGTGAAGTTATTTAGGATTCATTTCAAAACACACCTCTAAATATAACTCTGCAAATAGCTTTAGCACACTTTCATTTTAACTATAAAAGAAACGAGCAAAAAAAATCCCTCAAAACACAAAGCTTGATAAAAGATGCTCATACATTGTCTTGAAAAGAAGAAAAACACACAGAAGTCTGAGCAGCAGTGACCAGAGACAGCTGCTCCTACAGCACTCAGAACTATCACAAGAGAACCTGGAACAATATCCCCCTTTTATTCAGATTGCATCCTAAATCCTGAGGAGAGATTTATGCAGATACCTACACAAATGCAACCACAAGTGCAGCACTCCAGCCAGCAGTAGCATTACACACAGCTTTTTTTTTTTTTTTTTGGTCAAAACAGTCTTCTTTCGGTTTAATCAGAAAAAAAAATTAAGGAAGTTGACTTGAAAATGAAGTTAGTTATACATGCAAAAATGCAATGGCCAAGATTACTGCAGGATCCATTAACAGGAACAAGGTTTCCTAAGGGCACTAAGGTGTTCTTTCATAGGCAGAACCTCAAATACTGCAGTAAATGCCACTATCACTCTGATCCATATAAACCATAGCACAATCAGTAAAACATTTAATGTTTACTAAAAAGTCTTTTTAAAGACGTTTTCCCAGATCATATTTACACCTCTGGCTATCTGAGTCATCTGAGTCACACTGGCATATGCAGAAGAAAGGGCAAATTTGCTTTCTTTTTCTGAAACTCAACAAGTCTAAGAACTGAAAAATTACTGAAAAAGCTGTCTGAGCAGAAAAAAAACCATCTGAACTTCCTGCTGAAGTTTGTTGCAGGGGTTATATTGAAATCAGGATACAAAGTAAATCTTTGCATCCACAAGGCCAAGGGAGCATCCAATCCATGCAGTTTACAGTACCTTACAATTTAGACCAAGCACTAAAATTTATAAAACACATATCAAAATAAGGGATGGGCAAAGCTGTCCTGACCACACCATACTTCAGAAGTTTTCATACAAAAATGCAATAAATTTATTGCTGAATGCACACAAACTATTATGCTGGATCAAATTAATGACACATCAAATCCAGTAAAACACCAGAAGACCTCCTTCCTTACATATATAACTTGATAAGCTAAGCATCCAAAGTTTCCTCTGAAACCTCAATAGCTAAAGCTGGTGAGCCCCAAAACATGTAAGCTTTTAATCACTTAGAAACTATTAACGTTCTGCAAAAAGCTTTGTGGCTTCACCAGGCTTCTTCTGGACCCTTCTGCATTTCATCCTATTAGCAGGCTCTCTTTCCACTGCTCTCTATTTAAAGATACCCTGTAGCCTTCTCTTCCCTCTGACAGAAGTCTCACATACTTTCGCTTAATTTGTATCTCTCTTTTCACTGAATTGATTGTTGGTCCTTAACGATCATTTTTACTCCCCCACAAACCAGAGTAGGGAGGAATTATTCATCATTTTATACAGTAAAGCAGCAAAGATGATTAAATTAAATGGTAAGGATATAGGTTTAGAAAACCCCGACACACATTCTAAAAAGAAGCTATGTGCAAAAAATCCATAATTAGCCTTGATAGCATATTCTAGAGGTTAAAAACTTGTAACATTTGCATTAGACAACTTTTTGAAGGTAAAGCTCCTGAGTTGCTTATGAGACCATTGAACATAAAGATGTGTGCAGCAGTCTAAACTTTAGGCACTTTCTGAACCAGATACCGTTGAAACCTGAGAGATGAAAATTATGTCATTGATGGCATCACACAAAAGAACCATCCTTTTTGCCTTTCCGAAAGCAACTAATCCTGTCCACTATAAGAGATGGAGTGAGAGAGTGAGAGGAGAAGGAAAAGCAATAAGGACTAGACCCAGAACCTGTTTTTAAACTTACTGGTAAGGTTGTGTTGTCTTTGCTAAAGTTAAATGACTAAAGAAAAGTCACAAGAAAGGTAATAGTGACCAGCCATAAGGGAGGGAGCATGCAGAATGAGAAACAGAATTATTCAAGCAGGGAGAGCCAAGAGGGAACACATCCAAAAACGTAACAGATAAACACGAACTGGGCTCACCCAGCACGACGTTTTATAGTCATGGTATAATGAAAAGTACGCCAGACTTCTGTTGTTTATTTGTGGTGCAAGCAGCACAGGGTGCACAGCGATCTGAGGGACAAGGCACGGGAGGAGCGATCACGCATGACAGCGAGTGTCCAGCACACCCGGGCTGCCATGTTCTCCCGACGCCCTGTGTAAACAAGGCATTGTCCCTTGGCGCTGCCCCAGCCGCCTCCCCGCTCCCAGCACAGGCCGGCCCGGAAGGTTGCGGGCCCGGGCCGGGAGGCCGGGCTGCCTCGGGCTGTTTACACTGACAGCGCCAGGCACTGCCCGCGGCCCCCTTCGGCGGATGCAGACCCTGCGGGGAGCTGGGCCGGGTGAAGAAGGATGGCCCCAGCTCCTCCGGCGCGCCCCGCGCGAAACCGAAAGTGTACCTGCGGAGGGCGGTGGGTGGGAGGTACCGTCGGAGAGACCCCCAGCCCCGCCACCTGGAGGCCATTCCACACACCCCAGTGTCCTCCCCCGAGCCGAGGTGGCCCCGCGGCGCCTTCGCACGGCAGCTGCCGCCGGTCAGCGCCCATCTGGCGGGGCGCCAGGAGAAGCCGACACAGCGCCCTTACCGTGCCCGTGCGCCCGGAGGCCGAGTTCGTCACTCGCCCGGGCCGGGAGCAGGAAGCAGCGGCGCGTCCTGGGCAGGACACAGCCGAGGCCGGGGCCAGCGCCGGGGCCGGGCCCGGCGCCGGAGCCGCCCCGCGCGGGAGGGGCAGGGGCGCAGC
>VWYI01035339.1:0-10636 GCA_013399455.1 Anthoscopus minutus | reverse complement strand
GGGGATAAATCACTTCAGTTCTTAATAAATATGTCTAGCTGTCTACTCTTGTTCTTCGGTGTCTTCTTCCCATCAAGCCAAGGCAAAAGAGGGAATCCTTTCTGCTCCCATGTTTCTTCTTGGGTTGGGCTGGAGGGCTAGGGAGGCAGGGAGGGGACAAGTCCCAGTGGTGACTGGCTCTTCTGGAGTATTGCTGAAGGGAGCAGGATATGCCTCATTACCCACTTCTCCAGATGTGGCAGCACATATGACCAGCTTCTTGCTTGGCTTCTGGCTCTGCCTTGCCTTGCAGGCAGCAGAGGAGAGAGCATTCCTCCTGAGAAGGCCTCTGTGGGGAGCAGCTGAGCCACAGCGCTGCGGGCCCTCAACTAAACCAAGTGCTCTTCTGGCCAGGGCTGGGCACCTTCCTTCCTTTTCCTTCATTCTCTGCCGCTGCAGTATTTGAAGGCTGTACCATCCTGGTGTGAGAAGGAAAGGAAGGAAAGCAGGGAGTGCCACTGCCTTTCCTGTTGTGCCCACAGACACACAGATCTGGACGGATGGACACAGTATCCCTTGGACAGAGAGAGGGACAGTCCAGTTACCTTTCTGTGTGAGGATGCTCTGCCTGCAGTGGGATGAAATTACTTGAACAATTCCCTATGCTGCTTTTGGTGTTGAATAATGCTGAAATGTGTCTGATTTGTCAGTCCCCAAAGTTAAACATCATGAATAGCAAGGTGCAGATATGATAGAACTGGTAAAGAACTAAATAAAGGAAACCAGCAAGTGATACTATTGATAATGGATCTCAAGCTGCTGAGCTGACACAGCTGGCATCTGGCTGACAGATCACATTATACTGTAAATGACTGCTCCCAATTTCTAAAGGCAGGGTCTTCTAAAACCCTCCTTCCAACAGTGCGTGTGCCAATTCCCCCTTTGAATGGGGATACCCCCTTCTTGAGGCTGAACCAGAGAGATTTGCCCACAATGTCTGGTATGGGTGGGTAACTTCAGGCACTACTTTTTAATTTGTTTTGCTAGCTTTAATATAAGAAATCCTGCTTCAAAGGAGTATATCATAGTATAGAAATCGTTATAGCTTCTAATCTGTAAAAAATCATTCTTACTAAGATATTTTTGTCTAATTGTCATAATAAATTATTTGCTTTTTTCTAAATGTATCTGATTTGCCATCCTCAATCCTGTGGTACTATGTTGTACAAGGTTTCTATTGCATCTCTAAAATCCTTTAGACATAATCCATTAACAACATCTAGGGATAAGTTGGATCCAGCTATGCCCAAACTCCACTGGGCAGGATTCTAGAATTCAAAAGCCGGTGATTCCGTTGTGATTCAGTGGGAGGGCTTTTTAAATAAACATTGTCTGAAGCTCCCGTTCTGCCTCTGACACTCTCCCAGACAGACATGCCCACAATCCCGTGTCCTGCATCTCCTCTGTCCCAAGGCAGAACAGATGCATGAGCCAGTTCTGTGCCCACAGCCATGGTTCCTCTGGGTGTCATGAGGGATTGGTGGTGCCAGCCGAGGGACTTCCCCCTTGTAGCATGGACAGGGGACTGCTGGCACTGCAGTACCTAACAACTGCCACTGTATGCTGAAGCTGAAGGTAGGGTAACTCTTAGCTCCTGGGCTCCTTGTAGGGGTGACACCAGGATCTGCTTCTTGGTGGCTGCCACTGTGCTGTGGGAGGAGCCCAATAAAATCCCAGCTGTGTTCAGGGCTAAAAATGTCATGTGGGAGCCCACCTCATTTCTCCACAGGCCCTGTAGGTGACCCTAGGGCTTGTGTGGGAGGCTCAGTCCCAATTTCAGCCTGCTTTCAGTGGGATGTGTGCCCCATGGCACAGCCTCACCACATGTCACCTGGGACCAGCACATGGGCATCACCTGTGAAATCAAACTTCAGTCTCTGGGCAGGGCAGCAGAACTGAAGGTACTGGGTAGCCTGCTACAGCAGGGGGAGGTGACACACAGGACCCCCAGGGACAGCACAACTAGAACAGGCAACCTCCTTCGTCATGGACACGGCACTGTGGCATGGCACTGCATGGTACAGGATGGCACAGGCAGAACAAGCAGCCCCTCAGGCCCAGACTCAGTGTGCTGGGCTGGCACAGGTCAGCACGGCATGGCACAGAGAAAGCATGTGCCACAGGGATGGCACAGCCAGGGCTTGCAGCCCCTCAGCCCCCACCCTGCCCTCAGGACAGCACAGCACAGCACGGCTCAGCACAGCACGGCCAGACTCCGCCCCAGAGCTGCCCTTTCCTGCCTGGCTGCAGCATCACGGGGCACAAGCAGGGCCAGGGCAAGCAGAAGCTGCAGCCTGGGGTGCCCATGGCCGGGCTGGCTGTGCCTGGTGCCTGGGCTCTGCTCCTTTTATTATATCAGAGGGGGCTGAGCTTCCTGCCAAGGGATTCCCATGAGGTAGGAGGGTTCTGATCCCTCAGGTCGGTGATGGAGTCTGAGGGGGAGCCTGAAGGTGATGGCAGGGAGCATGGCCAGGGCAGCAGGTGAGAAGAGCGTTAAAGCTGTCACAGGGAGGGTGGTGGAGGTCTGAGGACACCACAGGAAATGCACTTGGTCTCTGGGGCAACACCAAAAGAGCAAGGGAGTTCTGGGGACACCACAAGAAGGGTTATTATCTTTTTCTGGCCACAGCAGAACTTCTTTCCTGCACAAGTGCATCCTTAGTACTATCAATAGCTATCAGGGCTGGCAGGTAGGAAGCAGCCTGTTGTCTCCTCTGTGACCATTCTTCAGCAGATCACTATGCAGCCCCAGAGTTCCAGTAGGTGACAAATGGCCTTCTTTTTGCTCCCAGGGGAGAATCTCTGGACAGAGGAACAACACAATCTGGCAAGAGCAAGCTGCCAGAAGCGGTGTCCCTGCAGCTGCTGGTATCTTCCCATGTCAGAGCCCACAGCCAACGCAGAAGGACAAAGATGCAAAGCAGCTCTCCCTTAGGGTCACTGTGGGATGCTGTGGCACCAGAATACCAGTGCATCTCACCTGGGCTGTCTACCTGCATTTCTTGGTGGGGATTGAGAGACATGGATTATGTTCTGCAAACAAAGCCATTTATTAGACTAGATCACCAACACTGATTGATCTTTATGTGTAATAAATATTGCTATTGCTTTGTTAATCAAATTTGTAATTGCTATTGCTCTGTTAATCAAATTTGTAATTGCTATTGCTGTGTAATTGCTATTTCTGTGTTAATTGAATTTAACATGTTGCAATGTTGCTGATGGTGGTTGCTGAAACCACAGGAAGGCCAAAACCGCAGCATCTGCTGCACAAACAATAATTAGTCCATCTCCTTATTAGGAAGAATATACTCTAAGTGGCATAACTGGTACCGGACTAATGCCCACACACTCACTTTGGGGAGGGCTCATAGCAGAGGAATACTACAAACCTTCGTCCCACAACCACCAGAAGGCAGATTAAGACCACCTAGCAACTAACAGCACAATCAGGGATGCAACCCGGAAAGGCAGGAGCTATGAAGGGTATATAGAGGGGAATTTTGTCAGCAGAGGCGCGAGCCGTTGGTGGCAGAGACCCCCGGCTGCCGGTTAGCAAACGGCCTCTGCTTGCACAACCGCTTGCTGAACTAATAAATTGATTCATATGGATGATTATCTAATTTGACTTGTTGGATTTGCCACCACAATTTATAACATTATGTTTCGCATAAAATATTCTATTCAGATGTCTTTGCGTCTGTTTCTTCAGTAACACAATCTCTTTGATTATCATTTTGTGCAATCTTTTTGTTACATGCTTGCACTAGCAATGTCTTTATTACGTTTTTTCATCACAGCAGCCAGACATGATGTCTTCACTTTTGCTCTTGTTTTAAGTTTGCGTTTTTCACAACTGTCATTACACCAGAACCAAAATG
Organism: Anthoscopus minutus; assembly: GCA_013399455.1. NCBI lineage: Eukaryota > Metazoa > Chordata > Aves > Passeriformes > Paridae > Anthoscopus > Anthoscopus minutus. The sequence goes on along the minus strand of VWYI01035339.1, from coordinate 6,716 downwards.
TTACCAACATTACCCAACTCAGCTTCTGCAGATGTCTAATCTTTCCTATTAATCTTGGAATAAGGACATTCTGGGAATATCAGCTGTCACCAGGCCCATTGATGTCTGGTAGATTTAGGAACACCCAGATTGCATAATATCCTGGCCAGAGATGCCACCCACCCACCTGGCAACAATAAAAAGGACAGGGAGCAGGAGCATCAGCAGACACCTGCAGAGAGCACATCCCCACATCCCTCAGCTCTCCGCTTGCTGCAGAGATGGTGCCAGCAGCCCCCTTCCTCCTCGTGCTCTTCCTGGCCCTGGGGGCTCACTGCCTTGCTACAGAACTGGTACCATCACGGGTAGGATGCACAGGGCAGGGTGGGCAGGGGGCTGTGGCTACAGGCTGTGCTGTGGCACCAGTGCTGAGTTCTTTCCTCTCCAGTGCAACCTGAGCGGGAATTGGAAGAATGACCTGGGCTCCAACATGACCATTTCCCAAGTAAATGAAAAGGGTGACTTTTTCGGCATCTACTACACGGCTGTGTCATCCACCACAAAAAAGATCGAGCCGTCACCGCTGCTGGGGTCCCAGAAGCTCCCATATCAGCTGTACCAGCCCACCTTTGGCTTCACCGTCCATTGGACCTTTGCAGGTACTTAGTCTTTTCTTAGCATCCTTGTTGTGTTCCCAGACCTCTCTTCTGTCTTTGCCTGCAGTGTCCTTGATGATTCCCTGGCTTCCCCTGCACTATTCGCACTGCTCTCCCTCTCCCCTCCCTGAGGCTCCCTCATCTGTGTCCCCAGAGCTCCTTGGTTGCTGACAGCTCCCAGTGGCGGGGTGCAGGAGAGGCAGCAGGGGCTGAAGCCTGCGCTGTCTGCCCATCTCCATGTGTCCCCCGAGCCCTCTGAGACCTCCTGCCTCTATCTCTGCTGTCCTCAGGGGCCGGGGACAGCAGGGCTCTACTGTCCCCTGTGCTGGAGCAGCCACTGACTGGCCACCTTGGCCACCTCCTGTCCTGTCCCTGCAGAGTCCATCACGGTTTTCACGGGCCAGTGCTTTGTGGACAATGATGGAAAGGAGATTTTGAAGACCATGTGGCTGCTGAGGTCACACGTGAAGAAATATGAAGACGACTGGGAAGCCACCCTGTGAGCTCTCTGTCCCTGCCCTGTACATGTCCCCTGTGCACTCCCGAGGGATTTGGGCTGTCAGAAATGAGTGCTTTAGGTCACTAAAGAGTCCCTCTCACAAAAGCAGGTTTGATATCTGTTTGCAAAAGTGCGACTCCTTGAAGTTCTGTGGCAAGGTTCACTTGATTGCTCTGTGTGGGGGTAAAACATGGAAGGGAAAAGCGGGTTAGAATCAATTTAGAATGATTTACATGGAGGCTGGAGATGGAAAAGGAGAAGTGAGATCTTCCAAATGATTGACAAAGTTCAGGGAGGTACCCGCTGCTTTCTAAAATGCTGACAGATCCTCGGTGGGACTGATTCCACTCTTAAGTCTCAGACTTGCTCAATGGTTTCTGTCTAGAGGAACTGGCTGCACTTTACCGTTGACCAATCTAACATTCATAAAGGGATTTGGGAGTGTTAAAAATGGGACCAGACTCCCAGTACAAAGAGTGATTTCATCATTTATTATAATAAAAAGAAAAAGCCTTGAGCATGAGGGCCCACTGGCCAGGCAGGGGCTTTGCTGTCGAGGATGCTGCAGCAGCAGTGCTTGGGTTCTCCTGATCAGCAATGTCTTGGTCTCAGTGTTCCAGATGGAGCAGCATGGCTTTCTTGGTTCAGATGCCCTCTTTTAATCCTGTTTTTTGTCCTTCTGGATTGGTTTCTGTTTGGATTCTTTCATTTGCATGAAGGTTTAAGGCACTCTATTGGCCAGTTATGGGTTTTGTTCAAGCTAGCTCCTTTCGCTGTGAGGGTGGTGATGTCCTTTTGTTCAGGCTGGCTCGTTTTACTAGGTGGTGCTGATTTTCTTATGTGTAGTACAGTATTTCTTATAACTACCTTTTTTACCACTTTTACACTATAATAACCAAACCAACAGTACATGCTTAACACTTATTTTACAACCATTTCTAAGATAGTTTTAACAGAAGGGTTTATCACAATTAAAGGAGAGATGCAGTTATCGATCCCAGCTGGCAGCAGTCATATTGTCCTTGCTATGGGGTGTTCACACCCCTTCAGCCATGTGCTGGGAGGGAGATGGTGTCCGAGGCTCCTGCAATGGTCCAGGAGAACTTGAGGAGCCTCACTTAGGAAGGCTGTTGTAAAGTCATGGGATGATTGACCTTAGTCATCAGTCAGTGTTCCTCCTGGATGTAGTGGGAGATGGTAACTACAGGAAATTTTCACCGTTCCAGTAATGATAACATTGTTCCCCTTGGGCTGCCATTCAGGCAAGTAGCATCCCAAGGCTTTTGGACTACTGGTTTCCTTGATAAGGCGAGAGAAGGACTTGGTGTGCCAAGTGTCTGTGACAAGCTCAAAGGGAGCTTCACCACCTGACATTCCCAAAGCCAAAGGCCTACGAAGGAATGCTGAACGGCCCGAGGATGGGGATGAAAGGTGCTGGTCCCAGCCTGTGGTGCTCAGTGCTTGGCAGAGCTGATGCCATGAACTTGCTGCTGTGCAAGCAAGGGAGGACAGGAAGCTTGTGCACAGCTTCCCTGGGCGTCCTGACAAGGTGCAGATGATTTGGAAGGACACAGGGCTGGGTGGGGATTTGGGCACTCCCATGTGCCACCCTTACATCTTCTCTGTCTCTGTCCCCACAGGGTTGGCTACAACACATTCTGGCGCCTGGAAAAGCACGTGAAGTGGGGGTGGTAGAATTGGAGTTCCCAGAGAAGGGGCAGTGCCAGGCTTGTAGCTCTTCCTCCTGCCTCAGTCCCTGCTTTTCCCAGCAAAGCTTTGCTGCAAACACATACTGTCTCCTTTCTTTCAGGGTCAGTTCCCCTGTTCCTCTTTCCCACCATGGCACTCTGCTGCCTTTTTATCACTGTCCCTGAAGGTCAGTGTGTGCCCCTTGCTGTGACCCTCCAAGGCTTGGGCTCCTCTTTTTCAGCCCACCTACCACATGGTGCTCCTTGGAACCACTCCTGGTGCTGACCAGCAGGACCATGCTCAGCCTGGAGCAATGACTTGTGGCTCATCTCTCACTGAGAGTCTGCAAACCGCTCCGTATGTCTGCTCTGCCAGTGACAAGGACAGGGCTGCGAAGACCAGGGCCTCCCTCAGGGTGGGCAGAGCCAGCTGTGCACTCTCAGCACAGCAAGAAGACAATCCCAGTGCTGGGCACAGAGATGCTGAGGCATCAGGATCAACATTCCAGGCCTGCAAGTGCTGGGCACAGCAGTGTGCCTGGAGGGGGATGCTGGCTCCATGGCGCACATCTCTGCAGCAGCAGATGTCCCAAACCCTCTGTCTGCTCCTGACGTGAAGCCCTGAGCAGGAGCCAAGTCAGAGCCTCTGGGGACACTCACCAATGTCATACTGCAGGCTGATCTGCAGCTTGGGCCACAGCATGATGAGAGCGAAGGAGGCGTAGAAATGGACATCGTAGGTGTTGTACATGCGGTACTCCTGGCCTAGCAGGATGGGGCAGACGGTGAGGGAAAGGAGACTGCCATGGGAAGAGGAAAAGGGGAAAAGATCCTCTTTTGGGGAAGATGAAACAGGGAAACCTTACAGATATGGTTGCTTGGCAAAAGATTCTGAAAATATGAAATCTATAATGGAAGCAGAAATGAAAGTGAGCTTTGAGATACAGGGCACTGAGCATGAGGGACTATATAACCAAAGAACAATGGTCTAGCCAGCTGAAGGAAAATCCTTTTGATTGAACAATACCCTTTTGCTGGCTGTGGGATCCAAAGGTCAACCTAAAGAGCAGCTTTTAGAGTTTAAAATGTAACACAGTATGATAATATAGTAGTTCTTATAGGCTGTATGTAGATTCTATAGGATGTGTATCTTGTACTGGCCAGTTAGTGTCAATTAGAATATTCACCACAGAAAGAGATATAATGTATTGTAAGAAGAAATTAGCTCTCTTTGCTTACCCTCTCTCTGGCCCTTTCTCTTGCTCTTCCCCTCTTCCATTGCCCCCTCTCGCCCTTAGCCCTCAGTCTCTCCCCCGCTCTCTTGCCCTCCCCCTCATTCCCACTCTCTCACTCGGGCACACTTACAGCTGTGGCTGGCAGCTTAAGCAGAGCTCTTGCACCCACCACCTCTGCAATAAAACGCATGTTTCAAGAGCAGCTCTGGCTGATAGAGATCTCTCCCATCGGCAGACCGTCTTCTCCTACAGTCCTCCCTCCACACGGCCCAGGACAGGGGGATCTTTCCCAGCAAGTGTAGGGGCTCCTGTTCCGAGAAGGTTTCATTCTCTACATGGAGCACCAGGATCCGGGGAACGCTTCATACCAAATAATTCAGGGCTGCAAGGGGTTTTCCTGGGGACAGCACTGCTCCCTACACACTGGAGTGTGAAAAACATCTCCATGGCATATTAAAAACACATGGCCACAGTAATGGGAGGGATTGAGTTGGGAGAATCCCTCACATCCTTGTGACCTACCTTCCAAAGAGGTGAAGCTCCCGTATTCCCGAAGAACAGAGAGGAGGTGGGAGAGTCCCGCCCCTGCTGGTCCCTGCAGTCAGGGGGTACCTTCATCCAGATGGTCTGTGGCGTCGCACCGCAACAAAATCACGTCCAGGAAGGGTGCAGCCATCGGCGACCTACATGGGAAATCAGTGAGACACGTCTCTGTTTGGTTAAACTCGGGAATCCACTTATTTGGGGCATCACCATGACAGGAGGATTTAACTGAATATTAACCAGGGACAAAGAACCAAGAAGAAAGGCAAGATGGTGGCTTTAGTGGGTAAAGCAAGGGTGTAGTTTAGAGTTTGGGTCCGATAGGGATACAGCAAAGCAGCAGTCTCACAAGTACAAACCAATAGGGGTACAATAGGAGGGGTTATTAAAGCGAATGCAGCAGAATATAACGAATAGCAATACAAGAAGAGTAGAACATTTTGTGCTGATACTTTATAAGGGATTTGGGGGTTGGAGTAACTTTTCCCAGGTTTATAGGGCACATTCCATATGGCAGAGGCATAGAGTCCACTCCTCCTGAGACTGAAGGCTACACCCCTCACCTCAACGCCGCCTATCTAAAATCAAATCCCTGCCTCTTTGGGCAGGGGCACTCCACAATGGTCCCCCACCTGTCATGAAGTAGAGCTCATTGAAGAGGGCTGACTTGTACCAGGAGGGCAGCTGTCTGTGGGAAATAGGGAAGCTCACCCTCAGAGACCGAGCTGGTGATGCTCCTGTGGCAGCCAACCCCAGGGGACCACTGGGAAGGCGCTTTCATCTGTCCTATCTGTTCTGCAGGATGGGATTCTGCCATGCTTTGATCTTCCTGTCCCCTGACTCATAGCGTGTTAGAGCAGAACTAATTTCTGTGGTGCGTGTTTTTGTTAGATTGTTAAATGTTCTATGTACCCCTATGTTATTCTCTCGGTTTGTTTGCCCGAGTTATGTATCCCCCAAGTTAATGGTTTCTCCCTAAAGTTATATCCTCCCTCCTACCCTGTCTATCATTGTAACCCCTCCCTTGATTCTAGCACCTTCCCTGTCCCTCCCCCATGGGGTATCAATCCTGCGTTATGCCTTCCCCTTTTGAGTGTCAATCCACCCTGATCCCTTCCCCGTGTTCCAATAAATTCCTTGTCAATCCTCCCTTACCTGCACCCCTACTTCTCCACTCCTCTTGGAATTCCCGTAATCCACGATGCCCCTGTGTCTTGTTCCACTGCTGGTCAACCTGTGTCTCCTTCCTATATTTTCCTTATTCGTTAGAGTGTTTTAAGTTTGTTACATGTGAAAAAATCGATCCAGCCAATTTAATAAAAATGAAAAATAGAATTTATTTCACAACCGCTTATGCAGTCCTGACAGCCAACAATTGATGGACAGCACTGACCTCAGGACCGAAGCTGCGTGAACACGGAACTCTAACTCACTAGCATCAAATCCCCAGTGTTCACAGATGCGGCATGGCAGAGTTAGTTTTTATACCCTTTGTCTAGCCCACGGCTAAGTCCTTTGTCTTCTCTTGAGGTTCTCCATATCCATGTTGCTTCCATTCTCTGTTCTACATTGAAGAAAACTTTGTCTGGGAATCAAATTATGTTTCTTGTTCGCTTACCAGAATCGGACATTCAGATGTGTGTTCCTGCTCGCTCTGATTATCTAGATCCGGCATCTTCACGGGCCATCATCGTTGTGTGGTTTCCCGATTATCTCTGAAAGAGCGAATATCTCCTTTGCTGGCCTAGGTTCTTGTGCTGGTTTGACATTAGTTAATATTGGGGAGGAAGGAAGGGAAATAGCTATGGAAATAGTTCTCCTGAGAGAGGCTCTTGGGAGCTTCAAAAAGAGCCAATAGCTGTCCAGTTCTGAGAACTGACAGCTTTGTAAGCCATTGAGAATCAGAATCCACCCCCGTGAACACCCATTTTAAAGCCCGGGAAACTCTGAACTCGCTCTTTTTGGCTTCCAGTTTCAGAAGGTGTCGGGGCTGTGAGGGGAAGGAAAAGGCCCGGCCTGGTTCCAGTGTGGCCTGGCCGGGCCCAGCCATCCCCCCCCACCCAGCAGCTCTCAGGCTGGCTGAGAGGGCACAGGAGCTCCTCCAGCCAGAGCGGGG
>VWYI01035338.1:0-152771 GCA_013399455.1 Anthoscopus minutus | reverse complement strand
AGGAAGGGTAGAAATTTGCCCTGGTAATCAAGTTTCAAATCTGTTCTGATTCATAAACTTGAACCTAGAAATGAGATCTCACATAGCCCAGAAGGGCAGTCTAAGGAATGGAAGTCAGTCACTTTTTCATTATTGTGTTCTTATCTCCTCCTCAAACATGAAATAAAAGTATTTTTTTTCCAAATTTATGTGGTTTATGGAGAAGGAGAAAAGATATTACTGAGACATTTTAATTCTTAGCCAGTCCCACATTGTGTATCAATGGAAATTTTTCAAAAGTTAGATTTCCTTAAGTTTCTTTCAACTTCACTGATGGGAACTGATGTCTCCGTGTAACAACACAGCTTTCATCAGTATTTCTGTTGATACAGTGAAATGAATTCTGACACAATGTTTATATTTTCATCCTCTATGGAAACAATAGCCTGCAAATACATGTGGGAAAGAAAGAAATATGTATGCTATATCCCTGAAGAAGCAGGAGACCCCAACAAATCAAACATTGGCTTTTTGCATTGTTTTTCTCTCCCAGAAGAGGGTAGCACTTTCTCTGTGCTGTCTATACTTTGTGTGCACCATTTGCTTGGGACCCACTAGTGGAAGGCTCCTGACCAATTCATTGTGCTTCTGTTTTCTGCTACACAAACTAGGGGATATTCAGGAAGACATCAGAATAAAAATGTTGATAACAGCTGTGGCTTCCAGAAACCTGCTTATGGCTGGTGGGATCATAGAATGGTTTGGGTTGGAAGGGACCTTTAAAGGTCACCTAATCCAACCTCTGCTGCCATCAGCAGGAACACCTTCAACTAGATTAGGTCACTCAGAGTCACATCTAACCTGACCCTGATTGTTTCCAGGGATGAGGCATCTACCACACACATTTCTGGGCAACCTCTTTCAGAGTTTCACCAGCCTCATCATAAAGAGTTTCTTCCTTATATCTAATCTCTTAATTTAAAACCCTTGTCCTGTCACAAGAGGCCCTGCTAGGAAGTCTGTGCCCAGGGAAGGGAAAGTCTGGTGTGGAAAGGAGGAAACAAGACATTAGGAGAAAGGACATAGACGCTGGCAGAAACTGCTCATTGTTTCCTTCTCACTTACTTTGTAGCTGTTTGGTTACCAGGTACTGGCTGATTCCTGAATTGCCTTCCATGTTAATTCAGGAATTTAAATTAAACAATTAAGCCAAATTTAAATTGTTTTACAAGCCATGGAATCTCATTTTAACTTCACCTTTCAACCTTTCCTCTCTGTTCACTCAGTATATCCCAAGGCAATAGAAAAACACTGGAACCTGCAGTAAAACCTGCACTGAAATACCTGCAGGGTATTTGAGAGAGAACACACTGAAAGCAGAGCTTTCAACAGAGCCTGTAAAAGCCTGTTTCAGTGATCACAGCAAACACTGCACTCTTAAAAAAGTTGTCCATAACAAGAAAGCAGAAAGAAATTAAAACACAAAAGTTAATGGTTTGGATTATGAAGCACTGGAGATGTTCAGCGCAACTATGGTGTTTACTGGAATAGTTTGTGTATAAATTCTGAGCTGCCAGTGATGGTGAACAGGACCTGCTGCAACAGGATCAAACTTGCTGTTATCCTTGAAGTAGTTGTGGTGCTTAGGGATGTAGTTTCATGGTGGGCCTACTAGTGCTGGGTTAATGGTTGGACTCTAGGATCTTGGAGGTCTTTTCCAACCTTAATGATTCTATGGTTCTGAGCTGGGAGAGGATGGCTTTGAGTTGCTGTTGCATTAAGGGGAAATGCTGTGCTGCAGATATGTTCCTGGACCTGTGACTCACACCTGTGGTCCATAAATCCCATCTGCAGTGCCCTGCCTGGTGTCTTCTTGGTGACATTTGCCAAGCACGTGTCCCTGACTGACTGTGCCCTCCTGTGGTGCAGGGAAGAGCAAGAATAATGATGGCTGCTCAATTGCTTGCTTTCCCAAACTTCTGTGAAGCCAAAATTGGACTCCACAAACTCTGTCTGCTTGTAGAGGACCACTTAGTAAGCAGTGACTCACTTGCTCCTAATCGACTCCCACCTCTAGTGGGAAGTTAGAAAATAAATGATGCGGTTTGGAGTTCTGTGCTTCTCTGTACCTCTGCCCCAGCACCTACATATTTCAGATACCTGTTGGTGGGTCCCAGCTTGCTCTGTCTGGCTCTATTCCAGCACAAGAGGCAGTTTGTCTCCCGTTCTTGCACTCCCTGGGTGATCTGAAGGGCAGAGATTCACCTGACAGATTCTCCTGTGGCCCCTGAAACCTTTTGAATTAACTTACAGGTTGATCTCACAATGGGAAGTCTGGTTATTGCCTCTTGAGAGGAGCTGGACAGACAATAAACATTGCTGAAACACAGGGGGAGCAGGTTGCCAAGTAATCTCTTTGGGAGATTCTTGCAAATTGTCTCCAAAAGCCAACAAGCGAGATACCTGCATATACAGGGGTATTATCTCTGTAGTCCTGGGCAGTTAAGGACAGAGAAGGAAAATGAAGTTTCTGCAAGCAAAATGAGTTAATATCTTTAGATATATGACAAAGTTATTTTAGCTAAGTAAGTGAGATTATTCCTGGAAACAAAAACTACCGTAGCAGTGCCAATGAACCCAGGTCTCCAGAGAAATGTCTGAGGCACTGCTTTTGTATTGCTTTTCTTGACAAGGACTTTTTTAGAAAGCTGGATGGCACATGCATTTTTCTGGGTTTACCCACTTCTATCTTTTAGTGCTTGCTTAAGGAATACGAGTTATAAAGTCTGGCTATGCCTTATCTTGCTGTTTCAAGGTTGTCTTCACGGGCTTTTTCTTGCTGGCAGTTGCTGAATGGCACTTTGTATTTCTCAGAAGCTTCCTAAAAATCATATCAGAATATTAGAGACATACTCAACTTAAATCAGAAAATGGAATAAGAGTTATTTCAGACATTCAGTCCCATCTAATCTTTTAAATAGCTTTGTAGTTACGTTCTCTGCACTAGTGAATTGCAAAAGTTGTCTGTGGAGCAGTGTGACTCTCTCTGCTTCTTTTCTCACTTATTTACTTTGTCAAATAAATTTAAGCCTTATGCATAAAGCCAGTGCATGGTCTAATTCTGGTCTTGGGAAAAGGAAGAAAAAAATGTTTCTAATAAGTATAATTCATTAAATTAGACAGTGATGTATTGAACAAAATTATCTGAAGAAAAGCAATTTAGATTCTTTTTCAAAGAAAGCTTGTCTGTTTGGGCTCAAACTTTTGATTTTTTTAAGTGTGTTACAGGCCCAATTCCTCCCTGATACTGGAGTTGAGGAAGAGTTTGGCCCACTAGCTGACTAACTTTGAACTTGAACTGTGTGTCAAAGCTACTAACTCTTCAGAGATGGGAGCTGTTTAAATGGCATTTCAAGTATCAAAAGCTATAACCCAATGTGTTTTGTTTTTTTTCTAATAACGTGCACCTGCATAATAAATCAGACATAGGGATTTTATGTACTAAAAGGAACTTGGACCTGAATGATAATAAAATTGAGATGATGTGTTTCATTGCCCCAAAGCAAAAATGTCTTTCATTTGACTGATCAGAGAGGCAAACAAACCAAATAATTTATGGCATTTTTCCTTAATGAAAAGCAAGTCAAGGATCAAATATACCATTTTTGAATCCAAAAAAAGAGTGAGTATTCATGACCTTCAGTTGCTTTGCTTTCTTCTTCAAAACAAAAGAATTTGCTTCCTCTGGGATTTTTATTCTTAAAAAGTACAAATAGCTCCTCAAAGTCCACCCAGAATAACAGTGACCGTAGAAAAATGAGCCCAAACTCAATTCAGATAGTCACAGTTCTCCTTTTAGGTAAAAATATTTATACTAATCTGAAGTAAGTCAAAGAAAATGAGATCAGAGCATAGATAAAGCAACTAGGGTGGTTTTCTTGTGCCTGTTAGTATTATTCTTTTCTTGTTGAGGAAGTGGGAAGGTCCCATAGGAAAGCATCCTGGCAGAGGATAAAGAAATGATGAAAAATTGTCCATTCTATCTTTTTCTCATTAGTTTACTTGTAATCACCATTTTGTAAGCATACGACTTCTGCAAATTAGCTGTGTTCCCAGTGATTAGGGTGCATAAGGGAAATACCTGTAAAACAGGAGAAAAAGACGCTCTTCCTCTTCTCCAAACAACTTATGAATGTACACTTATTGTCTTGCCATGGTGCACTCAAAATGCTTTGATTTAAAAGTGAAGATCAGCTAAAATACAAAAGGCTTCCATGTTTTTGATATAGCATGCACTGGAAATCTGTCCAAGTTTGGTTTCAAAGTGTCTTGAGTGTCATTTCCTAACAGGTTTAGAAGCCAGGATTGGGAAGCTTTGTCCGTCTTGCCTTGTTTTTGCTCCTGAGAATTTGCACTTCAGGAGATGCAAGCCTTGCTGGTCCTGTTCTGAAGCAGGAATTGTCTGAAGTGATGTGATATCCTCAGTGCACTGTAATCCAAATCCGTCAGTCCCTGTACTGAGTGGGAAAAGACTTTCCCTAGGAGGGGCAGTTCGGCACGGCGGAATATGTGGGTGTCCTCTGTCTACCTATGACATTCAAAATGCCACCACTTACTGGGTGTCTGTCTGTAAGTGGGAATTTTTGACATTGGCTGTGCTGTGGGCTTTGGGAAGGGGTTACTGCCTCTTGAACTAGGGGGGTTTCAAAGGAGCAGCACCATAAATGGCTCCATAGAGAAAGTGGGAGGAATGGACAGAGTGGCTCTTATAGGATGGACAGAGCAGCTTTAATGTGCTAATGAGGGGAAGGCCAGATGCCAGCAGCGATCAGAAGGGCTCTTTGTGGCTCGGTCTCTTTGGGGATGGCTGGAGTCTCTGTCCTTCTCGGGGTTGTTTCTGCAGGCAGAGGGAAACACTGGGGCTATTAGTGAGGTGTTCCCTTCCTTTAAGTAAGCAGATAGCCTCACAGATTAGCACTTGAATACTGATTAGGACTAATTACCAGGAAAGCTTAGGAAAAAGAAGTTGCTGAAGAAGCTTGACGTTAAAAGCTACAAAATATCAGCCCCCAAGCCCAGCAACATTTTCAAAGGCTCCTGAGCTGAGCTCAAACTCAGCTGAAATCACCTGTTGCAAGAACAGCTGTGTGGGGACTCATAAATTGCTATGACTGTAAATTGTGTAAGTATTGGTGGTTCTGAGATTCATGTTGTGAACTGCCTACTATACCTGTCTGTGCTTATTTATGTCTGTCATCCATCTAGCTGAGATTTTTACTGAAAACACTTCAAGTTTTGAAGTTCATCTTTCAGCTTTCTCTGACTTGGTTTCTCTCATGATTTAAGAAAATATTTCTTCACTACACATTCACTCTCGGTCATTTTTCTCAGAGACACCAAACGATTGAGGTAGTGGGTTTGACTCCCATGCATCCCCTTTTTCCTAGAGCAGGAGAGAGCATCCCCACAGGTTGGCCATGCTGGATGACCACGTGCCGTACACCTGCAAGGAGTATGCCAGCTTTTTGGGATGTGCCATGGCACATGGGGATGGTCAAATAATTTCCTAGAGGAGGTGGGTGACCCTTGATCTCACCAGAAAGGCCTGTCCACAAATGATGCCATGCAAGCTCTGCAGTAATAAATAGGGACTGGCTTATTAAGTAGTTTTTCTGTTTGTAGCTGATACAGTAACTTCAGTCCATAATTTCAAATTCCCTTTGGTGTGGTGGTCACCTTTGCTTCCTTACACTGCCTATTCCCCATGTAATATGAGAGGTCACACTCAACCTTCAGATAGGTCTGACTCTGGCAACCTGTAGGAACTTAGGAGCTGGATAGTGAATCTTTTGCTTAACTTTTTTTTCCTAACAGAAAGTGTAGATGAGTTGAAACCTTGTCAAGAAGGATTGGTCTTTCTCAAGACTGCATGTTTAGTAAGGTTTCTTATGTCCAGACTAGATTTTTTTTGGTTGGAGAGCAAGTAAGACTTCATGGTAAGCTGGTGATGGGAGTGCTTTTGTAGGAGACCATGTTTAACTCTGCTTTGCTTCATCCCTGAAGGCAGCTGTGAGCACATGTACAGTGAGGTTCCCTTGAGATGAAACTCAAAACGACATGGTTTTGTCTTAATGCAAAACATGAGAATTTTTGAAAATTAAAAGTGTACAACTAGAAGATGCTTTTTCTTTTCCCCCAGCTCATCTTCCAAGGCATTTCAGGCTTCAAGGTGTTGATTTACAAAAGCATGCTATGCTTGAAACAGATTATTGCATCTCTTATACAGATAAATGAAGTAATTTATGTCCAATAGTAAGACCATACCCTAGTGTTAATTTCAACCTGTAAGCCAGTATTAGCTGATAATGGAATGAAAACAAAATTTGAAACATTTACAATGATGGCATTAGTTTACTTAGTCCTCTTTGGTGTTCATTTGTCAAACAAGTTGTTGTGTGTGTGCCCAGAAGCTTCACTGTATGTAATTTGGCTGCACTGATTTTAAAAGAGTACTGTCTTCTGTGCCACATTTATTCTTGTTAGTTTTCTTATCTGGTAAGTTTGTTTTTATGGGAGTTTGCTTTTTCTGCTTTGTGTTTGGTAGAACTAGAATATTAGTAAAGGGGGGTATAAATCTTTCCCCTTCTTTAGTGAAATAGAGAAGCAGCTATTGACATTTTGGGAGGGAGATGCCAGAATCTGCTTCTGCTCTGGTACCTCTTAATCAACTCTTTGAAGCAGAAGAGAGATCCACAGCTCCACTTCTGGATCTCTCCAGCCTAATAACTAAAATTCTGATCCTTAATGTAGCCTTGAGGTGGTTATCTCAGAGCTTTTCAGGAGAAGGGGAGTTTGAGGGAGCTGTACTGGGCTGAATAAGAGTGGTGGCTGCAAGGTAGAAGCAGGGAGAATTCTCTCTCCTTTGTTTTGAAGAGAGGAGGTAGATATCTAACTCTTTAAGAGGAGGCCTGAAGTGAGTCACTGAAAGGTAGGGCCACAGGCTTCAAGGAGGGGTAAGGCATAAGCTGTATCCTGTCTGATGCTTTCTGGTTTTTACCAAGACTGCAGTCTTTGTCTACCCAGGTGCCTGTGTGGCTTTTCCAGGGTGCATTATTATTGTGCATGGATCTTTTGGGGTTTTTTTACCTTATGATAGTGAGACAAATGCTGGAAAATACTTATAAAAATTAAATTAATTACCTTGTGATTATTTTAAGCCCTGGTATTTTATGGAGTTTAAGCAGCTCTGTATTTCCTGTAACTTCTGCAGCCTGATTTGGGCCATTTGCCTTCTGAAATCTCTTCTTACTTGAAACTGATTGCTGTAATGAAACTAAGGGGTTTTTTTTTCCTGTTGCTGCTTTCCTTGTCTCTTTCTGCTGCTGCTGCTACAGACATGAAATGCTTTTAAATATGTTCTTTTTTAACTCCCTGCTGCTAGTATATTGAGGTCTGTATGGATTGTCCTGGGTAGATTGAAAGTGAGAAAGGACAGAAAATAGTAAGTAGGATGTGAAGAGCTGAGCAGGGACCTGGAAAATATTTTAATGGGTATGGGATTTGATACTTGAAGGGAGTAAAACTTTAATGTTGTAAATATAATTTTCATCAGACCAGGTATGAGGATTAAGTACCCTTAGGCAGAAAAAGTTTCCAAGCTTCATCCTGTATAGCAGAGAAAAAGCCATCACCCAGATATAAGTAATGATCGCTTGCTTGTCATGGTTTGGGACAAATTTGGAAGGGAACTTTCAAAGGGAGTTCCCTAAAGGGCAAAATTCAGTGGCCCTTCCTTTGACTTGTTTGGGGGATAAATCTCCTCTGAGAGGAGTGGAAAAACCTGTTTATTTAACAAGCAAAGTATTCATAAGCATAAAAAATAAATAATATTAAACAATGGAACCTCTTGCTGTTCTGAAGAGATGGCAAATCCAGAAAGTCCTTGCTGTGGGCTGTAGCTCGGCTCACTCAGTCTCTTATCAGTCCCTCCTGCTGGTCCTGGTGGGCCACAGACATGAGCTCCCAGTGTTTGTCTGGGTTTTCAGTCCAGGGCAGATTTAAACAGTTCCAGGAAAAGAAAAAGCCACAGTCCAGGGAACTTCTCTGCTTCAGCTAGCTAAAAAACTAACAGCCAAGGAGAGCTCTGTCCCTGTCTGTGCTGCAGATAGCACGCACTGAGAGAGAGCTGGAGCTCTTATTTCTATGTTTTTGAATACAGCCATGAAAAAATTCCACTGTTTTTCCTTCTCCCCCCTTCACTCTTTGGTCTAGTTTTAAAGGCACAGAACTTTTTTCTGGGCTAAACAGACAAATAGGGATACAATTAAGCATGAAGTTACCCCAGGACACTCCTTTTCCTGCATAACCTACCAGACATGCACAGGTAACTTCCAGCCAGATTTTGATAGCTGACCTCTGCTGTCAGGTGCCTGATGTATGTAGTAGAAAGCTTAGTAGAAAAAGGACTTTCAGCATTTGCATAAGTGCTGTCCAGCTTGTTCCAGGGCAGACAGTGCCTGTAGGTAGGCCTGGAGACCTTGTTCCATTGCTACCACATTACATTCTTCTGCCAAAGCTGCTTTGCTTTTTGCTGGTGCTCACCAGCATTTTTTTGGACAGTATACTTAAGTGGCTTCTTTTTGGGTCCAGTTTGTGGTGAGGGAATCATGTCTTCAAAGACATTCAGTAGATTCCAGAACTTTTGGAGGATTTAATCTAGAAGCACAGGGGCAAGGTCGTGTGATGGTTATCAAACGTGTAGGAAGGAACTTACTGCACTGAAAAGGAAAATTCCAAGTTTTCTCTCATTTGCACATAATGGTGACAGCAGAACAACTCAAGCAGAAATGCACTCAAGGACTCAGGCAGAGTGGTCAAGGTAAGAATCAGTGCCATGGTGGTGGCTGAAGGGTTGCCAGAAATGAAAGAGTTACATTAGATTTATATTAACCAAGCAAAATCTCTGGGATTCAGAGTTGCTCCTGCTCTAGAGAGGTTACTTGAGTTGAGGACACGAAGTAATTCCCTAATAATTCACTTGAAAAATTCTGTCTGTGACTATGTAAGCATGTGACATCTTTTAGTTACCTAAAATCAACTTCTCATTATAAATAAATAAATTCTAGCACATTCTAACTTGTAGAAGAATTTCTGTTAAATTTGATGTCTGAAATTGTCCATACATATTGATTTGGTATGCATTACTCTGTTAATGGAACTTATTATTACTCAGCTAGATTAATTTATTAGATTTATCCCTACATTACAGCCTATAGATGTATTGAGACATAAGCCCACAGAATCAATACCAATTTATTTTCTCATTTATGAATGTTCTTACTAACATCCAGAACACTGTTACACTCAAGAGTATTTAGCTGCCATTTATTGTGAGGCATTACACTCCAACAATTTTAAATTTGTCTTTTTCCTTTGTCCTTTAATGATTATTTTTTTTTCCATTTATGTGAGCACTTGTGAACAAAACATTATGAACTTGTGAACAAAATGCCATGCATCAAGCTTCAAATGAGTCATGACCATACTCCAGTCATTGGGTCTAGCAGTAACTTAGGTGTGCAAAATTGAGTGGCTCTGAGACCAGACCTAATCTTTGAGATGCATTTTGGCTGCTGTTCTGTGTGGCAGGCCCAAATTGGGAGAGGGAACAAAGGTACAAATGTAACTTATACTAAGTTGCCTGCCAAATGTGGTGTATTTGCATGTTTTTCTTTGAGCAGCAGCCATGCGTGCATTTATCTTTCAGGAGCAGCAGTGTTTGGCTGAGGAGCAGTTGCAAAGACCAGCTGAAATGGGTAACTGATGTGGAGCTCATTCATTTCCTTCCAGAGCTTGAGCTATTGAAAGCTCATGGTGGGAAGTAAAAGAAGTGGGGTCCAGAAGAAATATAGGGTAAGAAAGCTGCTTGATCACCTCCTGCCTCTGCTGCAATTCAGGACTGGTAGACGGCACTGATGGCAGGGAGAGACAAGTCTTCAGACAGTCCTAACACTGGCATTTCTATTCCCATCACAGCTCCAGTGGTGCTTGGGGATAATGTCCTTCCTTCCTCTGGACAAACCAGAAATGTTCTGTAACTGTCAGGAAGAGAATTGCAGAGACTCTTTGGTCTCAGCCCAGCCTTTAAATGCAATTCTAAGCAGCTCACCATTTATGTGGAGCAGCTGCATACACACAGAGATAATGTTTCATTCAGTGGTCTATAAGGTGAAACTCTGTAAAATTCACTCATCTCCAGACAGTCTATCTTTCTTTTTTTCCAGTAAAAGTTGCTGTATTCACTGAGTATGCTGCTTATCTGACCAATTTCTGGCTTGTATTTAACTGTTGCTGCTGTAGTTGTTGCTTGTGCATCACTGCAGTTACTGGGCATTAAAAGCTCAAGTCTGATCAATGAAATACAGCAGGCAGAAAAGGATCAGCCTTAATAAAGGGAACCTGAGGGAGAAAAAAAATCAGCCCCAGAAATATTATATATAAGTATGCTGCAGAAGTAGACATCAGAGTTAAAAAAGTGGTGAGTTGCCCCATGAATTCTGTCTGCCTGACCCAGCTGTGGGGTTTGTCACTGAAGCCAGAGCAAGGTGATTTGTGTCATCCTGTCTGTGCAAGACTAAAAGTCACAGGACAGCTGATGGACAAAATGCAGCTTTACCAACGTGTGCAGTGCAGGACAGGGAGGGGTAGGCTTTTGCCTGTTTTGTTTACAGGAACAGCTGTATTGCAGCAGCAGATCAGGGGAAATACTTTGTATTAAAGGACTTGCAGAAAAGTTACATACAGCAGCTTCAGATTTACAGTCTGGAATTGGACACCAGTTGTTTTTTTGCCCTGAGTGAATCTTTCAACCTCGCTAGGTCTGGTTCAGCACCTATAAAATGGGGACAATTAAACTTAACTACCTGGAAGAGTTGTTGATTAGTTAATGCTTGTAAAATGCTACACAGTGCTATAAAGCAGAGCATAGTACTCAGAAGCATCTGGTTTGCAGTTACTATAGTGCTTCTCTGAAACTTTATGGGCAAACTTTGCCAAGAAACAAAATGATTGATGTATGCAGTAGATGTAGGCATTGGAGATGAGGGACAGACAGCTTTTCAAAAGCACCTAACTTTCCTGAGGTACCTGCTCTCAAAATACAAGAGATTTCCCAGGAGCACCTGAAGTGGCCTGGGACTGCAAGCAGTATCAGGTGAATTCGGGGCTGCAGAATGAGGCTCTGGCAGGTGGCAGAAGAGCTCCTTGCTCCACTCCTATCTTGTTCTTATTCTTGACCCTGCTCCCAGCTTCTTCCCCCTTTGTTTTGCTGGTGGAACTGTTTGCACAGTACCATCAAAAAACAGGTTGGTGGTTTGATTCAGATGGGAAAAAAAATGGGAAAAAGTTTCTGCCATTGTTGGTTTGTGTTTCCCCATGGATCGTACCTCCACTGTAGTTTATCATGTGGCTACACACACATGGACTGTGAGGCTGCTACATGGGTGAGGACAAGTAGAGTCTGAGGCAGCTGGAATTCACCTGACACTGGAGATGATCCCATGAGCCATGTAACCCAGACACAGAAGGTGTTGGCATCACAGGGCTTAGAAGGTGTGTTGGTGAGCTAGCCCTTTTTCCTGCCTCCAAAGACAAGTTACACTGATTTCATTGGAGACGTGTGTGGCAGCAGAGAGCAATCATTTGGTGAAGAGCTGATCCTGGCTGAAGCTCCACATTGTGAAATTCTGCTAACAAAAGGGAGGGAAGCTAAGAATGTGCTAGAGACAAGCTTGTAATACTTTTTGAGGTGGAAATCGTTACTATTATTTGAGATACTTACAATGTGAATATGTGCACTATATGAATAAAGCACATGCATACATATATTGATTTGGTTTAATAGGAGATTGTTAAGAAAATAAAATAGAAGCAGTGCTGGAGGGAAGAAACCATTTCCAAATCTGTCACTCCTTCATTAATATGTAGAAATTATTAAGAGAGGGTCACAAGGTACCTCATATGAAGATTCAACTTCTCAGTCATTTTACAGATCTAGGTAAGATAAACATGAGCAAAGGCTGAGGAGTGAGTTTGTTCTTAACAGAGTATCATGAACTGCCAAAAGGAGGTTGCACTTCTGTCTGTTCCCTGCTCCTGGCCAAATTGCTTCTTCTGCATTTGCTAAGCCAGGTCTAGTTTCTGTCACAGGCAGATCACTAAAATCACAGATCATTAACTCAGCTAAAAGAGGTTGTAGCTGGGTTTTTAGCTAACTTTTGATTAAACTAGTGCCTGGACTGATGATGAAAGGAATGAGGCTGTGAGCAGGGAAGAGCAAGGGCAGAAGAGGTGAGGAAAACAGGGACGGGAGGTAAAATAAACTGGAAAGAAGGAAGGGAAATTATCTCTTTCTATGGTCTCAGCCTTTTTATTTGAGTCATCTGTAATACTATCCCTGAGATAACAACTTATAGCCCAAGTCCTCAGCTTCCTCCTGCCTTCTTGTTACAAACCTTAGTGCTGATGTTCCTGAGAAAATGAATACAAGTGAGACCTGTTGGCTATTGGCAGCTGGTAAACAATCAGTTGTAGCCAATTCCTCCCTCAGGTAGGGGGCAAGTAGTGTGAGTAAATGCAGAGGAAAAACAAGGTTGCCAGATATGAGGCAGTGTGATTCTGAATGGGTTTGGTGGAAAAATGTGTGCTGTTAGACCTGTAAGTACTTGCTGTTGGAGGTGATGGTGGAGGTGCGATGCAGCCCTGAATTGACAGTAGTCTTATTTGATACAGGTTAAAATTTATTTATTTTTAGGCAAGCCTGAGTTCAGTGAGGGTAGGCATTTGTGAAAAACCTTAGTATAAGCATGCTCTGTGTTTCCCTGTTGCTAGAAAATGGAAGGGGAGCCTTGTCCATGAAACAGGGTTTTTTTCTAACAGTAAATAAAAGAGGAGGTACATGTTCAGCAGGTCTAAAATCATTATATCTGGTGTGCAGCAGTGCTTCTGTGTGCTTTGTGACTCACTTCTGCCTCTCTGTCAAGATATGCAGTAACTTCTTTGCTGTGGCTGAGTAGAAAATAGCCCAATCAGTGGCCACTGAACTGGTTTGTTTCCCTTTCTGTGATGGCATGTGATGTATTATAGCATTCTCCTATAGTACAGTGTGAATAGCTGTTTTTATTTGGCTGATGTGATCTTGGAGGCTTATTGCCATTCCCTGACCTCTTTCTTCCTGGAGTCAGCAGCCATGCACAAACTTTCCCAAAACTGTGCCTCTGAGCTGCAAGCCCACAACTTCAGTTACCAAAATACTTCCTTAAAAGCAAAATATCCACCAATTTTCCCATGTTGGGAATGGTCATGAGACTGTACTGACATAGATAGTTTTATGGAAGCATTTCTCTGTTAGTCCTGCTTCCTAAATTGATCCCAAATGAGTCCTACTCCCCGTTGTATTTTCGCTTGCACTACTGTTGTATAGAGGTCCTGTGCAGTTACAATGCATCAGTTCACAAGAACTTATTCTTTCCTGCAGCAAGCAAAGCTTTTGTATTTAGAGCACCAAAATAATAGGTAAGGAAGAAAAGGGAGTGATCATCTTCAGACTGGGAAGGTGCCTATTAGTAGAAGTTCCAGGAAGGGAACTTCTGGGAAGGGAAGATAAATAAATTTTTAAAGAAAACAAAATAACAACACATCACCCTTCTCACCCCCAGGGGAAAAAATCAAGCCCCCAAAAAGCAAAACCACACAAAGAAATACCACCAAACCCAGCAACCTTACTACAGCGCATTATGCAGCAATTTGTATTTTGATACCAAAATGAGTGAGCAGGAAGCTAGGGCAGAAACTTTCAGGTAAATTCTGCCAATGTTTGAATCCCATTTGTAGGGAATGGAGAAATGCAACATTGACATAAAACCTCTATTGTACTTTGCTTGTCTCTGTTCAAGTATGCTTTGGTGGAATAGAAGTAAATTATCATGGAGGGAAGGACCTGCTTCTTGCTGTTTTGTTATCTCCTGATGACCATGTCTCTGCTCTGATCTCAGGTAGGCAGAGATGGCCAATGAACTAGCTTGCAAGTGTGCTGTGGTATAACCACATTGGCTGTTTCTATAAACTCAGTCATGGTGATGTCCTGAGAGAGGGAAAAAAGATGAAAGACTTATGGTATGAGTAAAGAAAATACATCATCAATGCAGGAAAAAAGTAGTATGTCAATTCTTAAGATTAATTCCCAGCTGGACCCCAAAATACATGATAATCCCCAGTTTTGTTTCTTTTGCCTGTCCAGCTCTATCCTTTCCTCCTCTTGCTCCCCTGACATGCAGCCTCTCTCCTCAGCCACAGCAGCACCATGGTTTCAATATTTCCTGTAAAGGAAGGGGGAGTAAGGGGAGAGTCTCCCATGCCTGGTTAAGAGGGTCTATTATAGAGGATTAACTGTGCCTAAACAATGAAGCCCCTCGAGGAGCCCGTTACCCTTTTGAGATTCGTGTGTGGGTAAGAGGGCACACTGCTGTCCCTGTATCCCAGCCCAAGTGCGTGTGGTTCCGTGCCCTGGTTGCTATGACAATTAATCACGTCTTTTAAGGGCTGGTGCCGACTACAGATTCCTGTAAATTGCCTGAAAGACTAGTTAAAGCTGCTCCTTAGGCACCTTTATTTGCTTTGACTCCCCAAAAATGGAATGGAGAGGTTTTCTGCTTCCTATTTGTAAAAAAAGTGAGAGTAACTTGGTGTATACTTTTAGTCTGGCTTTCACCTTCCTGAGCAAGATGAGTCATGGAATTTTTCTGAAGAACAACTGTAAAATAGACAGGGATGTGCTGCCTTCCAGCTCTGCATATAGTCTTCATGTCACCAGCAGACTGTGTATGCCTGGGAAATGTAAGAAGTATAGTCTTCAAGAGGTGTGCATGGACTATTTTGTGTTTGTTTTAATTGGAAGGTTTGCACTAGGCAATTAATGTGTATGTCTTTGGCTTTTCTTCGTACCTTAAAGAGCAACAGGGAATTATTGTGGTGTCTCAACCTACAGCAATAGCAATACCTATAACAATACTGTACTCTGTATTTGCCTGTTTGTCGAGGTAATGGGAGAGAAATCGATGTTTCCCATGTCATTAGTCCAGAAACTTGACCAGCTGTGAATGCAAATATTCTTGAAAGTTTTCCTGTAGGTTAAAGGCCCTTCTTTGGAAAGGCAGTCCTAACTCCCTTCAATACATTATTAGAGCGGCTGGAAAAATATGTTCAGAAGTTTGAGGAGTTTTTTTTCTTCCTTGAAGGCACTAAGTCTCTGTTACCTTTAATATTGCTTCTCAGGGAAGAAAAGAACACCAAACCCAAACCCCATGAAGGGAAACAAGTTTAAAGGGATAAGTTATCAAATGCACAATATTCTCTCTTAACCTTAAACAAAAGGAGAGGTGTGATTCAGCACAGTCTCTTTTTTTTAATGAATGTCACCTTGATACAAACACATTCATATACACTACATGTGTTTGAGGAAATTTACGTTTACAGGAGACAGTGGGCAAGATGTTGGCATTGTTTGCTATGTCACATCAGAGTCAAATGTGCTAAAATAGGTAAGGTAGCTCTGATTATTAGAAATATTAATAGCTGTGTGCACTCAGTGCATGCTTATGTATCCTAGTTTTGGGTGACTAATTTAGTCCCACTGATCACAGGGACATTAATGTACCATTTGTAGGACCATAGGTGTATAATATTGGCTTGCTTTTCATTTGGAGTTTCAGTACTTGAGGAGTATCAGGTACTACTGTTGATAATTAAGCCATGGCTGAAGAAATAGTTGTGTTCCACCTTGTGTGTTGCAAATATGTATGATCTTTCAGAATAGGTCAAGCTGGAGCAGCTACAGGAGAAGCACTCAAAATGGACCTAACCCCTAGTCTGTGGCTCTGCAGCCATTATTTCTTTCCCTTATCAAAGAGTTTTAAACTGGAAGTGTGCAGGGTTGCTGCTCAAGGCCTGCAGGCTAAGGTCTTGTTTATTCAGTTTGTATCCTCCAGGATCAGCTTTCCTGTGTGGAAGAACAAGAACCAGTTAAATAACAGTACACTCCCTTCCTTCCTTTTCATGGTGCCTGTGGAAAACCCTTTTTCACGTCTGCATTTCTTCCTGGTCAGCAGAGGACTGTGAAAGGCCCCAAGACAGGTGGTGTTTTCGAGGTAGTACCTGTTCAACTTACTAATTCCCCTGGAGGTACTATTCAGAGAAGGAAATAATATCCTCTGGCCTTGCCTTGCCATTGACAGTCAGAGCCCCAGCTTGGCATCTGGAATTGGCTTGCAGTGGATGTGGGACAGTTCCTGCCATACTTGTAGTGGCTCTGCATCATGATGATTGTGATCCAGACAAAAACCTAAACTTGTGTATGCCCACACCTATGCTGCTGCCAGTACTATCAAACTTAGCCTCTTGCTCCATTTTTCACATGAAGCTCTGTTCAAGCTAGTATATTTTAATATTTTTTTTCCAATGCAGCATGTTTGTTTGGGGTTTTTCCCCTTTAATGCAATGTAATAGTAAAATGGGATTCTTGCTTCAGGTAGCCCTGCTTATGTGAGCAGTGCTTGCCTTGAATACATCAGTGTGATTACACAGGCCCTAGTGCTGTGAAGTGCATCCTATTTAGCCATCACTGTGTATCCTTACAGAAGTCCTGAAACTTCTTGTCCTCCTGCATCCACTGCCGTGCCAGGACTTCTCTTTGTGGTAATGGTGGGCTGGGGTCTCAGGGCTTTTCCTGGGTGATGTTCCTCCAGGTCCCAGTGGGGACTGGGAGGCTGATGGAGGCTGGGAGGAGGTAGCCTGCTGCAATGGCAGAAAGCTGAGGGTGTTCTCCAGCTGCAGGACCTTGAAGCCCAGCAGAATGATAGATAACAGCTTCTTTACCTCTGCTGGTGATGCAAGAAGAAACTTTCTCTTGTTTGATACCCCCTGAGTTCTCAGTACTAAAACCCATGGGTTCTTGCCACTTTAGGGCTTCCAGACATCTGGCAGGAGCCACTGGGGTGCATGGCAGGAGCTGCTGCTGCCACTTGTGTCACTGCTCTGCTCTGCAGGGTGGCATCAGCAGAGCCCTGCTGCATTGTGCTGGCTTCATCTGCCCTGGGAAACAATTTTATTTTATCTTTGTCCTTTTAATTCTTTGACTTTTGTGAAGCACTAGTTAGTCATCCCTTTTCCCCTGCTCCCTGCATGGCTGCTGTTCCCTTCACCCTTTCACCTGCAGCTTCCCCTCCTTTCTTCTCCCCAGCCTGGCTTCTTTTTCTTGCACTCCTCACAGTGGAAGATATTCTTAGGCAAGGGTCAGATGCTCAGGTCTCTTGGGGAAACTTCAGGGTTCTGAGACTGAAATAGCATAGTGGCTTTTGGTGCCTGCTGGGAGAAGTCACTAGCCTGTGTCCTCTCCCCCAACTTCTTTGGGGTCTCATGGAGTTGTTTGGCCCTACTTAAATGTGTAGGCTTGGAGTGGCTCTGAAAAACAGAAGTGAGCTGGGTCAATTTTCCCATGGCTTTAATCTGTTTAGAATGTGTTGTAAAATCAACATGCCTAATTAAAAAGAAAAGCAAACACATGAAGATTTGATTTTTTGTGATTGAAATTTTTTGATGTGGCAGCCATTGGATTGCAAATGATGTCTTTGTGGCAGCAGCCTTACTTGTTCATGTGCAGGGCTTTGCATTCCTGTTCTGGCTTGGCCTGCTCAAGGCTATGGATCTTCCAGCTGCAGAGAAAATCAGGTGAGGCACAGCATCTCATTGTGGAAGACCGGTTTTACATAACAAGGGTATACATAAAATTAGCTATTTGCAGCTGGAAAGATTAATGCTGTAATGGGATAATTACAAAGCAGTGGTATGAACAAAGGAAAAAAGCTTCTTTAGTTTTAACGCATTTTCTGATATGAAGACTCTGCCTTTTGAGCAAGGCATTTTCCAGGTTTACTTCTGCTTTTCTCCCTTGGATGCAAACACTAGACCTTCATCAGGAGACTTGGACTATTTAATGAAAAAACAGGAAAGATATTTATAGATGCTTCTAATTTGTATTGTAAATACTGGCTGGCAAGGAGAGCAAGAGGCTAAAAAGACTGTGGCACAGATATGGAAGAGTCATCTCTCACTGAAAGCTCAGAAAAACATAAAAGGGCAATGTAATTGGGGTGCTGTTGAATTATGTATAATATTGGCATCAAGTTCTCTTATCAGTTTAATTTTGGTAGTGCTTTCTTTCTTGCCAACAGAATAGTCTGTAAATAAGCTGCCTCCTTGTTTGCTTGCATGGCCTGATTATATACAATTATCCCCTGACTGCTATGACTTTTTGAATTAGTGGTGAGCTCAGCTGGATAGGTATTCTAGGATTTCATCTGAAATATTCATTGCTTTAACTGACTACATAAACACACACGGTTCAACCCCAAAACTGGGAAAAGCCATTCTGCTGACAGCTTCACTGCCTTGCTTCAGTTTTCTCGCCACTGGAATCACTTCCCACAGTAAGAATGACCTCCATAAATAGAAGGTTTTAAATAGAAGGTATCCTCTCAACAGAGGTAAAATTGAGAGTGTTCTATAAACATATTACTTCCAGAGCTTTTACATTTTAAAATTGACCTGGTAACTGTAAAACAAACCTGGGCAGAAGGATTTTGTCCAGCCTCAGATCCAGATGTGTCTGCAAGAGCATTTTTTTTGGCCTGCTTTACAGCACATCCACAACCTCCTTAACTTGCAGAAAGCTCTGTTCCATGCCTTGGCTCCACATCTCTAAGGCATTGTTATCTTCACTGTTTCAGAGATGGAACACAGTTTTCTCTCTTGTCAAGGGGAAATAGCCATCTACAAATACACTGCTCTGGCCATGATATGATAGACTAAAATGTGTATTCATAAGCCCAAATAAACTAGACTGGGCTTCAGATTTCATGTTACAGACATTTTCTGCAGACTGTTGTTTGAACAAAGAGACGAGAGTTGGCAAATTAATGGTAACTGCAGTTAATGAACCTGAAATTTTAGTTTTAAATATTTGAAAAAGGCTGTCTTCAGCATACAGAAAATAAAGATCGGTGTGGAGCATGTTAGAAAAACACGTGTTTTGTAGTGAGACTTCCAGTGTCTGGCCCTACGGAGCTCAGAAAAATAACACTTCTATCTTATGTGGTGTCTGAAGAAGGTAAAAAATCAGATATAATTCCCAAGTGTTTTGGTTTCTGTGTGGGGTGGCGTGGCATACTTATGAAAACTAGCTTCGCCACAAAACTTTCCTGTTCACCATGTGCTGTAGTAATAAGCTTAACACAAGATTTATTAACTTCCTAAATAAAATATTACTTCTCTATATTTTGAGTTGAATTTTGGTGCCTGATCAAGAATAAAAATTATCCACAAAATGCATTGAAAGAGATTTGTACCCTCCAATATGCCAAAGATTGATTTAACCCCCCAAAGCTCCTTAGTTTTTAATTAACTTTTCTCGTTGCTCTCTTCACTGGAAGTTTTTGTGATATCAGCTTTTTCTGTGAAGTCCTTTTTCTGTGTGCTCTTAGAAAAAAGGGGAAAAAATATAGAAAAAAAATTATTTTCTGGTTAGGGACACCAAAGGATGTGAAAGAACATGTACTAACCAACCTTATGTGCTACTTATTTTTATTTTTAAGGGACAAAATTGGAAGTCTTACTTCTTTCTGTGCTGTAGCAGAAGGCTTTGGGGGCATCTCAAAAAAGACATAATTAGAACTAATAGGATGGATACAGAAACTAGGTAGTAGAAAACAGGATTTGATGGAGGTATCTATTTGTATGTGGACTAATCTTTCAGAAGAAGAGGTATCATCCAAACTAAATCACAGAAAGCCCTCCCAAACCCATTTGGAGGAAATAATTCTCTGCTGATGGGAGGAAGAGAGAGGTACAGATGATATAAAACATTCTTTGTAGCTCTGATATAGATATATTTTTGGCTCTTTGTTAAAACTGACATTTTAGAGTTACTAAAGAGGGGGATGAAGGATTTGTATAAGAACCATCAGGTCTAAATGTGACTGTGGTGGGCTATTTTCTGTTTCCCTTGGCACAGGAGTATAATTTGTCACAGGCATCCTCTCTGCGCGTGGGCAGGTGCAAGACCCTGAGCAGCGAGCTCTGGTCGTCCCCCCGCAGGGTGGGACTTCCCCGCCCTTTCCCTGCAGCAGTGCTGGGGATCAGGATATCATCCCAGCCCGGGCTGGCCTCTCTGCAGGGCTTTCTCGTGTCGGGGAGCAGAGCGGGGCTGCCCTTGGCGGCTGCTGCGGGCTGGGCGAGCGCTCACGGCAGCGGGCAGCGCTGCCCTCGCTCCTTGGATGCGCGGCTGCGCTGCTTTCAGCGGCGCGCTTCGCCGGTCCCATCCTTTGTGGCACCTGAACTGCGATCAAAGCCTCAGTGAGCGTCCCTGCGCTAGGCAACGCGGGGAACAGCGCCTGGAATCCGCCCAGTTCATTGATAAAAGCCCAGCCTGAAAGAATGATGACGCTTTTGTGTGAGTGCATCCAGGCCTCTGCAGCAGGCTGGCTGCCGCCGAATTCTGCTGCCCCGGCCCTCTGTCGCTTAATCTGGGCTGCTGCGAAATTGCTTCTTTAGGACTCGCTTTGGGGTTTAAAATCTCTTGTGTTGAAGTAATGTATCCCCACAAAACACTGCATGAACTCAGAGGCCCGTGAGGACTTTATTCCATAGAGTTGAGAGCTATGGGAAGCAGAAACGTAGCAGAGACCTGCTGCATGAGGAAGTGAAAAAGCATTTTGTAGCTGCTTGAAAGATTAAAAAAAGACCCCAACAACCTACCAGACAAAAGGTAGTATGTTGTTTGTTTTTTTACCCCTGAACACAAATGTGAAACAATGGCAATTTCCTAGCAGCCAAACAATTAATGAACTCAGTGTGAGGTACGTGTTTCTTTGCCTGCCAGCCTGAGAGCAAATATTGCATCTAGAACAAATGAGTGAAACTTGACTGTATTAGCAGAGAAGCACCATCTTGAGGTCTTACTTTCCCCACTGTAATTATTATTTCTGATGGAAGCCCCAGTTGCGCTTCAAGGCTGTGAATGAGTGCAACTTTTCTTCCAAAGCAGATAATCCAACTGCTTGGCTATGAATGGAGAATTGCTTGTCCTTCAAATTACCACCCCAACTCTCAACACAGGATGATTTTCTGAGATTTACAAGTGGAACTCAAATTGGTTTATGATTTAAATGGAATTTTAAATTTTATTCCTTTAAGACTTCTCTGGCTGCTTCTTTTTCAAGTGCTAAGCAGAAAAATAATGCAGAGCTTGCACCCTTTTTTTTTCCTTCCTTCCTTCCTTCCCTTTTTGTTCTTTCTTTTTTTTCCTCCCACAGTTGTAGGGCCTGAATCCATGATGCTTTGACCTTCAGCCTCGTGGTGCTGATGGATAGAGGAGACTTGAGAAGTTTTCCTTGTAGAATTTTTTTATTGTTATAGATAGAGAACTGCTCTGTAGAGTATACATCCTCATGCTGGAAGAGAGAGGAGAAACACTTTAGTTCTCCCAAGGTTACCTAAAGCAAAAAAAAGGTGGAAAAGGAATAAGTGTAAAGGAGGGTCCTTTTTCTTTTTTTTCTTTTTGCTATCTCAAGATGCCAGCTGTGGTGCAGCCATCAGTTTTACTATCCTTTCTTCTTGGTTGAAATGTTGTGTTTTTCACCTAAGCAAGCTCAGCTACCTGAAGGAGACCTGTCACAATCAGGAACATGAGTTATTCCTGTAAGCTGGAAAGTGCTGAAAGCTGAATAATTTTCACTGACAAATTGCTGATGTGATTTCTTTTTTGTTTTAAATTTATGTACTCTAAGATCTGGTTTAGGTGCATTTTTAATAAATATGTGTGCCTTCCCCTCTTCTTTGTGGAAGACTGAGAAGTGACTTGAGAAGTCATTTTTTTATGGCTAAAGTTAGATGGGATGCATTCCACTCCTACATTAATAGGTTGCTTTTGTCTTTTGAGGAGGAATCAAAAATCTTTGACAAATTCTACTTAATGAAACTCAGTCTACTTCGTCCCCAAGACATACACAAGGTAAACCTGTGTTATGCAGGAGAGCCCTAAAATTAAATGAAAGTGCCCCCAGAAACACACACACACATCCCATCTGGGAACAACTGAGTGGTGCCTGGAACAAAGTTTTGTTGTGATAGCTAGAATATGGTTCCTTCTGTGCTATTTGAACTAGGGAAAAGCACCTCGTTAGCTTTAGCAGGACTATGAAAGGGTGAAATGATGCTGGCAAGAGCATACAAAATGAGAAAGAAGATTGGTGTTTTTATAAATCCTTTTAATTGATTTTAATGTGTTACTTTTAATGGCAGCATTTAAAAGCCTTTTAGTAAATAATCTCCTCAGTACAGGAATTTATTTGGAGAAGAGACATCTCCATGAGAGATTTTTAAACGACAGTGCTTCATGCCATAGGTAAATCAACTAAATGGTGTTTTAAATACCCATTGATTTCCTTCTTTCAGCCCCTGTACTTCTGCTATATTTCATGCTGCCTTGCTGTGTGATAATATTGGGCTGTTGTGCAGTTAATACAGTCTTACTGCTCTGAACAGCAAAAATGAACCCATGTCTTGCCTCATACTTGGAGACAGATGAGGATCTTTCCAGTGCTGGTGAGTGAATTTTTGGGGAGAGCTGGCAGACTTAATCCTTGTTGCTAATAGGTAATGTGTTCATTCAGATTTAATTTCTGTCAATTTAGGTAAGTTTAGGTGAGTGTCTGTGTTATGGAGAAGCAGCAGTGAGTACTAGACTTATGTCACTTAATAATTCTTGTAGTTTTAATGAGTCTCCCATCACCAGTGCCCTTCAGAGTTTTCTGTGAGACCTTAATACTGAGTTGGCGTGGAGGCTGAGTGACACCATCGACTTTTTTTTGGTGAAAACTTGCTCTGATTTGGCCAAGAGTCACACATCTAAAAAGCCACAAATGATGATGAGATGTGCTACAATACAGCCTGTGTCTGACACCATGCCAGACTTAAGTGTCCATCTAGTAACACACAGATCTATCTTCTGCCTGGAAGTGTGGTACCATAAACAACATCATGAGAGCACAAAAAGGAAAATACATTCAGAGTTCCCACAGGTAAATAAAAGGGGAGGATTTTTAAAGACACACATGATAAAATTTTCAACAATATGAAAGTATATCCTCTGGCCTGCCAATGCAAAGTCTAGTATGTTGCAAATAAGCAGTAAAGTTGCATAAAGAAGATGAGTGTTGTTCAAAATGGCTAGCTGAAATTAATTCAGCTACTAGAAAAATAAGGCATATATCTTTACCTCAGTAACTTTGCAGTAATTACCCTCAGCTACTGCCTGCTAAATCTTGGCTAGATCTTAATTGACACACTCAATTATAAAACTATAAATTTGGGAGAGGAAAGATCTCCCTTGTCTTTAGCTGCAATAATGTAGCTAATTCTAATAATAGTTTGTTATCTTGCCAAATACGTTTAGCAAACTGTTTTTCTAATAGTTTAATGTTCCTACAAGAAAAAAAGAATATTCACAATTTCTGAAGAATATAAAACATCCAATCGATAAGTTAATCAAATGAATCCTGTCAGTCATAGAGAGGGGTTGGGTCTCCTGCTCTCTGACACTGTAGTAGCTGCAAATGTTGATAGCTGATAAAGAAAACAGTGCAAAACCTGAGCTGTGGGTTGGTAATGATGCTTCTTGTAGATCTTGAGAAATTTTGAGTTCTCTGGACTCTTATTATGACCCATTACAAGTTCTCCAGGTTTACAGATGGGATTTTCTTTAATTCTTGTCTTAAAATAAAACCAAACACCAACGAGCCACAGAAATGACAATGCTAAAAAAAAACAAACATGAAATTTAATGAGGAGGTTTAAAAGCCTAATTTAAAAATTTCCACAGTGGTCCTGTAAAATGTAGTTGTTACCCTCCAGAATATTTAGAGCAGCAGTTTCTGTCTTTAACAGATTGAGCACTATTTAGCCTCCAGAGGGGTGTGCTGCCACCAACAGCTTTGAAACCTTTCCTTAGAACTTCTCTAATGTGGGGTGCTTGTTGCATGTTTTGAGAAAAGAGGGATAACAGATCAGGTTATTTTCTACGTTGTGGAAATGTTCGAAGTAAAAAGTTGTGATTTCCCCCTGACACACTTCTCCTCCAGGGAGGGGAACTGTAGCTCAACCCACTTGTTGGCTCTTCTCCACTGAACACAGATCATATGGTGTAAATCTTACTGGAAGGGAAGTTGTCATTTATTATAAACACATTTCTCTGAAGGGAGTAATGACTGAACTGTAGACACCTGGATGTACTGAGTGCGTGACTAAACACGTCTCTGTGTGCCTGCATACAAATTCTGGGTACTTTAAAGATCACACAGCAAGCCTAAATAATCCACTGTGTCATTTTGGGGATCAGCATTCCCCAGAGGAGATTTTACCAGATGAAACTGGCTGCTGCTTCCATCTGCACTCTGTGTGCATGTATGTATTTTAGAGTGCCTTCTTCAGGCTGATCTCTCCAAGTGGCAGCCAGATGTGGCTTTGAACTACTGCCCTGCTCTTTCTGCCTTTTGGTTTTGACTCTTGTGAATCAACACGTGGTTCAAAGTTTGAGAGTCCTGTGCTGCCAGGCTTCAGTGCTGGTGTATGAAGTCCAATTCCTGCCAACAAAATCCCAGCTCCAGTGCTGTTCAGGAGAGCTGTCAGTGCTGGTACCTGTAGTGGCAGCCAGGGGTTGATGCTGCAGTATGAACAGGCATGCACTGGTACTGATAGAGCAAACCACTGGTGGGCACCTGTGAAAGTGCTGTGGACAGCATCCCTAGCAAAAGCAGAAAAATAACTGAGTGGCTAGAGCCTCTGATGTTAGACACAGGTGGGCTATGGGATATATTGGATTCTGAATCTGATTTGTGCTTTCAATTTAAAATAATGTTGCTACAGCTGCTTTTTTCTTTTTATTTTTCCTTTTCAAATCTCAAAGGGCTATATAGGAGAACAGAGATTCTTTTTACTGAAGTTGGCATCACCCTTTTTTCCGTGCTTTTCTACGTGATTTTATACAACAACCACAGCTGACTTTCACGTGAACTGGACAGAAGCAGGAAGAAATTCTGCTTCTGGCATTATTAGCTGACTTCTTGGCATGGGAAAATAAGAGAGTGTGCAGACCGCTAACACAGGCAGTATTTCTTGAGATGAGTTTGAACAGGAGCAGCATCTGATGAAGTGGAAAAATGAGCTTTTCTGTTCCAAAGGTTTCATACTTTCTAGGGCAAGGCAGGAAGTGTTCTTTTCCAAAGAGAAAGGAAATAGGAGGCAGGCTGCTGAAGTGATATGCATGCTGACAGAGGAATAAGAATCAAATAATACTTCCAAGAAATATTATGGGCCCCAAAGTGTATTTTTGTGGATTTTTTGTGGTAGAAGTGATTTACTTACTTTGATGCTATTAAAATGCAGGAAATGACCGCATCAAAACCTGTGATATAAAAGAGCAATTTTCTTCTCCTTGTTGTTTCTTCTTGTGTTTAATTTTATGTTCAATTATGTATTTTGTACCAGAAAAGATAGAATTTGAGCTTTGTAAGCAAGGACTATGTGGGCAGGAAGCATTTGCCACATTGCAGTAATTGTCAGCAATATATACAATATTCCTAGAAACCTTTATCAACTTGGAGCTTCTCTGCCTATCCAGTATCATTCCACTACTTGTTTGTCCAGTGAGTTCTCCAAAGACATATTTTGCTGTGGCTGAAGTGATGTTGAATGCTTTTATTTGACATTAAAGCTGCTAGGCATTGAGGTTGCTTGGTCTGTAGCTGATGCAGATCTTCAGGCTACTATAAATCCTGGGGCATCAGGAAAGTCAGCCTGCACCAAAGGGAAACAGTGATTTATTCTCATTGATCCTTTTTCCGATCAGTTAGCCATTTCATAAAAATGTCTAGATACACAGCAGCACTAGCTCCCTGAGTTAGCAGCTAATTATAAAATGCCCTGCAGTTCTCTTTTAAAGCAAAATGAATTTCAATTATTTATGCCTTGTTTTTCGTACAAGGTAAGAGTTTAAAGTGCTGTCAGTTTCAAGAACACCTGAAGAGACTTGTAGAGGCAGCACAACCTGTGCTGTGGGTCAGGCAGCTGTGAAAGGATCAGGGTCCCACCACCTGGGTAGTAGCCCAGGGCAGGGTCTGAGTCAGTATCTTGTGTTCCTTTGTGCATTTCTGATTTTATTAATTTTAATTTGAAGCAGCAGGCTTTTCCTTGGCTTCACTGGGATTGGGATCAGGTACAGTGTGCTTTGCTCTTTCAGCGGTGATTGAAGCATAGGAAGAAGTGATTCAGTGCCCAGGGTCTAGCCAGGACATGTTGCAGGTTTCTGGATGACCCTTTGTCAGGAAGCTAATAAATAAGAGTGGGTCAATCACTTAGGCTCTTGCTTCGTCAGAGAAAACCCCACCTGCTGAGAGAGATTTTCTAGTGGCTAGTGAGACGAACATTCCCTGGGGTTCCTCTCTGCTTAGCAGTAGGGTGAATGTTATATAGGACATCACATTCCATCTCTGATTTTCTTTCAAATGTTGTACCTTTTGGTTGCCTTATGAACTGATCCTGACCTGCTTTCTGTGTGTTTTTTTTTTTTTTTCCTGTTTTTGTGCCTGGATTTCTACCTCTCTCTAGGTTCTCTGGTCCTTTCTGTCATGCTTCTTAATCACCTTGTTTTCTTCATGCTTGCCTTCAAGCTTCTCTCCTTTCAATTAATGAGTTTCTCATATCTTGTTGCTCTCATACTTCTATTTGTCTCTTTGCTTTACCAAAACCAAGTTGTTTTAAGAATAATAATAATGTCTAAAAAAAACTGAAGAACAATCAGTCTCTCTTGCAGATTTCCCATAACTTCAGTGCCTTTAAAATGCACAAAGAGGTATTCTAAGCTATGCTTTCTGTTTTTGAAGGATGTAGTTTCTAACTCTGCAGGTGAGAACAATAATTTTTTTCATTTATCGTGGTGATAAATATAATCCCTGCCTTCTTGGGAGCATTGGAGGCCACCAGCAGTAGCTACAGCTGTCTTCCAGCTTGTGTTCCTTTGCTGTGTTAAAAGCTGATTATATTTTTAATCATTGATGTGATAAATAAATCTTGATACTCAAGATTTTATTGTTTGTAATTTATGGATTTGATGGAAAGGTTTCTGAAGGAGGATCTCTCCATACATGTGTAGAACTTCGCTAAAATTCCCTCCACAGTGCTCACACACTCAACATTTACATCATTTTCTCTGTAAATGTAGGGAGGAAAATGAAAACAAGTTTATATTGCTGAAAGCAGTTTAAGTGTAAAAGGATGCATCTCAATGTCTTTACTGATGCTGGATTTTGGCCAGGACTCCGAGCCAATAAGCTACTGAAACCCAAAATTGTATGGGTTCTTTAATGATCATAAGTAATTGGGAGATTTTGTGTTTGCATTTTATCTTGGAGGCAAGTGTTAGAAATAGGTGTAACCAGCTGTCACATAATCCAGCTTAGAGGAATGCTGCCTTTCCAGCTGCATGGATGCCTTGCTGGCTGGAGGGTTTTTCTGCATATTAAAAAAAATCCCAAAACATCACCTGTCAATAGCATATGAAAAGACTTCAGTGTCTTTAATCTCCTAACTGTCTTAAACTGGGTTTTAGGGACTATCTGGTAGAAATAATTGGATTTTTTCCCCCTAAATACACACTAAAGTATTGCATGAACTACAGTGCAAAGCTGATTTTACATTGATACAAGCTACTTGTGAACCTCTGGCCTTATTTTTAGCCTGGAGGTCAAAATGGTGTATTAAGTGTGTGTTCCCATAGTGTTTCCTTCGGCTTGACTTTTCCTTTTACTACCAAGATGTTTCATTGATGCATGTTTCAAATGCTCCTCAACTTTCTGTCAAAGACTGTGGTGAGAAGGAGAAACAATAGATTTTGCAGGGTTAAAGGTTTATACATCTTCCATCTTGCAGTTCTGGGAATTCATTGTATATACTTTATTTTCTTCTTCCTGTCTTTTTTGGCTTATTTGGATGGAAAAAACTTGGAGAACTGCAGTGTATGTATATATAACATAACAGAGACGAAAGTCAGTATTCAATGGAGTTCCAGTTTTGCTTCTTTTCTCTCAGTGGAGTCACCTTTGTACCTTTGCATTGCCCTGGCTTTACAAACAGTAAGAATAGCCCATAGGTCAAGCCTCAAATCTTCAAATAAACATTTTAAGTCATCCTTTTTTTTTTCACATAGTAGAAGTACAACTTTTATTCTTCAGAAAGCAGCTAGTTTTCAGTCTAAATACTTGGATTGTCTTTGCTTTTCTTTCATAAGGTCTTGCTGACTCAGAATCCTGATGTATTTGTAATTTTATTTTCATCTGCAGGATAAAATTCTTCCATAACATTCAACTACAAATTAACTTATCTGTGACATAAATTTGCTTTGTTATGTGATTATCTCTTTGCAAATTTTAGGCCCGGCTATGACTAAACTCAAATGACATAGAAAAAGCCTTGATTTGGTGGGAAATTGGGTATTTCCCTGCTTCTTTATGGAAACTGAGAAATGACCTTACTAACTATTTCAAGAATAAGTACCATAATGGCATATATGAATTTTGGTTTTGTCTGTATTTTATGTAACTGCTTGTTTTTAATAAACTGTAGTACTAATGGCTAATTACATAACTACTGAAAAGAAAAAAGATGAAGAGATTGATTTGGTTTTTTTATAGTAATACAAAGTCCTATGTGTCTGGTTTTGATGAGTATGTAGCACCCCCCTTCATAGTAAGGGATTATCCACTTACTTTTAGAAAGGCAGGTAAATCTCCTTTATATTGCCACCAGGTGTACCTAAGACTCCCTGACCTTAAAGCTGTCCTTTAGCTCCCCATCACATTCTTCCTGTGGATGCCCATGCTGTTTGAACTCTGCTCTGCTCCTTCAACTCAAGCTCTGTTTGCTCTGACTAGCACAGAGCATGAAATGGAAAAAAAGGGGAAGATAAGGGTATTGTTTTAGCAGGCAGAGCTTTCACAAGGCTGAAGGTACATTGGAATGGATCTGAAGGTGTGTTGGGGCTGCTGCCTCTGCCTGTGGTGGGGGCCTGGCACTTGTCACCTTGGCATGATGCTCATTTCTGCCCTGGGTGATGTCTTTCCTGGCCCCCCCTCACATGAGGAGAGGATGTGATGTAGAAGATTGGAAGAAACTGGTTTTTTGGAGGATGAGGGTAAATCTATGACAGACTATGAGACAGACTATGCTGCTCAAGGGTGATAATTTGTCAGGGAGATTTGTGTGAAAATGAGAAATCAGAAAATATGGGTGGGCATGGGAAAGGAGAGTGATCCAACAGCAGGAAGGGGGAGATGGAGACTGGGCACAGGGCAAAGGTAAGAGTATAGAAGGAGTTGTGCTTTCCAAATGTGGGCAGAAGCACACACTGTTGTCTAGGTCTAGAAGAGGACATGATTTTTCTGGATCTCATTGCTGCTGAGTTTCCATCTAACTTGAAATCTTATGGCAGAGAGCGTTTTCTCTTTGCAGCGGTGACCCACCAAGAGAATGACAACAATTTCAGTATCTTCATTAGTTCAGATGGCAGATGAGTAATTTCCCACTGTGCCAGTAAACCTTAGCAGCATAGCAGGATGGGTCAGTGAGGACATTTTGGGTTTGCAATTTGTTATTGGATATCTAAATGCTTAATTGCAAACACTCATTTGGAGAGGGAACTTCACATGTTAGGGTTGCATATAAAGGATATCTCAGTTGCCAGAGTGAGTGACCTGTAAATGCTGCATTTCCTTCTTCTTTCTAGAGCAGAGCTTCTGAAAATACAGGCATGTGCTGCAAATTCCCTACCCTGACAGTAAGCAGAAGGATTTGCTCAGGACCACTTTGGGTACTGTGCTACAGCTTTCTGGTGGCTGCTGCCATTTCAGCCGAGTCCAAGGATCAGAAACTGGAAAGCATGCAGCAAAGGAGGGAATTTCAGGGTGGCAGAGGAAT
Source organism: Anthoscopus minutus (assembly GCA_013399455.1). Lineage (NCBI taxonomy): Eukaryota > Metazoa > Chordata > Aves > Passeriformes > Paridae > Anthoscopus > Anthoscopus minutus. Next base: position 122,657 of record VWYI01035338.1, on the reverse strand, counting down.
ACTTTGGACTGTTGCAGGCTGCCTTGAAGGATGAGTCATGCAGAATTCAAAGTGATAACCATTCAAGTACTTATGGATTTAGTGTTTTAGCTTGTAATGTTAAATACAGAGTCAGGGTGAACATCTGCTAGGCTATCAAAACTTACTGTGTTCAGGCAAAGCTGCTGCTTAAGAATCTGACCAGAGTGAACATGAAAAAAAGAAAACATGCCTTCAAGACATGGAAAGTTAGCTTAAGCAATCAATAATGAAGCATCTTTAAAGTTTCTAAAACCATAGAGATTAATTTCCTAACAGAAGAGAATTTCTGTGCCACTTGTGACAATACCTGATATTGAAAGATAACGAGAACTTTTTATCTTTTGATCAAATTTTAATAATACTGTGGGTAGGCACATAAGCCTGTTATACTGTCTGGTCTCCAGAACCTCTCTGGGCAACCTATTCCAGTGTTTGACCTCTCTTGCAGTAGAGTTGTCTTAAGATGTTTCAGTAGGTGCCTACTGCCCCTTGTCCTGCCAGAGGGCATCAGGGAGAAGAGCTGGGCCGTAACTGCTTGCTGGTGGGGTTGTGCCATTCACTCTGCAGGTTTCAGCACACTGAATTAAATATGTGTTGCTATTTTCCCTTTTAGTGGTGTTTCAAATTGTCTTGTCACTTTCAACTCTTCTCCATCTCCTGTATTGCCAGGAAATGCTTAGACCATTTGGAAAGGTTTCCATATTGTCAAACAGGTTACAAGATTACAAAGGCAGGTACAGAATTTTTGGATTCCATGAAAATGCACCAGTTTGATACTCATTTAATCTGAACATTTGAAAAGTTACTCGATTCCTCTGGAAAAAAAAATATAGTAGTGCTGACTTTCAGAATTACTATTTTAAAGGAGTCCTGTCTTTTAGTGTTGTAGTTTTCTGTTGAAATGGTGGCTTTTTGGAGTTGAATATTGATGGTTTGCTAAGTTAAAATAATTTTGTACTGACACAGGTTAACATAGCCTGTATAAGAAAGTCTTGGTTTTGTTTTTTTGTGAAGATCTCATTAACTTTAAGCCAACTACTCCACTTAATTAAAAAAAAAAATTCCAAGCAAAATCACATGTCATGCAGTGTGTCAGGGTCATGACATGAAGGCAGGTGGGCTCCATCCTGTGAGGTGCTGGCACTTGGGTCTGCCCTCAGCAGAGCATTTAATTTTGTGCAAGGCTGTGATTAGTAAGTAGCACACACTGCCTTGCTTTGCTTGAGAGAGGCTGGACACACAGCTCCTCGCTGTATCAAGCCCAAGAATGTGCTGCATATTAGAGGGGAAAAAACTACATTGTACTCTAAAAATACTACCTTTTTGCAGGTCATTCTCTCCCTATTCCCTTTCAGGTCTCTCTGGTACCTGATACTATTCAGTGGCGGTAGATAGAGAGCTTTGCTGGACAATTGCAATGCTTTTATAGAAAGTCATTCTGCGACTTCAGATTGCTCAAAGCTTTTTCCCTTCACTGCACTTATTGGGGGGAAGGAAATCGAAATGTATGAGGGCAGAAATAATTTCCCTTTTCTTTAACAATTGCACCCATGATGTCAGCTGCTGCTAGAAATGTAGAGTGATAAATTGACATTGAACTTGAACAGAATTCATGGTGTGCTGGAGACAATAAGAACCTCTGAGGAAATAATTATTTTGCTGCCAGGAGCTCATGCATCTCAAATTGGTTGGTGCGGCGACTTTAGAGAGGCCTGCCTGCCTATTGACTGGAGTTGAGAGCTGGTGCTGCCAGCTCTGTGTTAGTGCAGGAACTCAGGCTTTGTGGTTTGCTCATAGCATGTCAGAGGAAAGAAAAGAGAGTGACAAAGGTCTGATGTTGCCCACTTTTGCTTGCTTGCTTGCAGGGAGAGGCAGTGGGTGTTGAAAACCATGTTCAGTACTATGTTTTTTCCTGTGAATATAGGACTTTGATACTCTCAGAGCAGTACTTAACTGCAGACACTTGGTTATAGCACAATTCCTAATGAGTGGGAGGTCAGTTGCACTCTACAGCCACTAGAATTCAATTTAGCTTTCATGGGCTCAATCGATTTGGGGAGAGCAGAGTCCCTCTGATCAGGTGACAATTGTTACCCATTGAGGTCAGAATAATTAAATTTCCTATGAAAATAATTAGTTTGCATTGTACACAACACTGTGCTGGAGTTTTTTTGTTTTGTTTTGGGGGTGGCAGTTTTAATTAAAAAGCCCAACCATGCTGTTCTCCTCCTCCTCCCCTCAGTAAAGTAATTTTGAATGTTAAGGATGCTCCATGATAACCTATAATTAAGCTCTTGTTTTTCTTTAGAAAAAAACATAAATGACAATCTGGCACTGAGTTCCTGTTGACTTTCACTGAGTCAGGCATCTTGATGTCTTTTCTGACTTTGAAAATTTTACTCTTTATTCAAAGGTCATGTTCTTGCAGAGAAATAATCTTTCAGTACATATTTCAGTTTTCCTAAAAGTATTAGTACCTGCAAGGAACAAGAAAAAATAACTTCCCAAAGTTTGTAGCTTTCTTATATCTCAAAGAGACTTTTCATTTGAATTTTGACCTCTTAATTCAGGATATGTTAATTTATAATGTATAGGCCATAAAGTTTTGGAAGGTTATAAATTTGTGTACTTAATCCCTATCTAAATAACAACCTTACAATATATAAGCTCGAGTTTTCAAAGACTAGTTTGGGTCAGAATAGGCCTCCAAAGGCACTGTCTGGTCCATCTCACCTGCAATGAGCAGGAACATCAACTTTATTCTGAGCTGCTCTTGTAATATGCATAACAGATCCTTGGTGTCGTCTTGGCTCCTGATTTGGGCTTGGCTAAAACTAACAAACCTCCAAATGTGGGACAAACAAAATAAAATTTTCATCTGTGAAAATCAACACCATGCCTTCAATAACAATAACTTTTAATAACAGTTAGTGTTACAGCTCTGTGTTTTTCCAGTGGGCAATTTTTAACAATGAAATTTTCAGACATCCAGTGTGGTGTGAAACAGCAGCTTGGACAATAAGCTTGATGTCATCTACTGAAATGTGGTTGAAAGCTATGTCTGAACCACCAAAGGGTTGTCTTCTCTGATATTTATTCCTTTGATAGTCATAGTTTTTCAGTGATGCATCACTGGCTATATTTGGTTTATTTGGTCCCCACCACTATGGTGTTACACTGGTTAGAATGAACTTTTTGGGGTCTTATTTAGGCTTGTGGGAGTATAAAATCAAGTGTCATTGATATATTCGGTGGTGGTGCCTTGGTGTTACAACTGAGGGTAGTCTCTGGAGAGATAAAAAAGTCTTCCAGTAACATCTGGGTCAGGAGAGTACCATATGTTTAATTTCTGACCTGAGTTCCTTGCTTTGTTTGGTACTTTCAGAGAAGAATCCTGTGTTCAGTATCTTTCTTCCCTTTTTTCATGGTACTGAAATCTTTAAAAATGGAGATGTTTCATAGTTTGTTTACCAAGGTAAATGTTATAGCTAAACTAAATAGTAAAATGTAAAAAAATAATTAAAATTACAAGTACCTCATGTGCAGTGAGCTGGTTTGGTTATCTGCTGGTGAGGCAATGTGAGCTGGTTTGTCTTGCCTGCTGTAATCTAGAATTTGATGTTGAGACATGAAGGCATGAATGAAAAGGTTAAAAATCTGTAATACTTTCACCCAACGGAAGTACCCTACAGTACCCTTTTTAGGGGAGTTTAGGCCAGTCACTGGGGGAAGAAGGCTTTGATGCTACCTGTGCTACAGGGCAGCACTTCTGTCACTAGAAAGTTTCAGTGTGTCCTATCCATTTTTTCATAAAGTTCATAGAGTTCATTAAGTGATCTCTCAGTATTGCTTGGAAGTCTGTGCAGTATGTAGTGTCTTGATTCTTCTATATACAGCTCCATGGAAATATCCTGGGGGGAATTTAGAACAGGAGAGTTTTAGTCACCAGAGGATAGTAAGCAGAGAAAAAATAATGGCTTAAGTAGTTGTGTACATTACTTGGGTTGATGCAGTAGTTATAACCCCTCTCTTTTCCTTTTAGCAACATCCCATGTAATGCCAAAGTCATAAAATGGTCCATAAAACGGAAAGGTGAAAGGGTTCCTTGTCCTATATAATTACTAGACCTTAGCTCCTGTTCACTTACTTCCATTTTAGGGATGCTTTGGCTCTGGTTCCCTGCACATGTTCTTTAATGAATTGCTGGCATTTATACTGAAGACAAAAAAGGAGAACACTATCCTTTAAAACTTTTCTTCTATTTTCATTTAATTAGTCCTATTTACAGAAGTAAAGAAAAAAATTTAAAAATCCAAACTTGCTAGTTTTTCCCTTTTGGATGTGGTAATAAATGTCTGGGATGCAAGGCATTAATTTCACTGATGCTGATAGGAAATTATTTGTTTGTTAATTGACTGTCTCTGGTGATCTGTTCTTCAGACTTTGAGATTAAATTTCTGTGGAGTCTCACCAGTGACAGGATTATAAAGAGGTTTTGCACATTGTACTGACCCATAATTTTGTGCTGTGGCTGCTGGGTTTCTGAGGGAGCGGGAGTGGGCTGGATTCTTCTCGTTTTTGCAGGGAAGAGACAGCGTGTGCTAATATTCAGTTCTTTTTTTTCTGTATCAATCAGGTGTCAGCAACACAGATAAATGAAAATGAATCCATAGTGAGTCCATGAGATCTGAATGTGACATGGAAAACCTGACTGGTTTTGTGTTGCAATTAAATTCCAGTTCATCAGAATTTTTTTTTTTTTTAGCAAGAATCCGAGTGCTGTGATTATTACTCAGGCCACCCAGTTATTTGACAGATGCCTCCTTTTGGCTTCTCGAGCCCTCCTTACCCGCAGCAACCTGACCTCACCCCTTTCCTGACTGGAGTCAGCCTCATCTTTTCCTCACATTTGCTCTTGTTTTACTAGGGGCAGTTTGGATCAGCTGGAGGCTGCTCATGTGCAGCAGCTCTCAGTCTCTGCTTTGGGGTTTAATCTCTGTAGGCCTGTGTGTGCAACCTGGGTGTATTTTGCAAGTGCAGCATGCATTGGTGGTGCCACTAGGTGAAAATTACTCCTTTCTCTTGAATCTCCATGTTTGTTTTGCAAATATTTGTTCCTGTATGATGCAGAAAATGTCACCACCATAATAACATCTGAGTGCCTTTTCCATAGAGGAATGCAGGTACAATTTAACACTAGGGTTGTTCCTATCTCCCAGCTAGGGACTTTGAAACCCACTTTATTCTTCTCACCAAGTCTGGACAGAAATTTCATTGTGAGTAACCAGTAGAGATTGCTGTTCTGGGAAAGATAGCCAGACACAAAGCACGTGTTATGAAGCTAAAGGTTTGTTGTGGACCCTGTGTATCAAGACTCCAAGAGAAACAGCAACACAAGGTAAGAGTAAGAAAAAAAGAAGGTGGCCACTGAACTAACATGCGTGGGAAAGGGCAGAATGAGCACTAGGCAGTTCTGTTCAGAATTCAACAGAATTCTACAGAATGTTGAATGAGGGAAACAATGATTGTAACGTAGCAAAAAGTCAGTGTATTGTTTTGATCATAGAAGATAAATCACCTAGCCAGCTCTCCTTTACAAACAGTTAATGTGAATTATTTTTGCTCCTGGAGTTGTGGGCTTCCAATTTATATTATGATTGAACAGCATTAATCATACTTCTTTGCACAGACTTTATCCCTGAACATATTCCAGTCGATTACATTTTGCCCCGTTACTGCTTTAAGTAATGACTGTGCTACATTTACGGTTTGTTAGGGGAAGAGTGTTATAATAGCTGAAGTTTTGTGTGGTTTTGGGCAAGCTAGTGACCTGAAGGCTTTTGTGTAGTTGACTGTGATTTACAGCATAGAAGACACAAGTGGCTTGTGCTGCCAATTCAGAAGATTCCAGAAGTGAATTTTAGTACAGAGCCTGGTCACATAACTTATGTGGTTACAGTAGTATAAACTAGTGATTAGTTTTTACCTATATCCAGTGGCATAGGGAGTTCTATTCTTAAGTGCAATGCAGCTCAAATCAAAAGCAGTGTTAAGCTATCAGGCAGCACAGGTGAATAATATCTCTGGGTCACTCTGCAGGACATAATGACAATTTTACTTATATTTAAACTGGAGCAGACCAGCAGGTGGTATATCCATATTTGCTGCTTCATTGCCATGCCAGCAGTTAATATCTGCTCTTGGTGGCTCAGACAGAATATCATCTGTGGTATATTAAGTGCTGTACTTAAAGCTGGCTATCAGGGCTACAGTAGACAGATGCCTGTTAAGTTGTCTGCTGGTTAATGTACATTGTTGTAAGTGGTTTATAATGTAAAGGAGTAGGATACCTAATGCCTATTGAGATGCATGTAAATGATTGTCTGGATCCCTGATACTGTTCTGAATGGCCTGTGATTTGCATTTTGGCTGATGTGCAGGAAATGCATTTTTGGAATTTTTTTTAATAGGAGGTTAATCAATGTGCATGCAGGCTATGTGCCACATGTAGGCAATTTATGTCTCAAACTTCACTACAACCAATATTTTCTCTCAGGCCACTAGTATCTTGAGACAGCATACTTTTCTTTACATTTGTGTCTTCATTTGTTTAACAGCTTGTCTAATGTTATCAGTAGCAATATTTGATAGTGAGTTTTTCCTTGCTTGACAATTTACTTACTTGGAAGTAAAATAATTTTCTGTGTCTCATTCTATTTCTACAGCTTTAGCCTCTCTGCTGCCTCTTCAGTCAAGCCTGGGATTGTACTTTTGCTTAGCTTTCTCTTGCACAGATGCATTTTAGCAGAGACCATTTAAATGAATTTGGGTATTGCACATGAACACATATACATATATGCTCATGCACAGAGTTTTCTGTTAATGTATGTTCTTGTAGACAGTAACAATTAGTCATCACAACTTCCCAAAATCTGGTCAGATTAGTTGATGGCTATGTGTCATTTAAAAGTCAGTGTCTTCAGTTTCCTGTCTTTTTGAGTTATTGTAGTCTAGCTAAAAATTCATCTGAGAATATACACCTATGTACAACACTGATTCTAATGAAACAATATGACTGCATATGTTGTTAATATCTTTTTATATATTCAAATGAATCAGCCTCTTCATGTATATCTTCATAATTATATTTATGAAGATATTATATGCAGCTCCTTATTAAGATATAGAGTGTTACTAAACCTTAAATGCTTCAAGTATTACCAAAGTCTCCAGTTGCTAAGAGGAGCTTGTTAGCTGTTTGCGAGCTTAGAACTGGGGTCATCTGGCAAATACACTGGAACATAAAAATCTTCAAAAGATGCTGACTGTACATAAGGAGCTGAATGCTGAGGTCTGTCTCCTGCTCACTTTACCCCATTTTGCATCTGAAATGTCTTGCAGTGCTGAGTTTTTCTAATAAGAGCATTGGCTAATTCAAAGCTTGGCAGATCTCGAGGATTTGACAAATTGTGACCCAGAGGTTTTCTTTCTCCTACACTGTTTCATGTAACCTGTAAAGAGAAGTTCTGGGATTTTTTTTGGTGGCTGTTGAAATTATCACTTTGAGTTCAAAAGATTTTTAGCAATTCAAAATGTTATAGACTGACATTTGTCAGGGCAGACCCAAAAGGAGAGACAAAATCCTGGGCTGCAGCAGATAATAGGTAGAACAGGTTGAGCTTTGCCCTCTATCCAGTTTTATTAGCTCCCTTGATAACTCAAGGGCAGCTGAAGACATAACATTTTTGAAACATTACCTCCTTGGATTAGGTACCTGTGTAAGCCCCACAGCACTAACTTAAAAGTTCACCAACATGTCGAGAAAAAATGGACAAAAGTCTGAAATGCATTATAATTGAGCAAGCACTTCTAAGTGCCAACCTAGTTAAATTACAGGAATTTGCTCTAATTAATGCAGCTATAATTAATACAGCTGTACTAGTGCCATAATTAGTATCTTTTTCAGCCATGGCTTGTGTTATGGAAACAAAATACTGTGTAGTAGAATTCTGTTCACATTGGATGCTTTGATTTAGCAGTTGTTTGAGGTGGTTGTTTTCTTTTTTTAGCTGATGATAGGAAGTTCTAGTAGGAAGGAATCCAAAAGCCCTTTAGACATCATCTTAATTTTAAGCATTGTTACTGGATCTATTGCCTTCAGTAGAATTACAGTTTTGGTGCTTTCCTAGATTGAGCCTGAGTTAACTGGAGTGTTTGGTAGATAGGCAGTGTACCTGTTGCATGCAACTGGGAGGCAATCACTAGAATGATCACGCCCTGCAAATCTTGTACAACACCAGGATGGCCAGACAGTAGGTAAAGCTCATTTGCCATGTGCAGTGTTCATGGATTTGGGGATAAATTTGCTGGCCTTTTGTCCTGTGCTGTAGTCGAAGGCTGTCCACATAGCACCTTTCCTTACCCTGTTGTGCAGTATCACCATGCCTGTGCTTTGAGTACTACCATGAATCACATGCCAAAATAAGCAAAGAAATAGAAGAATTGCAAGCCCAAATGCCCTACTGCAAGCCAGAGCTGGATACCTGTAATGGAGTGGTTTTCTATTTATGTTCTTTGTATTTTGTTGAGGCACCAAAGCGTCAGATACAGGATACACACAAGTTAACTCTGTACCATTGTGATAATATGGCATTATACTCTTACCAAAGCTTTAAAAATAAATAGCTTTATTTTCTTTGTACACACCATTTGCTGACCAGAGTTTTCAGTTTTGCCAGGCTCAGTCTATTGTTAGCAGAAAAAATATTTCCTACTCACTCTCCCTCGGAAATGGTGTATTTCAACAGGAAATAGCATAATAGACTAATCAAAGAAAGCCTGAGGAAGGTAGCCCTGCCCTGGTGGGGGACTCCCATTTGTCCTAGCTCCAACTGTGCCATGACAGTGGGGAGAATATGCTGCCACATTCCCTGTGACTCTCCTAAGAAAAAGCTCACTGATTAACTAGTCTTACAGGCCATAAAGCACTTGTTTTCATTAGCTGCCTTACCCTAGCACCACTTCTGTAGTGTTTGAGGTATTTTTTGCCCCAGGGAATATCTTGCTATTTAGACTATGTCTGTTGTTGAAGAAATTAGAAAACTCATGGTTGTTGTGGTGGTCTGAGTCCTTGCTAGTACATGGATATGCCTTTGAGCTACTGTTTTGTCTAACTTGCACAGATGTCAGTAGTGTCTTAAAGACAGCTTTTGTACTCTGCTGCAGTAAGATTTGAAAATAAAGAGTTCTTTGTCATAAAACTCAAAAAAAATATTGAGATACAATTTATAATTAGCTTTTTTCCTATAGTTGCCTGTGTAGTACTCACGAGTCCCTTTTTTTAATCTAAGACATAAATGAAATCACAAAATTACCATGGATGCTTAGCTTAGTTTCCTTGTTTGCTATAATGAAATAGCTTGTGCTGGGTTGTTTTTTTTCCTTTGTCTTGGGGAAGATCTATTAGGGTACAGTTTAAAGTGATTTTCTGGATGTTGTAGTAAAATTGCCAAGGCAGATTAAAGTATATTATAGAGACAGCAGTGTGATGAAAAATTCAGTTTTATTTTCTCATGATTTGTTATTCATCACAGGAGTAATTTAGACTCTTCAGGTATATTCCTGCTCATTTTGTATGTATCTTTGAGATTCACCTGGAGTTCTAACTCAAAAACACAGGAAGCTTTAATTAATTATTTTATTTCCTTGATGGCATTAGTCCATGCTTCATTTCTGGTCAGATAACACAATAATAATGTGACTTTTCATCCATAAAACCTTGTAGATGTGCACTGAACATCTGCACATAATGAATCCATTAATGCAAAGAAATATAAGTTACTTATTTATCACGCTAGATTTGCAAGAATTTCTCCTTTTTTACAGGCAGCTTCAGATGTTTGCTACCATTGAGGGCAAAATTCCACATTCTGTTCATCTAATGAGCAAGGTACAGGATGGACCCTTAGAAAATGCCCATCTTGATTTTTAGATTAGCAGGTAAATATTTGCATAGTGAAATGAAAGAAGGGAAAATGTTTTTTTGCTATTGTTACTTGCTGAATTACTTTGTCAGCCCCAAAGCAGTTAAGTGCTGCCAGTGCATCCTGGATGCAGCAGGTGTGATGTGGGCTGAGGTGAAGACATACATCCTTGAGCATTACAGAACTTTCAGCCTGTATGGTCAGCAAAGCCTTGGGAGCAGTGGTTCAGCTGTTCACCAGTATGGGCTCAATTTAGTTACCTAAACATAAAATGGCATTTGAGATGTGCTGTAGAGGATCTGGAGCATCTTCATGGACAGGTAGGTGCTATACAGGCTGGCAGGAGACCTGCTCCAAGCCCTTATGGACAGGCAGCTGGGAGCTAGGAGGGGCATTCTAGGGAATATGACACTAGACAATTACATCTAGAGACGTGTCTGTGTGTAATGTTTGTGACAAGTGTGATGTGCCTTAGGTGATGAGTGCCTTAAGCATGAATTGAATCATTGTTCACTGATTATTGACTGGATCCAGTATTGACTGGATCTGCATGGGTCATAGTGGTAGTGTACACAACTGGGGCATCCCTGGACACCGCTGCATAGACCCCGAAATGGAGGTGTCTTGCTGCCTGCCCACCTTCAGGTCTACACAGCAACATGCAGAGTGGGAAGGATTGAGATGGGTACGTGTACATTATCATACCTGTGACATTTTAATTTATTCATGGCAGAAGAGGGTTCTGGAGTCGAGGAGAGAGAGTTATGTTTGCTGAAATTTGTGTAAGAGGCTCTCCATGGATAGAATTAACCTTTCAGAGAGAAATAGGGCAATGTTTGGATACAGCCTCCATGTGATGGATGCAGGAAAGTGAGAATGTGGAGATTTCCCAAATGCTGACTGAGGGATGTTAAAAGTTACCAGGATGCAGTTACCTCTGTAAACACAGACTTCCGAATAGGAACAGATTAAACAGAAGGATGTAATCTAGTCTGTTCTAAGGATGTGTGTGAGGGTGATGAGGTACTGGAACAGGTTGCCTTAAGAAGCTGTAGATGCCCCATCCCTGGAAGTGTTGAAGGTCAGGATGAACGCTGCTCTAGGATGCTCACCTGGCTTCCTCCCTCCTTCCCATGAGTCTTACTTTTGCATGCCCTGTGGCTTTGGAAGGTTTTTCCCAGTTCAGCATAGCCCACTGTTTTTGGGGAAGGAACAGTTTTCCTCTCCCACCAGTAACTTCCACCCCCTGCAGCGTGCACAGCTGGGAACAGGCAGGCAGAGACCCTCCCTTCCTGCATCCCGCTTGCACAGAACAGAACAGCCTTATAATGTACTCCCTCTGGAAACTAAATAAATAAAACTGAGATGGATGGAAAGGGGGGAAGCAATGGAGAAGTCGTGATGCTTTATAGAGAAGTGTACCAAGAATTGTTAGACAAGACTCTGGCATTGGAGTAGTAGGAGGAGAGTAGATCCCAGATGTGAACTGGGATGTTGTGTTGAGTGGGAACTGTTGAAAGTCGTAAATGGGCCAAGGGGCATGGAGACTAAGCCAGAGCCTTGAATGTGAAGGAATTGCTGGAGACTTCAATGACAGCAAAACCAATAAAAAGGACATCCATGAAATTGCTGAGAACAGCAGATAAAATGCAAGGAACAAAATGCAGTTTTTTCACTGCTCAATTTACCTTACAAATGACTGTAAGAAGGAATCTGAGAAACAGCTAAGAAGGGTGATTAGGATCAAATGCAGGGTTTTGGGGAAGGTAGGAGGTCCCAGCAGACAGGCTTTAAATGCAGCTCCCCTGGATATATTGAATCAGTCTGCTAATGCCTTCACTTAGCTGGCAGCAAAGTTCCTAGTTTTAGGATTGTATTTCTCCACCACTTGTTAACAAAAGTCCATTCCTGCTGAGTATCAATAGCTTTTATTGAAGTCTGTGTCTCAGGAGACTGGGCCCAGAAAGGACAAGGGAAAGGCATCCCTCTGCTCTGACAGAGATGCCTTCGAGGCAGAGATGAATAACACAAACCTTGGCACTGTGATGGAACTAAGAAAGGTGGAAATTATTTTCTTCTTGCTACACAGTNCTTCTTGCTACACAGTCTTTTTTTTTAATCTTTAATTGCACTAGGCTGTTAAATCTAGTCTGGAAGGGGAGAATTTCTCTGTCACTGAGAGTTTTTTTATTGCAGGATTTTGAACCCATAGGTAATCTGTTTGTGTAATTTTTGTTTGTGTACTGCACTGAAAGTGGCTATAACCTTTTTTTCAAACTTGCTTCAAATCCACATGGGTGGATTTTGAGCAAGTCCACAATGAGTGGTGGTATTTTGAGAGCAAGGATTTACTCAAAGGAAGCAGGAAGAGTATTTATTTCTTTGCTATAGTGGTCCTCTTAGCTGTACTGCAGTGCTGTAGCACAGTACAAAAATGTAAAAGGCAAAAATAGAATCAAAATCATTTTCTGTTTGGTACAATGAGGAAATTTTGGTGTGCAAATGTGCCAAGAAGGTAAGCTGGCGTTGCTCTAAGATTTCAGAAAAAACCCAGTAATTTCAGTTTTTATGGATTATGGAAGTCTGTCCCTGTTTCCATATGTCAAGATAGACACCCAGAGGCACCAGTCTTTTGGTAACATTTAGGGATTATCCCTTGATTCTGAGTCCAGGGTCACAAAGGTTGTCTGCAGTCTGGTAATTCACAGCAGAAATAGGAAAACTAGGTCAGAAAAATGCTTAAGGGATTCCCGTTCAATGACATTGGTGTTGTCAAACCATTTATGATTTCAAGTTCTTCTTTCTTTTCCTTCTGTGTGGCAGATGATTTCTAGAAAATACAATCAATTGCAAGTTCAGGCAGCATGGAGATAAGTGTCAATAAGTATAGAAAATCGTACTCTTTTATGCTAGTGTACTGCAAAATCATCCAAAGTGTGTATGTCCCAGCCACGCTTGGAAGGTCTTATTTCATCACGTTTCTGAGCTGAGAAACAGTTGAAATATTAGAAAAATCTGTTGGGAGGGGTAATGCATGGTTTAAGACTAGCAGAAGTGCTGGGAAAGACCAGCATAGAGATAGACACCTAAACCTGAGCTCATGTCTGGACTGTTCCATACAGTTGGTGTGGAGAAGGCATCTGTGGGATTGATGCATTTCATCCAGCCAGTGTCAACCCACTACAAACGGGAAGGAAAAAATTAAAATGTCTTTTTAAAGTACTTCTTTATCACCACTGAATTTTAAGAGTGTTTTAAAATAGCTCATGTGTCTGTCCCTTGTCTGACATTTAGCAAGGAAACATCCCAGAACACGGGAGCCCAAAAGAGTACCCAGGAACAATGTCTAGCTGTTGATTTATGATGACTTAAAAAATGGGAGGAAGCTTGAACTGCTCAGCTTCACTGACTTATTCTAGGCTATAGAACATGTATGTGCCTGTGCTTTTTATCTTGATTGCAGAAAAAGAGCACAAAGAGGTGAGATCATACACAGCTCTGAATAGACTTATTACAAATCAGAAATCTTGAAGCCTTTTGCAACTTGCTGAAAACTGTCGGTTTCAGTGTGACCGGGGTGGAATATTTGGAATGTTATTTCACTCTTTTGTTACCATAACTCCTGTAGGGTCCAGAAAAGTCAAGGCTTCATAGTACAAATGTAGACAAAACAGACCTATCTCAGAAAATTTATGGTATATATACATTTCTCAGATGTATTTAAGCTCTCTGTCCTTGAGTTGAATGTTATATTCAAAAAGAAAAGCTTGAAGAAATAAATTTTCTTGCATATTTATGAAGTCATATGGGTTAAAAAAACCTTAAAACTTCCAATTCTCATATGTTCAAAGGCCACTTTATACACAACCACCACCACACTGCAACAATGAAAAAAATTAAGTGTAAGTAGAGGTAAATGCAAAGCAGTTAACTTAAGAAAGTACTTTTATACTTAATGTTACAGTACAGTGCTGCTTCATCCACCATGACAAACTCAGATTGGAGAACACATGAAAAAAACAGTAGTCTGTTTTGGAAGACCTTGTAAGACCATTGAAACATCATGTTGAAAGGGATCTCTGACAGTCTTTAGTCTAGTCTCCTGCTCAAAGTCAGACTAACTTCAAAGCTGTTGTAGGTGACTCATGGCCTGGTGTAGTTCAGATCAAAAGGTCTGCAAGGGAATCCACACCTGCTTGGATCACCTTGTTCCAGGGTTTGACACCTACAGATCTCTACTGATCAACATAGTTGCAAATTCTTTGGTTTTCTTTGAAACTAATCCATTATCGTCAAGAGAAAGTTGCTAAGGACTTGCTTCCAAACTCTCCAACTTTTTAGCCTGGAAATGACCCAAGGCACATTTTGGTTAGCTGTGCAGAATAACCTGTAAATGTATTAATCCACAGGCTGGGAATTGTTGCAGGCCACTTTGCAAAGAGGTTGCTGCTGCTTTTTTGAGAAAGACTTTTTTGTTTGGGATGCAGAAAAGATCAGCAATGGATGCAGGCTGGTGGTTGATATTTGTGACTATAGGGAGCTGTCTCTGAACTGCTAATACTATTTAAAAATTGTTTTACTTGAAAAAACTATTTTTAGAGGTTTGCTGCTTTAGTTCCTAATCAAGAAAGGCCTAACTGAGGGGAGCTGGTTCCTTATTTTCACAAACTACTTTTTCTTTGGAAAGTACTGATTCAACACATCCTGGGGAACATAGAAGTCCTAGTAATGCTTTCCCCAGGAAAGGCTTTAAAGTGCTAATGGACTATCTGGTCAAGTTTGGTCTGATCAATGAGATCTGTCAGGAACCAGGATTTTCCTCTGTAGTGGTGGATGGAGCTGTGCAAGACACAAGAGTAATAACCCCTGAGGAGGCACCTGTCTTGTCCATGAGCTATAGAGTATGCACAGATGCAGATCTTAGGTGAGACACTTAACTTCTTCAGGGCTGAAGTCAGGTCAAATTCTTTTTCTGTCACACATTTAAGTGGTTAGTGTCTATTCCTTTAAATCTTTCATGGATGTGAGTTGCTTGCTTTGGAAACCTACATGACAAAATTATAGGGAAAGGAAAGAAACTGATATAATGATCTTCTTAAAGATCATGTGTTGTGAAGAGTTTCCCACCCTAGGGAGGGCACAGCTGGACTTGGTTGCACTTTTGTGACATTCACCTGGCAAATGATCATTAAGGACCCTATGGACAACATCTTATCTCTGT
The DNA here is from genome assembly GCA_013399455.1 of Anthoscopus minutus. Classification (NCBI taxonomy): domain Eukaryota; kingdom Metazoa; phylum Chordata; class Aves; order Passeriformes; family Paridae; genus Anthoscopus; species Anthoscopus minutus. The sequence continues at coordinate 107,432 of VWYI01035338.1, read as the reverse complement.
CATGTACAGAGGTAGAACCACTTCTGTTATTGTGAACAAATTTTTCACATAGCAATGTCTTGTCTATTAGCTGCTTAGCCCAGCCCGTGGTTAGAAGCACAGAGGCCTCTGCTCCTTCAAGTAAAACATACAAATTTTAAGTTATCTAAGTTTTTCCATATGCATGTTCTCAAGAGAGAGAGTGGCTTTTCACATACATGACTGAACTGGGTTCTCAGCTAGTACTGTTCAAATGCAATCCACAGCCATGAAGAATGAGCATGATTTCTTGAGTATGAATAACTGCATCACGTGACTGTGCTTTCATGAAGAAAGCAAGTTGGGTGCTTGTTTCCTGTAAAACTAGGGTCTCAAGCTTGAATGAGCTCAAGTGCTATTTTAAATTCATTCATAGGCTTCCGTGATCTTGTTGACCTTTTAGTCCTGACATCCCTAGTGCCAAATAGGATGAAAAGCCAGATTCTCAATGAATATAAGATTTTTGTCTGTGATTTAGGCTTTCATTAGTGAAACAGATACAGCACTGAAGACATTGTCATGTGAAAAGGATATATTTGACATTAATAGGGACTTCTTTGATTGCTCTCTACAGCCATGGTAGAGCTGGGCATATGGACAATATATGTGTTTTCAGATCTTTACCCTTTCATCTCCTCCAAACTTAAGATGCTGCTAGAATAGCTTTAAAGCCAAGAGGATTTAGAGTTAAAACACAGGATCAATATGAAAGTTGTTTGTTGTATACACAAACATCTACTTTGCTGTTCAGTACAGGTTTTAAAAAGCAATACCTTTTTTTGAGCTACGTTTTTTGTCCAACCCACCCTGTTATTGGGGGTGTCCATCTTTCTCCAGAGTTTTGTGTTGTGGCTATATCCTTTTAGAAACCATTTTGTTCATTAGTGCAGCAGCAATCATGGAAATAGGTCACAGCCTCTTTGGAGTTAAGCTGTTACGTCCCCACAGAGAACGGCACTTAAATATCAATAGCGTAACTGGGAAAACTCGGCAGTTATTCCCCTGTTTTCTGCAATTCAATGAGGAGTTGTTCGATGCAGACCCCATTGCACTCCAGATGAATGGTGGTGATTGTGAGAAAATGATCTTCTATTAATGCAAGATGTCACACTGAGAACAAAGACTAGTTCTTACCATGATGGGGTGAGCTCATTCTAATCCCCAATTTGGGAGACTTTGATGCTTGTGCAGGTGCCAATTTTTCCATATGTGACATATCAAAAAGAACTTTAAAAAGAATGCTGAACAGGGCAGTGTTAAATTGATTCATGGCTCCCGAATCTCAAGGTCATATTGGGTGAGTTGTCATATAATTATCCTTTTGCATGCAATTTCCCAGAAAACCACCTTTCCTGTCAACAGTTTGAGCTTTCAGGGTGCTATCAAAATCATTCATACTAAATTTACCTTAAGCAAAGAAGTGCAGGTCTTTTTTTGAGATCTCCTAACTGTTTCAATTTATCTTGCATAAATGTCTAAAATATGCCAGTTTAATTAAAACCAGCTTTGCCTAGAGGTTTTTTTGAACTGCAGAACTTTACACCCCCATCCTGGGATTTTGGTGTGTGGACAGTGAAATCCAGGGAGGACTCATTGTGCCTTCCTGACACACTGTTCCTCTGCAGTGCCCACCCATCTATCAGAACTAGAAGGACCAAAACAGTGTAAGTTCTCTGTTTCATGAGCTATTACAAATGCTGTGATAACCGAAGATTTTGTATAAATTTACTCAGTTATAAAATTAAAAATAATAAGACACTGTCATTGTGGCTTGATTTAGAAAGAGTGAGACAGCAATCAGAATTTCAAACTCAATAATCCTGTAAGCTTACAGTTTTCTCTTTCTATTTCAGCAGTGTTTTATGTTGGTTTCCCTATTCCACTAAGGTGCCCCTTCTCTAGGTTCATTATCTCTTTGGCACATTAACTGTCTTTTGCCCAAGATGCCTAAGAAGGCATTTGGAAAGTCAAGAAGCAAGTTCTAATGAAAAAAGGACATCTATTCTTCATTGCTCTAATCCTAACATTTTTTCCCTTGTGATTTGATGCAGGTGGGTGCTGTCCCATTGTCCTGCTGTTCCACCTTTTTATGGTGCCAAATCCATTCTTTGGGGAAAGCAGGCGGAGTGCAGAAATATTTCTTATTCTGTACATCCCCCCAGAGTAAAATGTGGACATTGCATAACCAATAAGATCAAAGGTTGTTAAAAACCTCAAAGAAATATCATAATTTCTTTTACTCTAATTTTTAAGGTTATAGGGAAGACTTTTTGGGGGATGTATGTAGGGTGTCAAGAGAATAGAAAATAAACTCTCTGAAGAAAAAATAAAATATTCAAAATAGTGCTGGAACTGCCAGACTTGTATCCTTAGAGAACACAAGTTTTTATTCTGTAGGCTGCTTTGTCAGGACTAAACTCTCAAAATTTCTGTTTTCAGTTATGAGTTTATTTTAATGTATGTATTCTGTGATGTAAAGTAGAAGCAGATTAATTAGTAAAGTAAAAGAACTAGCCTGATGTGCCAAAAAGATAAAAGCCAAAGTAACATTCCTTATACCAAGTGAAGCCCTGTAAAATTCCAGCCTAGATTTGTGGGGGTAAAAAAAAAAGAAAATCAATGTCAGAGTAATTGGCAGTTCAGAAGCACTGTATTGGAAAGATGAGGCACATTTTGAATATGATAAGATTAGATTCAGAAGCAGAGAAATTGTGAGAAGACATAAAAGAAATCTAGTATTTACTTCAGTTTTAAGGGCAACTTAGTGTTCCAATTCGTGTTTGTGTTACCCAAGGTGTGTGGTTAATGAAATGGTAGAATGAGTCTGGCTACATCACTAATTTCTGGAATATTCTTTTGTTTACCCTGGAGACTATTATCTTTTTTTTCTTCTTTGTACCTTTTATTAACTCTGGATGCAGAATCTTTGTGGGTTACCATCAAGTTTTAGCTCAGGAACTTTCCTGAAGATTTTATAATTATCGCCTTTAATTAATACAGTTGGAAAGATTGTCAGCATCTGTGGCTTTCATCACAATAAACAGAAAAACAGGAGACTGGAAAAGATAGAACAGCAGTCCTGCTCAGAGATGTGTGTGTGTTCTTCTCAGGTGGCCCAGAAAGAATTTGACACCTGCCGTGGTACCAGCCCATAGTGGGGATTCCTGGCAGCGTAACAACACCTCTTCAACAGCTGTGTCAAGCAGGAATAGAAACTGCAGAACTCCTTTAGAGCACAACTCTTCTTGCCCCCTCCTCCCTTCCCAGCATGCTACAAAGCTCCAGGTCACAAACATACCTTGCTGGCTGCCAGAGCTCACAGCAGCAGCAAGGCCTGGTGTGTGTGATCAAGTAATGATATCCCTCTGATTTCATACGATGCTTGTGAGCTCCTCTGGGACACTCCTACTTTGGTTACTGCTGATTCTCAAATTCAGAGCATATCAAAAGCCCAACTGCAGGTATAGAGGGCTCTTCTAAATAATAGTGATTTAAGCAATGCTGCAAACTTCTACTAATTACATTTCTATCATCAACAGTAGGCTTTTTGTGTTAGCCCTAATGTAGAAGTTGCATTATTCTAGTCCAGTGGTGTTATTTTAGTGCTTTTCTGTAGAAGGTACTCATTGACTGAAGTGCTGAAAATCAACCCTTTTTATGTTGTTTTGCTGGAGCTGTTACAGTCTAAGAAGGAATGAGAGACCTGTAAGCCACAGCAAGGAACAAGTGGCTACTTGCACTACAAAATTGAAGGCCAAGCACAATTTAAATGCATGAGTAGGCAAGTTACTGTGCAGATTCCTAACTGACAGATGAAGTGGCATAAGTTACATGTTACTAAGTGGATGTAAGTGGATCTGGCTGAGTCTGAAGGGGCAGAAATGATAACCTGGAAAAGAAGGCCTAATTACAGCAGTGTAAGTGATGCTAGAACAGTTTTAAGCACCAATCACGGGGAAGATTAGCTTAGACAGCAACATGCAGAAGTTACACAGAGCTGCCAGAAGAGAGCTACTCCACTGCCACATTTATTTTAGTTTCTTTCATTGCTGAAATCATCTTCCAGTTTTTCTTCAAGTCTGGATTGCTGCATACTTGGTGCATAGAATATGCTGTGTTCTGTGCATTCTCTGAGCCTCATCAACCTTAGTTATTCTGATTGGCCAACCTTTCTTTCTGTGCAAGTAGGATGTGTGTTTAGGGAGCGGAGAGGGCTGCTGCTCTGCTTTCAGGCATTCCTGGGGCAGCAGAGGAACACAGTGTGCTGCTTTTCTCCTGCATTTCCCTTGCATGTTATTAGCTGTCAACTTGCAGAGCCTTGCCATTTCTGTTTACTGTTGCAGAGCATGTCAGCCAAGGCAATATAAAAGGTAGTAGATAGTATCTGGGATTTTAAAGATATAGGCAAGTGTTCTTAGACACAATCCTAAGTACTAAAGAGCCAGTAATGGAAAAGTTGATTTCGTCTGTGGTCTTATTCAGTGAGAGCCCAAAGAGCATAAAAATGCAGACTATGCTGTCAATAATAGTATATTTATTTTGTGATCTTAATAGAAGTTTTCAAGGCTTTGCACACAAAAAGGCCATATAAGACACTGTTTTTCTACCTCATGCTATATTTTTGGATTACTTTTCTCTACTTTCTTAGTGCAAAATAATAGAGTATGGGGATCAGTAAAGTAGTTCTCTTTGTTTAAATATGCCAGGTCAGACATCAACATTGTTGTTTCTGCTCCCATGCCCTTTCAGTTCTAGTTTGTGCAGGATTATATGAAACTCATGTGTACATTGGTTGTTAATACAACTAATTTTCTCCACTTCATTGCTTGACTAAGTTCTGCTGCCTCATGACACCAGCACTTGATTAGAATTAGATTTGTTCATACTGGGACAAGGAGCACTGAAGAGGTGGTTCTATATTGGAGAAGCATGTGCTTATCCATGGATCACTGATGCATTTCATTTATTCGGCAAGATTTGTTTTGGATTGGTTTGGGGAATGGAGAGAGTAGTTCAACTGCTCTCCAGTTCTGACAGCAAAGACAACAGTAACCTTGGCAACTAAGGATGCTGAAATACCACTTAATCCTTACTCATAAGTCAGTAGGGTTTTGTTCAAGTAATAAATTATCAAACCTCTCAGCATGTGGCTGAAGAAACTATAAAACAAATTGAGTGCTGCAGTTCAGATAAAATATTGGTGCAGCCACTAGCTGCATGGCTGCACAATTGAAATAAACTTTATCAGTTTTCCAGCTAGTTTTTTTCTGTCTGAAATTGTTGCTTCACAGAAATCAAAACCGTGGGAGAAGATTTGTTTTCAGGTTTCTCATTTCAAAGCAAAACCAAGTAGTTGTTTAAATATCTTTAATGACATTTTCTTAACAAAAATGTTAAACACTTAACAGAAAAATATTTTGTTAGGTAAGAGACTGTAGATCTAGCAGCTGGGTACTAGAGTATTTTGGAGCAAGCAGGTGCCCGAGAAAAAAAACCTGCTCCCTGTCTTGCTGCATAGGGTTTAGCTGGGTGAGCTGGTAGGGTCTGAGCTGTTTCACAGCTGAGAGAGTGCTAGGTCCAGGGGCAGGAAGGAGGATGAGAGAAAGGAGCAGTCACCCCTTCTGGCTGCAGCTCCTGCTTGTGCTTCATGGAGTATAAGGTGAAGTCATGTGTTAAGGTTTTATTCTGAATCACTCTTGGAGGACCTTCTCTTTGTCTCTCTCTCACATTTGTTTCTTTTGTCTTCGGGATTTTCTTTAAAAAAAAATTGATATTTTATCTCTACAGCAGAAGCCCTTCTATCCTCCTGGTCTTGGAACCGTTTCCATTCGACATTTACATGCACAGTAAATAGTAAGGAAGTTCCTTTGATATTTCTAGCAGTGACTTCTGTTTATTATCCCGAGAGTCATTCAGCGTGATCAAAGGTACTAATTGTTTCTTTATGGCCCAAACCTCTCCAGAGGGTGTTGGAGTATAGCTGCCTGTAACAGGCCCATGAGCATGCACAGCCTTTCATTTACTGTCACAGCCTCTTAATGTGGGGAAGGTTGCAGTTGAAGTTAAGCTGCTGTGAAAATTTTTACAGCAGGGGGAAGTAAATATTTTTTTATCAAACTACTCCTTAATATAGGAGTGGCCAGCCAAATATAATATCAGTTGGTTTGGGAGGGAAAAGAAGATGTGGCAGTATGGGCAGGGTTTGGGGTCAGGCCAGGAGGACAAGCTGACTGGAGTGAAGGTGGGCAGGAGGTCAGTCAGGGTGTGCTGCCACCACCTCGGCTTCCAGCACTGCTTGCCAAGCCAGTGCTGAGTGCAGCACCAGCCAGGGGAGCACTGCTTGCTGGGGGCAACTTTCAGTTGCCAGTTTTGGAGCTGCCTTCTTAATTTAGTGGCCAGTTTGAGTGGACCAGGCCCTGTTTGTTGACTTGAAATAGATAGGCATATGGAGCTGATGCAGGTAGATGGCTTTTGATACAATATAAATAATTTTGAAATAAATACAGGTATGTTAAAAGGATTGAGAAATTACATGGTTTTTTTTAAGGTTGAGAGAATGAGGAAAACCTTCTACTTTGTTTTCCTTGTCTTTCCTGTATTGCTCTCTCATTCAGTTATTCCTTAGTTCCCTGTTTCTTGCATTGTTTTTAGGTTGTTTTCCTGCGCTAGATTTGGAAATGTTTTCAGGTCATCTATAAAGCCCTGTTCCTTTGGCTTTTCCTGTATTCATCTATACACATATACTGTAGTGCTTTAGATTTGTTAATTTGAGTTTTTTGGTTAATATATTAAATAATGTGGTGGGTTTAGAGTTAGTTAAATTTATTAGTGTATTATTTATTTTTTATTGTGAGATATGGTTTTAGAAGGAGGGTAAGAATAGGTTTAAATTTTAAAATTATGAAGAAAGCTTTATTAAGAAAAGAATAGAAAAAGAAATTAGAATGAAATATTTAGAATATTTTTTCTTGGTTTTTTTATTTGATAATATAAAAATAATTTGGGATTTTAAATTAGTTATTTTTATAATAGTTTTTTTTTTAGTTTTTATAGGGTGAGGAGGCTTTTTTGTAATATTATGGAGAAATTTTTATAAGAATACAGTTTTTTGTGGTTTTGTACTTCTATAAATAGTAGTTGTTTGGTTTAGAAAAACTTTTGTTATTGTGAAATTAAACTGAGCAAGCCAAACTACACCTCACAACAAAAACTTTTCTAAATTTACCATCTCTTTGAACAACAAGAATTTTCATTATTTAATATTATTCAATTTCTATGCTTGTAGATATTTTACTTGTTAAATAAACAGTTTATTCCACTTTCAAAAAAAAAAACCCCAAAACAACCAAACAAAACCACAAAAAGACCCCCCCAATANGCCATTGGCCTTTTCTAGGCACAGAGGAAGCTCCCAGGAGCCTGTCTCAGGAAAACTATTTCTGTGAATGATTTTCTTCCTTCTTCCTTGATATCAACTAATATCAAACCAATACACATATAAAAGAGAAGTTATCATTATAGTTCCTGTCATGTCATCTTGAAAGGTATTTTCAAGGCTGGAGAACAAGATGTTTCATCATTTCACTGTTGTACACTAGTCCCACCTTGTGAAACTAATCCATCTGCTGACTCCTGCTAGCGTTGTTAGTACATGCTCACTTTTTATTCCCTTGGTTTTTCTCTTTTAACTATCTAACAGGAATTCAGCTCAGCCATGGAGGGCATATTGAACCTTGAAATGCCTTGCTGTATTACTTTGGCAAGCTCAGTGGGGATATAAGCAGTCCACTATTCATATGAAAGATTTGCCTCCTGTAGGAAGACCCTTAAAAACCTAGCCAAATGTTTTCAGAACCAAGGGAAGTAAAGCTGAGACCTTAGAACAGCTAATTGGATCTTGTGCTATCCCTGTTACTTTTTAACAAATGAAAAGCATCAGTAGTGTTTTTGTGTGTTTTGGGGCTCCTTGTTCCTCCTCAAATACCGTTATTGGAATGACATTTTTCTTAACAAACAGAATCCAGATACTTTATGAAAGGGTAATAGCTACTACTTAAGTCTGACTGTCTTTTCCATTTATAGTGTGTTGAAGGCCTGTTAAGAAAGGTTTTATCACTTTAAAAGCATATGCAAATAGACATGAAGGAACCTTTTTGCTTTTGTAGATAATAAGTGTTAAAAATAATTTGTAGAGTTCATAGGGCAAAAGATTCTCAAGGATGATTGTGCTGTTGTGACAGATTAAAAAAAAAGAGGAAAAAAGGCTGGAAATGGGAATATTATGAACTTGTTAGATGAACATTTTCAGTTGTGTCAATATCCTGCATGCCCTGCACTCCCACTTCTAAGGTGAATTACTGCTAAAAGGGAGGACAGAAAGTGGTCCCTCACACTCTGTCCTATGCCCAGGCAGGGGCTCCTCACTCTCAGGCATTTGGCTGGTGCCCACACTGCTGCCAGCACATTCCTAGATGCCTAGAGGCTGCTGCTCATGTTTTTAGGAGAGCCAGTCAAGGTTGCAGTAGTGCTCCATCACTCCCTTTTTAAGTTTTAAGGGGAAGGAAAGTTTTGTTTACTTTGCTGGTTGATCAGTGTGCTGCTGCTTTGGCCTCGTACCAGTGTGACTGTCAGGTCTGCAGCTGTGCACGTTCTGTCCTCACCATCCAAGGGAGACCTTTCCTTCTCCCAGGCATGTGTTCAGTGCATGTGTTACACTTGTGTTTGAATGGACATCTTCAAAACTGTGAGCATTTTGTGTCCCCGATGAACTGAATTCTATTCCCTTTAATTACTACATGAGCCATAATGTTACTTTGTGCGACTGGGACTCGTTTGAACAAGTCCCCTGAATCTTTAGGGTTGTCTACAGCAGTACCTCAAGCAAGATGCTGTAGCAAAGGGCTCCTAAGGATCTATAGTATCCCTCATTCAAGTATACTATTATATTGGATATATTTGCTCTTGCAGCAGGAACTACAGCTCGTAAAGAGAAATTTAATGAAAGGGAACTAATAAAAAGGCAGAGGTGGGTGCAAAACTATTCGAGGGTGAGTTATTTAGAGAACACAGTTTTGTACTTACCTTAGGTCTAAGGCTGCCCTTAAGGCCGAGTACATAACAACGCTGCTCTGGAGCATGGTGGTTCATGGTTGCACTCCTTGGACTGTAGTAGCAGTCCTAGTTGCCCTTTCCCCTGTTCTAACAGGGCTGGGAAGTGGATGCTGCATAATGTGCTGAAGCACCCCTGATAATGCACCCCAGGGAAATAAGGAAGCCCGACAGACACTGTTCAAATACAGACCTTTGGCCTTCAGCTGTCCGTGCTTGAGTAGCAGTGTTGGTCCTTCTTAGCCTGCAGTGATACATCAGTTGGTGCATGTGATTGCTGTGGCAGCTAGGTTCACTGCAGATCTTTATCCTTATGATACAGATCTAAAACATTTTTCTCAAAGTTTGCTTCTCTTACATGGAGTTGGCTTTATTTTTGTTTTGTGTGTTTAGTGGTGGTTTCCCCCCCCACTCCACCATTACAATCACTTCATTTCATTGCAGTATGCTACAGGTACAGATTTTGGAGTCTTGTCATTTTTACAAGTTTTTATTTTATTTTAGTGCATTTCCTACAGAACAATACCTTTTTTGTCACTAAGTCAAGGGGCTGAAATGAAAATGGAAACTGATCACTTCCACAACACATAAATCAAAATTAGAGTTTCCTTTATGATTGCTTGAACTTCAAATGATAGAACATGTAAAAAGAGCATCGATGCCCATGAATAATAAAGTAGAACATGCTAGAATTAGGCAAAAAGAGAATCTGTTAAATGCCAGCTTTTGGGCATATGAAATTTCTGTCTAATCACTTTCTTTAAATGAAAAGTTACAGGTAGGTGTTGTATCACAACAATGTCACTCTGCTTCTAAGAGTCCTTCTGTAAGCAGGAATCCAACATCAGGCAAACTCAACCATCCAGGATACAGTCTTACTTCATGCAACTACCAGACAGACTTGCTGTAGCATCTCAACTTCATTTTAGTTGGAATCTATTAAACATAAAGACTTAAGTGTCTTTTTTATTTATTATGAAATTGAAAAAAAGATGAATTATTGAAATTCATACAACCTTTTTCAACTGATATAATCTTTTCAGCCTTCTGAATACACTTTAAAATTGTGGAGGTAATTCAGGAACCTGGATGAAACTGAACATCAATCAAAATCAGAAAGTTACTTCATACATGGGCTCGAAAACTTTGGGTTTTGGGGAGACCCTTGTGTCTTTTTGCTTCCAAAAAAATAAAGACACTAGTGACAAATCTACCTTTTAAAATATCCTCACTATTGTGGTTTTATTGGTTAGTTCTGAAACTCACTGAATCTCAGTTAATAGAAAAGTTTTACATTTTCTTTTTTTCTTGAATTTGGAAGTATTTTTGCCAGGTGTGAGCTTTGCAGCTGACACAAGTTTCTCCCGCATGCCACATAGTGTGCATTGATGGGAAGGTGACCCAGTACCTCAGAAAAAGTTGCTGTGTTGTCACTGGAAGACACTGAGCTGTGTTCCCTAAATGCAGTACCACCCATCTCAGCTCTCCTGCCTTTCCATTGCATGCCTGAGTTCCAAAGCAATCACTTAGTCTCCCATTTGGGCAGAAGTAGCTCCATAAATGCAGCAACGCAGGGTTTTTCTTCAGTTTGATTTTAGTGTGCGCTTATAGACGTTGCTCGTGAAGTGGTGAACGTGAGAAATCTGGAAAGTGAGAGCCAGCATATGGAGCTGGCAAATGAAGATGGGAACGATGAACTAAATGTTGCTTTGGGGAGACATGATGTTAAGCATTTGGCTTTTCAGCTTTACAGCTTAGACTGTGTAAAGCTAATTTATACTCTTCGACCCAGTGATGTCTGTCTTCTCTCTGTTTATTGGAAATATGATTGCAGTTTATGTAGATGTTTTCATACAATAACTGTGTTGTCAAAAAAGGGGGTAGCATATTGCTCCCCCCAAAAAATCCCATGGTTCACAGTCACTTTCCACATTGCCCTATGAGTGCATTAAATGATTTCTTTACTTTCTGTATATTGGAGTACCTCATGTGCAAGATTCATGGACTCATGAAGAGCACTCAGTGCTCTTAATGGTAGAGATACTATACAGTAGTTAGGAAGAAGAAGGAAAAAAAAACCTTTTTTGTTATTTTCTTCTAATGTCCAGTCCTTTTTTATACATTTTTCTCTACCATCCTCAGGCCTTCATTTTATGTATTTTTCTTTACCTTTCTTCAAGTTTTCTCAATGTGTTAATGATGTTAATGCTGTTTTGGATTACTTTTTGTGGAAGGTAGTTTGATTATTTTTTTTTTCTGCTTTCACTGAAGGAGCAAATAGTCTCCCCTTTTAATAAAGGTGTTCTTCCTCTGACCTTTTCACATACAGAAAGCTAGCAACATAATTTTGTAGGCAAATTCAGAGAGTATCAGTAGTTATGGGAGGAGACACCACTAGAAGAATTAAAGCAACGATTGATTAGATTGTGGCTTTGTGAAAAACAAAAAAGAGGATAAGTCTAAGTGAAAAAAAATGCAAGCCCCAAACAACTTTGCTTTCTTGTGTTCTTATGGGCTACTGATAAAATTGTTCAAATTAATGCCACTGAAATACATGATGCAGTAGCATTTCTAAGTAATCTTTCAAAATTGCTAAGAGCTTGTAGTCTCAAGTACCTTTCCAATACTGGAAAGAATTTAAACAGAGAAGAAGATTATGCAGATTTTTAAATAAAATAAATTTATTTCTGATAATGGGACTTTAAGTAACATGCAGGTTTTCAGAAGCTTTATGACCTTGTACTTTTATTGGCAGACTGAAGAAGGATGCCTAGTGGAAGAGTAGCCTTACAAGTAGTTACCCACTCCTATGTGTAGAGGATAACTGGGTCTTGCAATTCTTAGATCTGTTGCTATGTGAGCCTCTGGTTGATAATATCTTGGCAAATATATGCTACATCATATGAATCTGCAAATTGTTATTGAGAATCAAGTATCAACTTTTAAATCATGGGAGTTTGATTCCAGCTGCCAGCCCTGCTGATGGCACCAAACAGCTGAGGATGCAGTACTTTGTTTGTTTGGAAGCAGTGTGGTGTGGTGTGGTGTGGTGTGGTGTGGTGTGGTGTGGTGTGGTGTGGTGTGGTGTGGTGTGGTGTGGTGTGGCATGGCTGGTTGCAAGCCTGTCAGGCTGAAACAGTTCATGTGAAAAAGAAGGAAAACTCCTGTTTTAAACGCAATGAATTGAGTCTGACCCCTGTTACGGGCATGAATTACGTGCTTGAGACTGCAGAAAACTTTCCTAGAGAGGAGAGATTGAGTCACAGGTGAGAATGTCTGTACTTTTTATAGAGATTCACAAGTTTTATTAAGTTTAGATTTGGTTTTCATTGACCTCTGCTTAATACTGGATGATTTCTAGCCAGTGAAGATATTAAATATAGTTCCAGAAAAGTCTAGTTTTCTCTAGTAAATTGCCTGGAAACATTGTAAGTAAAGTTGTTTGGCTTACCATAAACTCCTCTAAGAAGGTTTGCCTGTGGATATGGCAGCCAAGACTGATTTCTACTGAAGGAGGCTCTCCTTCTTACAAAAAATAAACAATTTAAATCTTCTGGAAGAGAGCCCAGATTGTTTATTCTTAGGCTTAAAATGATGGCCTTTCATAAAAATCTGGAGACACTCAATCTACATATTCAAGTAAGATTCAGAATACAAGTGAGCAAATGCGGGTCCATATGTTAGTTGCAAATCTTCAAGGAATGACAAGAGGGCTCTTGGTTTTGTTGTTCTGCTGGCAGTAATGGCTCTTTTAAGAATCTGAGTCCTTTATACAGGATGACATTTCCATGAAGGGTTTGCTGCCCTTGTGACAGTGGTGAGGCTCCTTCTTCCTGACTGACAGCCTGTGTCAAATACTGAGCACTTTTATTGAACTTTTACACCTTTTTGGTCTTACTATCACTCTTCTAACTTCATTCTCAGGATACAGACTGCTCTTAGGATCTCTATGGATACTGAAGAGGACTTGCTCTTTTTACAGTAATTGACAGCATTGCCAACTGAAAGTTTTTTTCCTGGATTCTACGACTTCTGTGATGCTTCTCTTGTTCTTTGCATTTTGGTGGCTGCTCCTTGTTCTCCCCTCTTCAAAACGGGATACATGTTAATGACAAAGTTGCTTGCAGGTAGCAGGAATCAATATCATTATAAAGATTATCTTGTTCCCCAGTCTGTACACACAGCCAGGGTTGCCTCATCCTAGGTGAAGAATCCAGCACTTGCCCATCTCAAACTTCACACAGTTGGTGATTTGTCGAGGTCTCTCTGCAGGGCCTCCCTGCCTTCAAGGGAGTCAACAGCTCCTCCCGATTTAGTGTCATCAGTTCACTTACCTACTATCCCTTCCAGTCCTGCATCCAAGTCATTTATGAAGATGTTGAAGAGCACAGACCTGAGGATGGAGCCCTGTGGCACCCCACTATTGACAGGTCACCAGTCTGATGTCATCCCTTTCCCTATAAGCCTTTGTGCCCAACCTATGAGCCTCTGGCTCACCCATAGCATGACAGCAAGGTGTTTATTCAGCTGTGTGCCTGACATTTAGTCCAGAAGGATCCAGTAAGAGACAGAATCCAAAGCTTTACTAAGTCCAAAAGGTTACATCAGCTGGGTTCTCTTGATCAACTAGGTGAGCTATCCTGTCACAGGAGGAAATTAGGTTGGACAAGCAGTACTTCCCCTCATGAAATTGTGCTGGCTGTGACCAATGTTTTGTCTTCCAGGTGTTTTTCAATACCTCCTAGAATAATCTTTTCCATGAAATGGTTTTCAGCCTTTGAAATAAAATGTCATATCTTCTGTAGGCTGGGAACCAGATGACTATAAAAATTGAATCCATTATCTGAAGTAGTCTTGATTTTGTTATTTTCATTTTTTCAGTCTTTGATTTTGTTCTTTTCAGCCACTTATATGCAGTAGACTTTCTTATTTTTTTCTTGTGCAATCTCAGAAACATAGTTATATTCTATATTTTCAGTATAAGCCATTTGCATTTCATGCTGTCCTAACACTACCGTGTGCTCCTTTACCTTATCCATACCTTTTTCTAAAATTGATGCATCTGCTTCATATAACCCTCATTTAATGCCTGACATACTCTTTTGATTGCAAACTATTGCTGTGGCATGTTTTCAAAAGCTTAGTTTTTAACTGTATTCTTAGATCAATTTCATAAATATATTGGAACTAATAAGAAAATCATATTTCGAATATAAATAGGTTCCCACAAGGCTCTGTTAAGGATTTTGTGAAAACATTGCTTACTTCATCATTCACTGGAAAAAAAAATCTTGAAGTAGTTAATGCTGGTGTCAGCTCCTGATTTTTCACAAAAATAAAGTGAGGCTGCCTGCTCTTGGTCTTGTTCTCTTATATGTTTGCCTATATGGGAACAGTGCAAGAAGGCATACATTTAAATTTAGATGTGTACATTTCCTCAAAATCTGGGCTGAAGGTCTTTTGTGCTGATGACTGACCATTCACTCAGGAATGCCCAGCACCAGTCAATGATCAGAAATCAGGCTGTTTCTGCAAGAAACAGGGGCTGGAGATCAACCTAGTCAGGATCAAAGCAGTACTGATATTAAACTGTAAATGTAACACCGAGGCAAAAAGACAGATCACTCACTACACACCAGAAAGTAAGAGCCCAGCAACAATGTTAAGAAGGTTAACATTCTCTCATTTTATATATTTTTAAATCCTATAAAATGTAGTATAATGTTAAGATGTATAGTGAATGAGAAAACAAGACAAAAAATATTAAATATACATAGTAAGGCTGATTTAATATCAGTAGTGGAACAATTGGTTAAAAGTTTACTGACACTTCTAACTACTGATGTGAGTCTATTAATACTTCCTTTTCTATTTAACTCCTAATCAGTAAAAAAATCCCCAACTCAATGTTGTCAACCCCGCATTTGATAAGTAGAATATTGGAAAAAGAAATAACATATGACTTTACTCCTTTTTAATTAACTTACTTTAGGGATAAAGTTGTCACTAACCAGTTCCTTTCAAGTTATTTGACTGTTTGAACTCTTTGACTGTGCAGTTGTTGGTCATTGGTGCAGTCATTTGTCTCATCCAGGGTGGGACCAGAAGATGGATCCATGACACTGCTGTAGGGCAGGGGCTGGCAGTGGTGTGTGGAGGCATTGCAAGCCTCAGGGCACAGGGAGAGGGGGATGTGTCTGGATGCTTCCTGCTCCTCATTCAGTTACATGACTGTAGCAAGATTAACAGCTTTGATTTTGAGGCAAAAGCCTCAGTATGCCAAGCAGCAGAAGTCAGAAGATTGATAGCTTGAAAATATGGTTATAGTTTATTTAGCAAGTATTAAAGGCTTGAAAAACCTCCATCCTCTTAACTGTACTGTTTCTCTCTCCAGATTTTCAAATAACACATGCAACGTTGAAAATAAATGGACCATGGAAATTTTAAATCTGAAATGGATTTATTTTTGAAATTATCAGTACATGACTAGGAGCCCCTAATGGAAATTGCTTTGTAAATGCCATGCCTGCAGTATTAGTGAAAGTCTGATTTGCATTTTTATTCCAGTCACTCTGATTAAATTGAAAGAGACAAAGATTAGCAATAGATCAGTTGGAACAGAAAACTCTCACACTATGTCAGAGAGATAATTTTGAATTCTCACTTTCTTCTGGGTGGACATAGATGGTGGGACCGTTACCTGTTAATTATAGGATGCTTCTGTTCCACAAGCTTTAAATTGGTACACAGATATCACTTTACATAAAAATGTGCATAAATGAAGTCTCTGTCATATGCCTGACAAAATCAGCCAGGCTGCAGGGAAATTGTGATGGAAATAGAGATTATCTTCTAAAACTGATGGATTGTGATGGAGGAACTCCAATGAAAACTTAGAAGCAGCTTCTTGACTACTTGTATATAAAATGTTCTTTTTGCCTATGAAATAGGAAAAGTGGTATAGTTATTTAAAAAAAAGTAGAAATCAAGGTTCTGCTTCTGCAAAGACAGTCTCAAGACACTTATTTCTATATGTAATGTATATCTTGGTTACTATTGTAAGGAATTAAAGGAAAGTTAAAAAAAAATATCAGGAAAATGTTAAGTTTCCATAGTGAAATCCTTGAGAGCAGAAAGTATCCACTGTTAAGGTTGCACAGGATTGGTATCCAACTCATGTTGTTGCTCCTTTCTAAGTTTTGAATTTTCTTCTTTTTCTTTTATCATTTTCATAATGGGCTTTCCTGTAGACTAGTTAAAAGTAAATAAGCATGTAAAAGAGTTGAATAATGTCATTGCAAGGTATTCTTTTTATCAGTGGACCTAGTGCAGAATTAGTTTTCATGTTAAGAACAGGAGAGCGCTGGAGCAGGTGATGGCACTCGTCGTTGTTGTGAGATTTGTCATTCTCTTTAAAAAGCAGCAGAGCATTTCCAGTTTTGGCCTCCTCCAGGCAAGGAATTTCTCACTCTGCCTTCTCATTCTCAGGGCCCATCCATTACCAATAATTTTTTCATATATTGCTTTCTAAGGCAGTATCAATTTTTCTTTGCATAAAAGCATGTATTCTGCTTGTGGTAGATTCTGCATGACCTTCTAAGCTCCTGACTCCCACTGGCTACACACTTAAAATAACTTCTTTTGAGAAGCTACATCTTTCTGAAGGCCACAAGTGCAACTCACAGGAATTTTTTTGGCCCTGATTACTGTATTGAGATTCCTTACCTATTTATCACATTTTTTTGACTGATTACTTTCAGAGGAGCATCCATAAAATGCCAAGTGTGATGGAAGTTGGCAGAGACAAATGGTGCTATGTTGGAACCTGTGCTAAACTGTTCAGCATGAGGTGTTGAAAAAATAGATTATGCAGCTTTTTGGGGGGGACTAAGCCAAAGTCTTGTGTGATGGATTGCTGGCTCCTTAGGAATCAAATTACTGATACATGCAGAGCCTTGCTACTGTTCTTGTCACTCATGTTGTCAACTGGAGGAAAAAATACCTGAGTGTAGTGCTTTGATGGCAAGCCTACAGGGATTGCTGTTCAGGTTGTTACTTGGGATGGTAACTAAGAGGCAGAACAAATTTTCATGAAAGGGATACGAGGGCATTGAAGAAAGAATTTTCATGTGAAGTAAGGATACTTGAGCACATGTTCTCTGTAAGGTTTAAAATATTCATTTGCTTGTTTGCCTGCCTTCCTTCTTGGGTCATCTTTTTCCTCTCCTACTACCCAGTGTTCCTTGAATTTTAAATTGGTGAAGTTGTGATATACATCTTCATGAAAAGTGGTAGATGATATGTTTGACACCACCTCCACTGGAGTCTGCCTTCAGTTGTCTGCAGACTGCCAAACTGCATTAGGTCCCAGGAGCTCGATACATCTGGCTGTTTAGAATAAACAAGAATTTAGCTGGATTTAAAATGAAATTTGGGAGACTGTCAAAGAGGTTAATTAGTAAGCTAATTTTCTCAGGACTGGGACTAATACTACCTGCACATCTCCTCTACCACAACACATCTTGCAAGACTGAAGCCCATAATGCCTTAGTGACCCAAGAATTCCAACTTGCTTGAGGGTGATAGGAAAGAATATAGAAGATGGCCACCCACCCCTTGTGGGTGGGGCCACCTTTCCCGGGCATAGGATGATGAATTTTCTTTGTATTCTATTAAAAGCATTCACAAGAGAATCAAAAGACACTTTTTAGTTTGCTGATCAACTAGATCTTTTAGCTTACCAGATTTTCACTACTGGCACATTCCACATGCTTTTGTGCCACAGATTTCCGCCCACTATGCAAGGTAATGCCTGCCCTATAGTGCTTTAGACTAGTTTGTCCAGAGTTCTTTGAGGTCTCATGTTAGCATCTCAAGTAATTCATATTTTACTGTATAGTTCAAAAGCAGATGTCTGGGTCCCTCTTGCAACACTGGATAAGTTGAATGCTGTCGTTTCATTATGTCATTTAAAGCTCCTGTACTCAGTGGTCCAAAAGTTACTAAAATTAGTTAAACATTTATGGTTCTTCTACGCTTGGTTTCTCTTGGCTGCCATAGGCTGGTTCGGTCTGACTTGTGTTTAGGGGGCGGGGCTGTAAAAGATTGATGAAATTCTTGAATGTTGTGTCTTCTTTTTTTTTACCCCTTTTTACCTATATTCTGTGCTTTCATTTTTAAGTCTCTTGCTCTCTCTTGGCTCAATGAAGCTCACTTCTGCAGCCAACCTTGTACAATGCAGAAAGCAGGAGGTGGTGTGCAGTGGTCATCTCAGGAAGCCGAGCCTGAATCCTTCTCATACACCACATTTGGAGCATAGCCAGACTCTCTTTGTGTGCTATTGTCTTCCTTCCCATTCCCTTTTCTATATCTGCTGGCAGGTGCTATTAAGCAACTGCTTTGCTAAAAATTTGAATAACTGGCCATGAAGAGCTGTACTTAAGTCGGTGTGATGTTTGTTGATCTGTAGCAATCACCTGTTTTCCTTAATAGGTTTTCTGATGTAGGTGATTCCTTTTAAATTGGGTTTTCCTTGCTAAATTTACCCTGTGCTATTTGCAGTGCTGCATGTGCAGGACAGGGGCTGCTCTGCTTGCTCCCCACAGGAATGCAGTAATTACAGACAGCAGAGGATGAAAAGGGCTCTTTATCGGCTAACCTGGCTGCCCTAAACACTGTGCACCAGCAGCATTTTATTGGCAGATTAAATGTCAGGTACCTGGCTTTAGAACTGACTCCTACTGTGTTTTGATGAATACTGGTACTTTTCCAGCTCACAATAAAAGAGTGCCAGGAGTACACTAGTGCTTTAAAACCTAATATTTGAAACAGTCTGCAGTATCATGAGACTTTTGTCATCTTTCCCGTATAGCCCACCTGAAAGTATTCCTGCCTTGGAGCATGTACAAGTAACATGTACAATAAGTTAGCTTGAGCTCTACAAAAAACAAAGCCATGTGTTCTCTGCACAGAACAAGAACATTTGCAGTAAAAACAAGTTATGAGAATAAACAACTTTACCTGTCTCTTGAGCACAACATCTTTATAGTAATTTTCATGTAAGCCGTGGCAAAGGAGGTTTTCAAGCTTCACAGTTTTCTGAGATGTCAGCATAAGCCATAGAGGATGAATCCAAGTTGTAGAGTGGAGATTCTGATTTTTATTTTTTAATGTTCCAGACGTTGCTACTCCAATCCATCAAGAAATTTGTTTCTCCATTAGTAGGAGAAAGATTCTGATGGTTGATGTGCACTACTGCCCCAAAACCCCTTATTTTCTCCACACCTGCCCCCTGACATGTGTTTCTCCAATGCAGATAAATCATTACATGCTTGTGCAGTTTCTGGTGTTCAGATGAGAACATAAATCACAAGGTTCACTGTAGTTTCATGCTTGATGTTGTAACTTTTATCAGTCTGCAGTGCAGATGCTGTAATAACAAAGAAAAAATTGCATCACTTTTCCAGGTGCTGCCTTGAAAAAAATTTACATCCTGAACTTGTTCATACTGTATTTTCATTAGATTGATTGGGAGAGCCACAAGGAGAGGGCATAATGCCCCAGTAACCTTTTCACTCTCCTCACTAATGCCATTTTTTTGACAATTAGGTCAATATCTGCTCCGTGCCTTGCTTTGTTGTGGATGTGTAGTGAGGTTCTATTCCCTTATAGCCAGGCAGTATAGAAAGAAGGGTTTTCCAGGGTAGGCAGGCATTTACACAGCCTTATAGGCATAGCCTGTACCCCTGTTACTGATACAGATACTTTACACTTGATGTGTAATTTGTAGGCTCAAACCAGCCCAATTTTTTGTCACCAGTTCTTCCCAGGTCTGTACAGCTGCTATGGCACCACTTTACACTTGTAGTTTACTGATGGTCCAGAGTGGTGGATACAAAATATGTCTGAAAAAACATGCTTTTCAAATTGAGACTTTTCAGTCTTCTTAAGGTATTGGTGAGGAAGATGTTTGGTACGTTTTTCTAATGGAATGAATATATCTCACTTCATTGCTTCAATTATATAAAGCTGTTGCAAATATATACCCTTAGGCACACAGAGATCCAGGTTGTTGTGGGGTTGTTTTTATTGTTTGTTTATTTGTTTGTTTGTTTGTTTTGTTGGGGGATATTATTTTTTGGGGTGTTGTTTTTTAAATTTTGTTTTGTTTTGGTGGTTTTGTTTGTTTGCTTGTTTGGAAGGTTTTAAAGGAGTTTGAGTGCATTAATTTGAAATGCTCTGAAGCAGCTAATTATTTTACTATTATCTAATGGATTCGTAGGCCTATTTTTTCCCCCATGATTGCATCATTAATGACTGTACACTATTAGCAGATTATGGAGTCCAGTTAATAAATGCATTTACATATTAGACACCTGACAATGTAAATGTGCATTTTTACTGAGCTGTTGTGTCTTTAGTTTTATACATCACACTGCTAAAATCAGTCAGGCATAACACAGGCTTAATGAAGAACAGTGTTAACAAGCCTCCTGTGACATATCTCTTAGAGGTCAGCATTTTACTCTGGAGTCTTAAAAAAGAACAAGTGAAGGAAGAATAAATTTGACCATCTTTAAAAGTTATAAAGTAAATGGGAAGTTTTAATTAACCATATTAATTAATTCATTCATTTTTGCATAGCCTTTTTAGCTTCCATCAGTGACTGTGCCCTGA
This sequence comes from Anthoscopus minutus, assembly GCA_013399455.1. NCBI lineage: Eukaryota > Metazoa > Chordata > Aves > Passeriformes > Paridae > Anthoscopus > Anthoscopus minutus. The sequence goes on along the minus strand of VWYI01035338.1, from coordinate 86,630 downwards.
AAGTTTGTCTGTTGATTTAGTTTCTTTGGGATTTTTGGAATAAAAGAATTATTAACTTGATAACTTTAAGAAGAGCTGCTTCCAGAAATGTTTTTGCCATAACCTTATAACAAGGTTAATAATCTTTGGATTATTTTCTAGCATGCCAGTCTCTGTGTGACAGGTATTGTCAGGTGAGGGATCCCTTACAGCTGCTCAATGCATTGGGGCACATTGTGGGTTTCACCCTAGCACATGTGGTATCTCACTGTTTTTTATAACTGTAGTTGGTATTACCTAATGGTGTCGGTTTGAAGTTGGTTTTCTCTGCTAGGCTGTAACTTCTGACCAAGTGGGCTGAAGTTTTCCCATCTGCCTAACTTTGTCAGTAGGAGCTAAATCTGGGTATTAGAGGGAGTTCATATCTGCTTGCTTGATTTCTACAAAAGCCATTCAGCTATATATTAGAACAGATTTAGGAAAAATATAGTTTAACATTGTTAAAATGTCTTATAATTCTAGGTTTTAGACTAGAGACTTGAAACGTGGCAAGGTTGTCACACACATTAAGTTTTAAAAATAATATTATATGAATAATTAATTTTTTTGTGAGTTAGCTTCCTTAACAGGTAACAGAGATATTGTAGGTGAGCTACAGAATTATATTTTGCTTTCTCTCCAGACTAGAAAATAAAATGGCTTTGGATAAATGTTTAGTTTAAGCTGCCATGCTTTACCTATTTAATTTAATTTTTTTTTAATGTTGAAAAGAGTAGTAGCTTTTTTTGCAGATGCCTTTAACTTTCTTGACAAGCTCTTACAAACTTAGCAAGTATTAATTGCTCAGACAGGTTTACCATGTTGCCTTTTGCAGGTAGGGCTGAACAGATGCCATGATGTGGTGTGTGGTGGCCTCAGTCACGACTGACAGGCAGCCCTTCTTTCTGCAGATCCCCAACTCATCAATACCCACAGGTTGTTTTTAGAGGCTTCTAAAAATGGCAAGCAGCACAGGAATTTTCTGCCAACGTTTTGATAAGACACAAAAGTTTCCATGATCTGTGTGGCAGCGCTGCTGTCCAAAGACTCCTGCATAGTTATGTGTGGCTCATACTCCTTGCTCAGTTCTAAAGAAAAGTACATTATGAAACATGACAGCAACAACTCCTTTAACTCTCTGCATCACACAGAGCAGCATCACCCCAGCTGTCCCCCGAGGGCTTGTGCACAGCACAGTGCAGTCAACTGCAGCCCAAGCTCTGTTTCCAGTGTTCTAGCTCCTGTTTTGGGTGCTCTGTCAGCACCAGCCTTGGTTTCTTCGGGCTGTCTTTCTGCCCTGTAGCCATAACTATTGATGTACTGTTTGCTACAGATGCACAGAGCAGCAGCAGCCTGGCCTCTGCACTGAATTTGGCAAAATATGCTTTGGGGAACATTCCTGCTGACTAATGAAATTGTGTTATTTCCAATAAAAACAATGTGTATTGGGACGCTGGCAAGTAGCATACTGGTGTTTGTATTTTTTATAGGCACTGAAAGTGATCCAGGATGTTATAAACTGGTGTGCTCTGTCTCAGTATCTGGCAAACTGATTAAAACTGAAAAGAAAAGAGAAAATACTGCTATCCAGCAGCTGTAAAATCATGATATGATGGGGTCAAAATAGCATGACTTCTGCAAAGGCAGCCTGTGCTTTGATAGTTAATCTTCTTGAATTGTTTTAATGTAGCAAGAGAAGAGCAAATAAAGGTAAACGGCTGGAACAGTTTATGAAAATAAGGGAAGGTCAATGAAGCATAGAGCTATTATAGCAGAGAGCAGAACAGAAAGGAGTGAAGGCAGTTAGACCAGCAGTATAAAACTGTAATATCTTTGATGCAGAACAACAACTACCTTGCCTAAAATCTTAGACTTCCTGCTTCTTCCTCATCCATAGAAATTATTGCAATTATTAATAATGGTTGTAGTTTTTTTTTAAAAAAATAAAATAATTGTAGGAGGAAGACCATAAAGAAAAAATCTAAACAATTTTGAATAAAAGTGTTCAGGTGTTAAGAGTGAAATTTGCTTTAATATTTTTAAAAAGTTGAATGGAAATGTTTACCATACTGTGACTACCTTTGGTAATCTATACCAAATTATATAATAAAAATACAGAAAATGTGAAGGATGCCTATATTTGAGATAAATTTTGAATCTGTGAATTTTTACCAAAAGTGGGCTTTAGAAGTTCTTGGACAGTTATTATAAGGAATTTGTGTTGTGAACTTGACTTTCCTCTTGTCATTCTAAATGGTGGCATAACCTAGCCACTAAAAAATGAAATTTTCATTTTAAAAGCCTTTGAAAAGTTACAAAGCTGCTGGTTTCTGGTTGTTTTCTCTTAGTCTGATTAATTAATTTAACTCTATCTTAGCTGTTCTGTGCTTTTGCTGATGAGAAGTATGAGGGCCAAGGAGGAGTCTCCACTGCCAGTCTTCAGGGATACAGTCCTGTTGTGTTTGGGTGAAGAAGTGCTCACCCCAGAAAGTCATGCTGATGAGCATGAGATGAAAACTCATGATAGGCAATTTTGCTGAGTTTTCTCTTTGTGATAGCACAAATTTGATGTGGAGTCAGGCATGCCTTCCAGAAGGGTGCCCAGCTTTGCCTTGAAGAGAGCACAGACGGAAAATGTGGCATCTTACTCAGCTGTTTGCCTCAGCAGCTAGGATCAATTTATCTGGCTTTTCTCCGCATTTTCTCAACTTAATTAAAGAATACTTTGCAGGGAATAGTCTCTTTTTATAAGAGCATTTATAGAGTATAATCAGGGGTTTTTTAAACTAAACCAATTACACTTTCACAATGAGATGTTTTCCAAGATCTGTAGCCTTTTTAATGGCTTTTTATCAGACAGCCTTTTCTGTGCTCTCTGAGTCTTTGAGGAAGGGGTTAAGGGAATATATCAAGGCAAACATGTCCAGCAGGTCCAGGGAGATGATTATGCCTCTCTCTTCTGCTATTGTGGGAACCCACCTGGAGTACTGCAACCAGCTCTGGGGCCCTCAACAGAGAGAAGGATGTGGACTTGTTGGAGTGAGTCCAGAGGAGAGGCATGATGATCAGAGGACTGGAACACCTCTTCTAATGGAGACGGGCTGAGAGAGTTGGGGTTGTTTAGCCTTGAAAAGAGAAGGCTCTGGTGGGACCTTCTAGCACCTTCCATTCCCTAAAGGGGGATGCAGAAGAGCTGGAGAGGGACTTTTGATAAGGGGTAATGGCTTTAAACTGAAAGAAGATAGAATTTAGATTACATACTAAAAGATACTAAAAAGGAATTCTCCACTGTGAGAGTGGTATGGTACTGGACCAAATTGCCCAGAGGATCTGTGGGTGCCCTGTCCCTGGGAGTGTTCAGGGCCAGGTTGGATAGGGCTTTGAGTGGCTTTGACTAGTAAAAAATGTCCCTGCCCATGACATAGGGTTAGGGATAGATAGATAATCTTTAAGATCCCTTCAAATCCAAACCTATTCTGAGATTTGTAGCACAAGAATGCACACCATTGCCTCTCACAAAAACACCATCATCTTCCCATGCTTAGCCCTTGTTCTGTCTTCTCTCTTCTTATCTCCTGCTTGTTTGGGGTTTTCTTTTAAATTTATTTAGCACTTGAGTGACTTGGGTAGCTACTATTTCTGCATTTCTACCTGCCAAACATTTATTTTATCCTAGATCCATTAATTAAAAGATTACATTATTATAATTCTGCATTAGATTTAGAGAGGATTATTACTTTATGTAAGTATATGTGTGCAAAAGCACTGGATTACAGCATATTTTATTAAATGGACCATACCTATGCAAAGGTTATCAGTTCAGCTCTTTACATGATAAATGTTATTTCAACATACCAAAAACTCTTACTGCAAAAAGACTTTTCTACAGCTCTAAAGCTGTTACCTAAGCCCTGCAAGATCATGTTCTTTCTACAGCTCAGCTAAATTACAAATTACAAAGATAAACTCTAATCCAAAATCATATTTTAGTGTGTAGAATAGCTAAGATTGTCCAATGAAACTTTGTGGTGTGTAGTGCATGACCTCTTATCCTTCTAAAGGAAGATATGTTGATCATATTGCCAGATATTTAGAAATTTTATGAACTCAGAGAGAAATATTTTCAAATAGTCTGGGATTCCCCTTTCCTGCATCTTTGCTGTCAACTTGGGTATTTATCAAATGCTTTATATTTTGTAAATATCTTTACCAGTTATAAGGTTTGACTTATATTCTAGTACTGAGACAGTTTTTCCTCTCAGCTCCAGCATCATGATGTAAATCATGTCACAGCATTGATGCTGTGAGAAAGTAGCCTAGTGTCTAGCTTTGATCCCTTCAGGATGAAGCAGAGATCTGCCCCCAGCTCCCTGGGACTGATGCATGGAGTTGATTCATTTTCCTCAGCAGTGAAGATTCACCCCTTCCTCACTTTCTAGAACTGGCAGCTAGTAGCTGCTACCAGCTTTTAGCTGGTAGCTAAAAGCCGAAATGAGGTCTTGGCTTTTACTCAGTAATAGTTTGATGCAAATGTGCTGTACAGGTGTGTTATGCTCTACTTTCCCTTTTGTTTTGTCTGCCTGCCATCACTTGAGAATTTGTGTTCACTCATTAGAGGTAGCATGATGATGTACAAGTACTCCCCCTCCTGCTAAGATTTCACCCTAAAGAACATTTTAAAATGTGACAAATTTACTTTGATGTTTTGTGTTTGGGGTTGTATTTCTTCAGGAGTACAGTCCGGCTGTAGAAGCATAGACATCTTGTCATTGCTACTACAGTCAAGTGTTAAAATTTTATTTTACAAATTAAACAAGTTGCTCAGAACAGCTACAGATGCCCCATCCCTGGAAGTGTTCAAACCCAGGCTGGGGGGCCTTTGAGCAAGCTGGTGTAGTGCAAGGTGTCTCTGCCCATTGTAGGGGGATCGGGACTAGATGATCTCTAAAGTCTTTTTCAACCCAAATCTTTATGAAATTTGAAAAGCACCTTGCTCAAATACTCTCAGTTAAAATTCCATTGCTGATCTAAAATTGCTCTGTTCTGGCTGAGGACTGTATTCAATCGCAATAATACTTAGTTCATTATTTTCTACTCTGCAGCTTGCAAACTGGCTGTTTTCCTGTGACAGTGATGTATGGTCCATGGCATGTAATTGAAGTTAACATTTATATTGAGCTTAGTGATTTAAGTACAGTTAATCTCTCTATTAATGCTGATTAGTACTGTGCATGATCATGTTTTCATTTCTAGTTGACAGAGAGAGAACATTTGGTTAATTCAATGGTGAAAGCAAGAATGTGTCTTTTTACCCTAATTGCAGCTATTTATAACAGTTACTATTGTATTTTATAATTCATAACAAGAAGAAATAATGTAGGAAAAAAGCTATGTAACATTTTAAACAATTAGCATATATCTCATTATTGCCTTAATGCGTGAAACTCTCTTCTGCAGCTTGATAATATCACTGAAAAACAAGCCAAGTTGCCTTACTTTGTTTTGGCCAACAGCCTTGTATGTAAACAGAATAGCACCAGATCTTCAAGTCTTTGTCCTCAAAAGATTGTGATGACCTTGGGATTTCTCCAGGGCCTTTACAGTGCAGACTGTCCATTCAAAGTTGGCCTGCAACAACTGTTTCTCTTGAAGAAGGAAACTCTCCCTGTTTGCCCTCACCCTGTATCAAGAAGTGGTGTGCAGTGTTTTGGCAAAGCTGCCGACTCCATTAAGAAATGCTATCAGTCTTGCCTTTCTTTTTGCAGTGACAAATTGGTACTTGTACATCTGGGAGCAAAACCAATATAACATGTTACTGAATGTTAAATTTTCCATCTGAAGATTTATTAAGTGTTCAAAAGCATTTTGCTTCAGTTCTGAATATTAACAGGATAATTGTATTTCTGGAGTTGTCTGCATTTGAGGTACAAATCACCAAGTGTTTTAATTCAGGCCAGGTAATTGTGTCACTTTGATTGATTGCATATTTAAGGCAAAAGAGTATTTTTTTAATCCAGGATGAATGTTTTAGTCAATTTGCTCTTGATTAAAAGTGCCTTATGGTGACGTATTATCAGAAAGAGGTTCTTTCACTACCTTCTTGGCCAGTAAGATACCACAAAGTAAAAAACTTTCCATTTTTCCTGTTCCTCTCCACACGTAAGGTATTGTGAAAATTCCATGAAATGGAATGGCTGAAAGGAAAAGCTAGGGATTATACATACATATACCTGTATATATGTATAATTTTTTAATATATACATATATATATTCATTTTCTGAGGAAAATGTTTCCTTGTACTTCTGAAATTTCACTGGCAGGCTATGGCAGAACCCAATATAGGATGTTGCTTCTTCTGGATTTGGCACAAGTTTTCTCCATCGTGAATTACCTGAGTGTGTGCACTTCCTTTCCCAGCTGCTGTGTAATGTAGAGTTATTAGATGCTGGATTTGAATGGGTTAGGAGGAAGAAGCAGGAGGGGTCTATATCATGTTCTTAAACCGATGGAGTCAGAGCATCACAAATCCTGCTGCTGGTGTGGGAAGGGCCAGGTGCAAATCTTGTTTGCAGAGCTTGAGGCCCCAGTGTTTCACATTGTGGGCAGTTGTTTAACATAGGCGAGGTTGTAGAGGGTCTATGAGATTACAGTGAAGGTGAGAGTGATTGTGATGGACACAGGACAGACAGAATGAATGATCAAGCCCAGCTGGAGTCACACTCAGCAGTGTGTAGGAGAAGATGAGGGCAGCATAAATGAAAGGCCACTATGTGAAAAATGCCACATTTGGGAAGAGGGAGCAGTGTGAACAAATGCTCACATAAAACAAAAATCCAAACCAGCCAACCAAACAAAAAGAGAGAAAGCAGGCACTCTTGGGGAGATGCTGATGGTCCTGGCAAAGATGGATGGACTGAACCCCCCCTTGCTATGTGAATAATAAATTGTGCTGTTGTAACTGGTGCAGTCAATGTGCCAGGCAGCAATGGAGTGTTCCTGAGCAGGCACTTGCCAGAGATGGAAACTGAATGATGAATTTAAGTGGCTAGTCACATGGTGTTTTCAAATTACACCTTTTGGCCAATGATCTGTGCATGACTACTTCTGACTTCAACAGAGTCATCTTTGAGGAACATTTTCATACCAGTATTGATGCAGAGTGGCGTTGGTGGTGCTTCAACTGCACTGTTGTAGTTCAAATGACAGCCCCACAAGTGTAGAAGAGATAAAAGCAACTGACAGGCACAGCTGACCAGTGACAGTAGCCTTCAGGTTCTGAGCATGTGTTGATCAGCAGAAAGCAAGTAGTGTTATATAGAAGAAAAGTGCAAGCAAAACAGGGCCCAAGATCTCATGAGAGTTCTCAGCACAGAGTCTGACAGCCTTTCAATCAAGAGCTGCAGAGAAAGGATTTCATGTCTCTACCTCAGCTTGTCCAGAGTGGAATGGAGATGTGAAAAATATTTTGTTCAATAATGTGGGTTGTGAAAAGTCGTCTTGTGGAGAGGTGTTCCATGCTGGTGTTTGTTCTTGGCAAGGACCTTTTGAAATTTTGAGATGGCAACAACAAATGTTCACCTGGATACTTCTCTGTGATGTGGAGATACATGGTAGACTTCTTAATAAACATATTAAATATTAGTTTGGTTATAAACATGTTCCATTTCTGCAGTGAGCCTTACCTACTAACCAAGATTTCAGTGTTAGAGGAGATTAAATAGAGGAGATAAATATTCAAGAATTTGGATGTTTCAGGTCTTCCTGTTGCTGGAGTTAATTTTATTTCATCTTTACTTCTTACAGATGAATATAGCAACAATGAGGTAATTAAATTTTCTGGTGATTAACATTGCCCCAGTGTAAAGTATAAGAGCCACAGACTCCAAGAGCACTGTCTTCCAAAGTTACCCTATGATATGGCACATTGGCAGAGGCAAATGAAGTAATTTAATTTGCTATGATTAGTATTTAAAGCTGTCTACTCAGAAACCGATAAAGAGGTTCACAATTCATCCTGTATTATTTCACATAAGACTTTAACAATATTAGGTGAAGGCAGTCTAGTTCAGGGAGGTAGTAATTCAATCTGTCCTCCTCCTCTGAATTCCTGGTTTAAAGCAGTAATGAGCAGTGAAGGTTGTTATTAGGCAGCTGTTACAGGTCTGGTGGTGAGCAGCCTGGTTGCCCCAGGACAGCTGTATGTATGACAGAAAGTGTCATCCTGGGTAGTGCTGAGCTGCCACCTGGGCTGGCAGGAGCAGCGTTTGCCCTGGCTAGCCTCATGCCTCTGTCTGGCACCAAACAGTGCTGGGAGAAGGTGTGGGAAAGGCTGCTTTCCTCCCGCTTCCCTTGTCCAGGCTGCAGTTTAAAACAAGTCTGGCTCTCTGAATTGCAAATTTGGCTTTTTCAGGACCAATTAATTCAGTTAGGAAAGCCAACACCCCCCATGCCACCCCCTGTCCCAACTTTAAAGGACGTGCCAGTTGGGCACGCTGCAAAAGCCATTTACAGTTGGAATAAAGCAGGACCTGGTGTGGCAGTGCCAGGCCTAGCTCCTTTGTGAAAGGAAAGGCTGCTGCAGTGTGGATGCCTGTCTGTACTCTTTTGTACATTAACATACGTGCCAACTGGGCAAGTGTGGGCAAAGGCAGAGTCTGGCTTAATTGTGCACAAAGCAAATGTCAGCTAAATAGGTTTTCTTTATCTTAATAAGTGATGAGATGTTGGCTGTGGTACAGCCGTGCTGGATGGTGGTGCAGCGGTTTCCAGCTCTGCTCTTTGCCATCCATCCCAGCTGGTTGCTGAGGTGGCACTGCCTGCCTGGGCATCCCCCTCAGGGGCAGGTTAGTGCTGCCACCTGGATATCCCATTAGAAACACTTGGGGTGCATGCAGCAAAATTTTCTCCTTAAAGCCTAGTTCCACAATTTTCTGCCAGGCCTACTGCTGGACCTAAGTGGCACCCTGATTTTCATGTTTAAATGTACCAACAAACAAAAAAAGCCCAAGGTCAAATCATACTTTCATGCTGTTAGCATTTGTCACCCCCCAAAAATACCATGAGCGGAGCTGTTAGTCAAGATGTTAATGAACTTCTTTAAAGGATTAATGGAAAATCCTATATTCTTTTTAATACATTTTTAAAATGTTCACAGCCCTTCAAAAAAAACAGGGAAATAAAGCAAGCTGCTTCTGGTTGTTACTTTTTGCCATGAGAGAGCCCTTTGGACCAGCTCTTGCTTTTTTTTCACTTCCCGCCCAGCGCAGGGAAAACGGGATGTTGCATGTGTAGCACAGATGGGGAATCGGCATATGGGTCATGCCAGTGAGAATTAAGAGGGGGAGTGAAGCCTGAGGATGTGTGGCCCCTGACACCTGGGCCAGAGCTGCTGTTAGGGATGGTTTCTTTCTCTGCCTTGATGGATTGGCAGAAGTACATGGTACAAAGCCTTCCTCTAATTTTCCTTGCCTACGGGAGAAGGGTCTTCCCACTTTGAGTCCCATTGTCTAATCTCATATGCCTGCCCAAAACCACTGTTTCAGTAGCTCTCAGTGCATTATTTTTATACGGTCTGTAAGTATCTTAAATAGCCGATGTTCAGAATGTCCCATTTGTCTTTGTAATAGCACTTTCCTTTTTAATCATGTTCCTTCTTTGCTGTTTTTCTGCCAGCCCTTGGCAATGTTTCACTTTAGCTCAAAGTGAAAGAACATCCTCGTAAAATATTCTGTAATCCTCAGCTATTGTTTGATCAGTTTTAATTCAATTTCACTGCAATGAAAATATAATGGGAGAATGAACTCCAGAACGTGCAATTCTAGGAAAGTTGCTTAGAAAACTTTAGCAAACCTGCAACCAACTTTTGAGACAGCAATGGAGATCTAAGCCTAGCAGCTCTTTAGAGTACAGTCTGCAGCTCTCCTATTTATCTGCTCAAGTGTGAGTCAGTTTTCAAAAATTTTCCAAAGTAATCTCTTAAGTTTTGAGTAGATGCCTTTTGGGATCTTTATATGAAATGTCTTGGGTGTGCTTCTCTGATAGTCTTGATTGCCTTTTATTTAACAGTACTGTTCTTTGTCCTCAAGCCTCTTTAGAAGCAGGCTTTGAAGACTTCATCAAAAAAAAGTCAGCACTTGTTTGCTGTGCTTTCAGTTCAGATATAACTTAGAAATCTGTGATTATCAAGACTCCTCTGCTATTTTTTTCTCTTTTTTAGCCTTGTGTAGGGAAGAAATAAAAAAGCCTCCTTCTCCCCCAGACTGCAGATATTCTACCTTGCCTGGATCCTCTGGTATTCAGTAGCATTGTCGTGACTTCTCTGTCTCTGATCTACATGTCCTCCATCCAGCTTCAGCCTGTCTGCTGCTCTGTCGGGATTCAAATGCAATTTCTCACTCTTCACAGGAATTATTTTTGGAACTTTAAAAATACTCCATCCGTAACACAGTGTTCCTACGCCAGCTGCCTGCCTCGGGAGGGTGACTTGGAGGAGGGAAGCGAGGCTACAACCTCCCCAACAAAGCTGATACAATGCTGCCTTTGTGTCTGGCCCCTATTCATGCATGACTGAGGCATAAAAGAGCAGCCCCAAACTAGTCCTGCTCTTGGGTCTGGTCCAAGACCTGCTTGGAGGTGAGAAGGGGGTATGCCTAAGGGAAAGATTCTTTACAAGTCACCTGTTCTCTGCCTCCATTTCATGAGCAGCTAAAATCTCTTGCTGGAAGATTCAGAAGTTAATGTTTGGAGCCGATGATACTTGTTAGTTAAACCTAATAGTAGCTCCTGAGTAAGATGAATGGTGGCGGGGCATGTTCTTTTCTCATCTTTCTTTGTTTTCTTTGGTCTTTAAATAGTTTCAGCCAAGGAAATATAGATTAAGTCAGATGCTCAAGAAAGATGTCTTTTCTTGTGAACCCACCGGTGGTCAGTATGCCTTGCTGGGAAAACATCCCTGTTCCTGCTGGCCTGAAAGCCATACCGTGCTTGGGAATCCTGCTGCCTGCAATCTGAGTAACAGTGGAATGTACCTTGGTGAACACTGGGTAGACCTAGAAACATCCCACCATTCCTCCTGGCTGGTCACACACTAGCCAAGTTCAAGGACTTACTTGTATGGTTTCCTCTTCCCTTAATGTACGGAGTTTTTTTGTTAAGCAGCTGGTTACTTTGATTCCACAACTAGAAATTAATCATCTTGCTGTGCAAAAGGCAGATACAAGATCCATTTGAGTGGCATCTTTTGGTTCTTTCTTGTTTGTTTGTTTTTAGTTTTGTTTTGGGGTTTCTTTTGGTTATATATATGTGTGTGTACGTACATATATGCATGAATACAGGTCTTGCAGGATACTGTTGTTCTGTGCAAGGTCATTGATTCTGAAATGTTAAGATGTTGGAGTCAAAAGGAATGGCAATCAGCTTTCTAAAACAGAGGCCAGAAGAGATATGTGCCATTGGTGAGGTAGCAGTGATCAAAAACTAGTGTGGAAAAAGGGTAGGTTACAGGAAAATATTTGTGGCCTCTGGGAAGAAGCACTAGCGCTACACATGCTGTTGCAGTGCGGATCCAGTTGACATTTCTTTTGGGAGTGGGGTATCCATAAGTCTTTTGACAGCAGAATTCTCCAGTTTAGAGGGGCTGGCAGGACTTACAATGCTCTCTGTAAAGCCATGATAATTCAGGGGGTATGAGCCAAAATGGGCTCTGTGCAACCAACCTGCACTGACAGTTTAATATTGATTAATTTAGAGAAGGACTTGCAAGTAAAATTTAGTGTGAAATGAGATTACTTTCATGAGTTATGCTTGACTCCAGCCAAAGAGTGCATGTGGTATAGATGCTTATCAGCCTTTAAGAAATGTCATAATGCTGGAGGAATATAGGATTATAATATACAGTGAAAGACTGTATTTGCACTCTCTTATCTAGGAAGGCTACATAAGTATCCACTTAACTTTAAGCTTACACTTATATTCTTTTCAGTTCAGAGGGATTTAATCATGTGCTGGAATAATTTCCTGTACGAATAATCTCCAGATGCACAAAGGAGCAGAGTCAAAATTTAAGACAAGGACTTCTTTGCTGTATGTTGTTCATTAGTGTGGGTTGATTCCTGAGAAATATTTTACCCTAAGTTCATTACTACTATTTTAGAAGTAAATTTGTTGTTATGAGTGTGCAAAGTCTATAAACTCACTGCATTCTTGCAAATTCAGAAGGAATTGCTGTCTCATCTACTCACCTGATCCATTTGTGAACTGTCAACCAGCAGCTATAAAAACATCTCCTGATGCTCCCTTGGCCAAGCATTGGTGAAGGGTGTTTGCATCTTAAAATTCAATGGACACACAGAAATTCTGTTTATTTACCACCAGTATGGTTTGACCTGGCTTGTATGGGGTAAGGCTGATGTTATCAATGATCAAAGGGAAATGTAGGTAGGTGCCTGGAATCTACTTCTGCTCAGGCCCGATTGAAGGCTCCATCATCTGTGTATCACCTGGATTCACTAATGCACAGCAGTTAGAGTTAATGAAGGGAAGTTGCTGATATCTTAGACATGCTGACAGCCCTTCTGTTTAGTTTTTTAGGGAAATGGATTGTGCAAACTGTTTTTTTCCCCATTGGAGCTGTGTTTGTGCTTTCATTAACTGCCTTTTTTTTTTCTTTTTTAATGAGTTTGGTTCTTTTGAATCGTGAGCTCATGTGCACTCAAAATTTGTTACAGGTTATTTTGTATTGGGTTTCCTGTTTCCTCAAGTTATTTTGTATTGGGTTTCCTTTTCCTGGGTTCAAAAAGATGGATTTTCCCACCCTGATTTAGGAATAGGAATTGTTCATCTGCAGCTACTGTCACACATCTCCTTCTTGACAAAGCTGTTGTGGGTCTGCTGGCTCCTTCATTTTCCCTCTTGTTCTTTGTTTTGGTAGCTTATTCTAGGTGGATGGCACTTCCTTGCTTGTGTGCTTGCTGCTGGGGTGGGACCCACAGCTAGGAGTCAATGGTATCTGACATCTCTCCTGACATCCTCCAGCAGCTGAAGTTCACTTCTGGGAGTATGGACTCCTTCTGGGAGGACAGCATTTGGGACTTGCACAAAGAATGGCTGCTTAAATACACGTTTTATATCTCACTTGTTTCACAATGGTGTTTAAGAAGCACTTCCCCACCCATTGCCTATTGTTCAATTGGATGCACAGTTCTGACAGGCTGCACAAATTCTCACATCAGCTGTTAAAGCTGTGCCGCTTAACCTTATGCTTCATCACCAGGAAAACCATAATTTTATTGGACATCTCCAGATGTTCTTTAAAAAAATGGCATGTCTGTATTGCTCTTACAACTCACAACTGAGACTGCTGTGGTTTTTCCAGATACTGGAGCAGCTTGAAGCAAACTTCTCTGCCACAGGTTCTTTTGTGCAGAACCAAAAAAAGTTTTGTTAGTCAGGAGAAGAAGTCACAGGACCCCATGAGTGCTTTCAGACTCTACAGGAGGTGTGAGTGCATGTTGGTAGAGCCACTGCTGTCATTACTGTCTAAGCTGCCAACAGGGAAGAACTTGATTATGAATTCTGGGATCTTTTCAGCCTTGTGGGTGTTACTCTGAAAACTCTGGCAATCAGCTTCATCAAAGCCATGGTCCCAAAACAGATAGCCTAAATCTTCCAGGATGCGTTGTAGGATTAAAATGCCCCTGTGCAGCAGGTGCTAAACACCTTTTTCTGCCTGTTTCTTCCAGCCACCCATCTCTGAGATTCTCTCCACAGTTCTAAAGGTCACGTGCAGTACAGCAAGCACTTATTTCATCATAAGAGGCCGATAGTTATCATCAGCTGTGGCACGTGGTTTCTGGCTTCTCTGTCTGGCTTTTGGCTTGTGGAAAGAATGTTCCACCAGCGTTCTTCAGCTGCTGGGGCTGTTTTTTGTGGAACTCCAAGGCCTTGCTAACAGAAAGCCTGGATTGTCAGAAAGTAGGAAGTTTGGTTATGGTTGTTGCAATCAGATGGGCCATCAAGAAAGTATTCCAGACTCTGAAAAGTCATTCCTGTATGTTATGGCTAAAATGGGTCGCACATTCATAAGAAACATATCAATGTAAATCTTACACAGCCCTGAGGAGTTTCTATGATTTAATTGTCAGGTGACAAAAGAAAATGAAATGTGAGGGGAAAATGTATAATCTTTTGTTGGGAAGATTAACTGAACTTGAAATGGATGTTTTACTAATGTTTTCATGACTTAAGTATATCCTCTGATCATTCTGTGTAAGAGCATATCAGTAACAGCATAAGGAAGGAGGAAATTATCAGGAAATTTAAAACCAAAACATTTGTGAGTGCAGATGCTTCGATTATACCCATTAAGCAACTTGGTCTAATTATTCTTATATATACTATTCTTAGTGTTATGTTTCTATCACTTCACCAGCTCAAAGCAGCAGTAGTAGATTAATCTAAACAGTATTTTAAATATAGCTGCATTTTGGTGAACTTCGGTGTAAATATATAAATTTCTTTATTACTACCTTTGAAGTCTCTGGAAATAATCCTCATTTAATCACAGTGTGCATCACAGTCTTAAGATTCGGGAAAACAATCTGTGAAAAGGTGAGTTACGCTATCTTTTCTCTGAAAATTCTTTGTTTGCTTCATGATCCATCTCATTAACTATTTTATATGGATGAGATTTATATTTTATATACATGTGTGTCTATATATAAAGAGAAAGGACTTAAGCAGCAATCTTTAACTAGCTACTGAAGTTTTAAATTACTACATTTAGATATATAAAGATAAGCTAGATCCCACCCACACAGGGAAGTCATAGTTGACTCTGATTATTCACCTGTCCACTTACTGTGCTCTAGAAGACAGTTGTGTTTCTCAGCTTGAAAAAGTTACTTTATATATTAGGTAGAGTTGAAGAAAGAGACTTTTGATTAACAAAAAGAAAATCAAAATTGGCATGAACCCTTTTAAATTTACTTTCTTGACAAAAGGGTCTGTTTGTGTGAGGATGGAAAAAGAATTTCCTGCAGTTCTAGTCTGTAACTTGAGAAAAGTTGATTACTGCAGCATACGCAATGTCTCTCTCCAATCAAGTAAGTAAACATACATGTAGACTAACTATAAATGCTGGTCAAACCAGAGATTACATATATCTGTGCTTTGACATTAATAAGTTGTAGAAAGCACTGGGATGTGGGTTCAAAATCAGTTACTACAGGTTGCATATAATCAAGTAACACAAATTACAGAATACTTCTGTGATTGTTTATATACATAGTGTATTTTGGCTTATGAGTAATCCTAAAATTGCTCCCTATACACTACTCAGGTGCGTAATTTTTTTTTTATTGTAGAATTTAAGATCCTCAAAATTATCTTTGAGTAGTTATGAAATCTATTATAGTTAAATTCCAGAACTTTTAAAATGAAAAATTTATTCAGAGGCTGAATAAATAAAGGAATAGGCGCAGAGCTGGAACTTCAGAAGTTCTTTCTGGTGTTTTTACAAAAAAACCCTCACAGTTTAAAAAGCCAAAGGGCAAAGCAATTCAATGCTGAGCTTCTCTAGAAAGTGGAAATTTGCTATAATTCATGGTTGACAGACAATCTTAAAATATATACTAAAAACGTTTCTAGTTTACCTTAGGGATCAGATTAAGCCAAACTATAAATATTTGCAGTCCATTACAAATGTTTGGGGAGAGTTCTGACTTGTTTTTCTTAGTAGCTTCAGTTAAATGGCAGTCAATTAACTTGAGATTTAAAATAAAATTACGAAGGAGTGATCAGGTACTGTTCTACAGGAAAATTACTTCAGCACGAAGACATGCACAAATAAAATCTCGAAGACATTATTTGCAGAAAACGAAAACTTCAAAAAAACTTCCCCTGGATAGCAATTTGTGTTTGGTACCTGGTAAGTGCCCTAGCATTGGACACAGGATATGTGTTTTACAGATGTAAGACCTGTGTTCCTAGTGGAGTCTGGCTGTGGGGCTGCAGAGGAGAGGTGCTGGGAGCGGGGCTCTGTGCTGGTCCTGCGCGTGTGTGGATGCAGGTGCAGAGGAGGAGATGGTCCTTCCTGGGGAGTCAGACACTTAGCCTTGAGCAAAACTGTGTCAGAGCCCAGCAGACTTTACCCCCAACAGGAAATTTGTCATTATTTGGCCCTTAGAAACAGGAAACCTAAGACTGATTTTCTTCCAGGTCACTTCCCTGAAGCTCATTTTTCCCTTGGCTGTGCAGTGTCCACCCTGCTCCTTCCTTTCCCATCTTTCCCATAACTATGGAAAAGAGGTTACTGTACACAACAGTTTGGTTTGGAAGTATTTTTTTCAAGCTAATAATCCAGTTCTTTCCCATATAGTTAACTGCTTTGAGACGTTTTGTCCAACCATTTAAACAATTCTGGTTTAAAAAAAAGTTGCAATTTATTCTTTTACATTGTGATTACAAAATTGAGTTCATGATAGTAATATATATTATGGATATTATTAAAATATTTTTGTTGCCTTTGGGTGAGTTCAGCTACACCACTAAAAGAATGGGTTATGTACTTTAGCATACAAAAAAGGGGATAACCTGTATCAGTGTAATTGTATTTTTCAGTAGAGAGGTCTTGCAAGTCGAACTCAGCACAAGGAATATGCATAGACAGCACTGCACTTGACCTTGAAATTTCAAGACACACTCTCATATTATAAGAAATTAAGCTAGAGAAAAGGTCTAAATGTCAGAAAGAAAAGGAACTTTAACAAATGAAACCATACATAAAATTTGTTGCTGTGTTATTTCAATGGTTGGGGCATTACTCTTTCTTCCTGCCTTGCTGTCAGCTGGCCTGGAAATACTTTTGTTCTGATTAATTGTGGTACCCTTTCGGATCAGACAGGAATTGCTGGTGGAGGCCTGCTAGGATGTGTGGCAAAGAAAATTTGCAGTTGCTGTCTGAACTTCTAGGAGCAGAGATTGTATGGTATGAGATGGAGAAAAACTAATCTCACCAAGGCTGCTGCTAGCTGATTTGGCAGAAAATATTTTTTAGTCTGTCAGGGTGTATGGCTGTGCTGGTTTCCTATTGCACTACTCTTAGGACTGGATGGGAAATATCTGCAGAGTGATGGGAAATGTAGGAAATGTTTTGAATTTCCTGCAGTATCCAGAACAGTAGTGGAACTCTTGAAAATTTAAGGTTTGGGGGTAATTAAAAAAAAACTTATATTTTTTTAAAATTCAGGACTGCTTCAAACTGGTAGTAAAATCCCTTTAACCCCCTTCCCCCATGGATAGAAAAGATGTTGAAGAGGTGCAGAAGAGGTGTCATCTCTGGTTTTCATTAATTTTTTGTTTTCTTGTTTTGCTTGATTTGAGGTTCATGGCTAATCTGTTTCCAGCATCCATGGGCACAAGTCTGTCAAAAGTCCAGAGGCTTTATTATTCAACTTTACTTAAATCCTTAAGTCCTCAGCAGTTGAGTAACATTGTGGCAGGTAGTATGGGAACATTGATCACTCTAGAGTTCTTTTTTTTTTTTCAGTGGAAGTACTGTGTTGTGGTCCTAAACCACTGCCAAAAACCTGACCCTTAGGTCAGAACTCAGACCAGGCTGGCAGTGTGTATGTCTGATATACAGTAATCTTTCTCCCTTTATATAACAAATACTTGCTGTTGGATTATGCATGACAGAACATAGGTAATGTGGATGTCTGAAATACCTTCAAATTCATTAGATTACAAGGCAAAGTCCTTGTCTTTATTCCTTATTAATGATGAAGTAAGCTATCACCTTACAGCCACTGTTTGTCCTGTGGAACCCATAAAGTTTGTGGACAGTCTTGCATGGTTTACCAGCTTTTGCCACCTTTCCAAGTGCTCTGATGGGACTTTAAAGTCTTTGATTTTATTACAGGAATGCATGCTTATGGCAAATGGCAAAGGGACATTTGGAGAGTGGGTTGCAGTTTGACATCTCTACCACTAACTAAGCTGCTAGATCATTATCACTTGTGCTCTGCAATGATTTCTGCCTCCTATGGCCCTGTCACAGAGCAAGGGCTGTCTTTGGATTTCATCAAGAATTAAAGGGGGTCTGAGCTACATCCTCCCTGCTGTGAAGAAGCATCCTACACAAAGCAAATGATCTGTTAGACAAAGGAATAGCTCAGGGCACCCTTTCTTTTACAGCCTGGCTGAAGCATCCTAAATTTGCCACAAAAATATTTTTATTTGTTTTTCTAATATAATTTTTAAAAATTATCAATGGTTAATTTATTCAGTGCCTTGGAGATTCTGATATAAAAATACTAATTTCGAAAAGTGAAAAATATGAAGCAAGACTTCAGCCCATTTGTTGAGTGGGATCGTACACTCAGTAAAATGTCACTGCCTGTTTCCCTCCTCAGGTTTCAAACTGTGCATGTCAGGCACAATATACACATTCTTTCTTCAGCCTCCAGGGAGCTTTACAGTCAAGCCCAGTACAGTCAAGTCAGTGGAAAGAGTTCAACTTAAACTGAAAGGAAAAGATTATTTTCCTCTTCCTGTCAGCTTTTCCAGAACATGGTTATGCTGTGTGTCTCTCTGCCAATTTAAGGGCACTGGTGCTAATTCTGGCACTTTGATAAAATAAATCAGCTCATTTTATTGGGTTAAAAATAGTCTGTTTTGTTCCTAATGACGCAAGTACATAAATCTGTATATGAATGGGTAGCTATTAATTGGTACAGTTCTGCCCATTTGGAAAACAAACAAACAAACAAACAAAAACCCAGAATTAACTAGATTGGAAAGATGTTGGAGATCATAGGGTCCAACCTATGACTTAACACCACCTTTTCAACCAGACCATGGCACTGAGTGCCACATCCAGTCTTTTCTTAAACACCTCCAGGGTCAATAACTCCACCACCTCCCTGGGCAGCCCATAGGTAAAGACTTCCTGTATTCTTGCAGGACTGGATCACAGAATGTTAAGTCGGGCCAAAACTTTGAAATAAATTATTCTGATTAGGACAGTGGTGGAAAAAGTGTAAATATCAACGTAGAGAATTGTGATTAATTAAAATGAGTCATATAAAAGCAAATATTTAACAAAAAGAGTGGGAGGTGTCACTGTTAAAAAGCATCTCTAAGTCATCATACACAATGCAGATTTGGAGGAAATGTTTGTCATATTGTCCTGAAAAACGTTTCGGCTGTTTACAAATTTAAGTGGGAATTCACAGGCTTTGTATGTGGTAAATTAGGTGGTAAATTTTTTCAAATTCATGTGTAAGAATAGCTTTTTTCTGCATTTTTTGTATTGTACTAGACCTAGAGAAGCTAGAACATGATGATTGATCTACGAGTCACCTAGGATGTTGCAATCATTAGGGAAAGCGGTGGTTGAGCAGTTCTAGGCGAAAACAGGTAATGGCTTAAAGTAACTTGTGCACCACCAAAGACACTGATTGCAGCAGGGCAAATGTGCAAAACAAAGCTGTAAGACAGCATCCCTCTCTGTGTGACAGGGAGCAAAACAGGCTTAGTGGAAAAAGGAGTGTTTAGAAGATATATTTAATATTTTAAGGAGAGTATTTTAAGATGAGGAGTGCAATCAGTGAAGAACAAGGAGGTAATGTGAGCATAGCAAAAGGCTAGTAAGTTGTCTATGAAGAAAATCTATTTCTATGAGTAACGTAGGTAAAATGTAGAATCAGGCTACAAGGTCACAGAAATCACATTTGGAAAGAGGCATAAATGGGAGCATATGCTATGTGAGCAGTGGAGGTGAGGAAGAAATTATCAGTAAAAATAAGACATAGGTAAGGCTGTGTGGAGGAACTGAAACTGCAGTGGCTAAGGAGGTGGGAAACCGCTTTCCTGGGAAAGGATGAGGAGGTGAAAAAAGGGGATGTCTGCATGCCTCTGGACCAGAAGCACCCTGGTCTGACTGTGTAGGGGAGGCTGTGCACATGCTTTCCAAGTTGTGCCTCCTTTTGAGAGATGCCAGACCTGTTTCTTCGGACTGTTGGGGCAGCTCTTCCTGCACTTTATGGAAGGAAATGGGAGGCAAGAGAAAGAAAAGCAAAATGTTTTCTCCCTTTATATATAACAAATAGTCACTCTTGGGTTATGCATGACAGAACGTAGGTAATGTGGATGTCTGAAATACCTTCAAATTCATTAGATTAAATGCAGAGGAAATGTAAAACACTTGCCATGTGCATTTCAGAAGAAGTTATAACACTATTTTCTTGCTTAGATAAGAAACAAAAAAGCTTTCTGGCTTTTCTGTATTGTGTTGAGAACAAGCTGCTCTGGCCTTTAGGGGAAGGGAGAACTGCAGCAAAGCCAGCCATGGCTCGTGGCAGCACACTGTTCTTGACTGTTTGTGCAGTTGCACGAGGGTAAATGTGCCCAAAAATCCAAAAAAATGGATTTTTGATGCCAGGTATGTTGACATTGAAGCCCAGCACCAGTTAGGAAGTTTCTGCTTTGTAGTGACGTGAAGTTACAGAGCCTGGAAATATTTCCTTTGATACGGAATATAAGCGAATTCTTATTTAATGGCTTCTTTTCAAACACCACCAGAAAAGATTTCATTACACTAGCTGAAATGCAGTCAGTCAAATTAGACTGGCACAGTGTCCAGAAGATATTTATTCTCTGAGAATATTTGTCATTAGCACCAAGAGTCATTTGGATTCTCCATTGGATCATACAATGGGTGACTGAACATTAGTTTCAGCACTATAGCAATAACAGAGAAATAACTGCTTAAACCATAATTAGGTGGGAATGTAATGCTCCCTTCATGAAAAATTTAGTCATTAATTTTATGTTGATATATTTTTAACATTATTAAACTGTACACTGGAGACAGTGGTTCCATAAAACACATTTTTCCTATAGGAGCTCTATGACTTAGATGACTGCAGCCCAGTATGCATTAGAAAGAGTAATGAAAACATTAAGATGACTAATGCTATAATTAGGTGTGCAAAGAGCATTGGCAGGCAAGCACCGACTAACAGAGTATATGTGTTTGTGTGTGTGCATGTACATTTATAACACATTCATTTGGTTTTTTGCTGGGTTGCATGAAGCCTTTGAACTCTAATTAGGAGATTTTCTAATGTAATATAATCTCTTCAAGTACATACTAGCATATCATGGTGAACTGGGGTCTATGTACAGACGTGTATTTCTCTTTTACACAACATACTTGGCCTGAAGAAAAAAACAGTGTTGCATTTCACAGGGAAAAAGTGAAATTGTTCTGCAATGTATATAATTTTGATGTAACTTAATATTTTTTGTCTGACTGACTGTACTCCTATATAAGTCCTATTTGGAAAAATGACTTCTAATTCACTTTTGACCCATGTGAGTAAAACAGGTACATTTTAATAATATACATCTGCACTGAGTTCAAGGAAGCACTGACAAATGACATCTAGGATTTTTAAAGCTCTCAGCTGGATTTCACTGATGTCATCAGGTGTCAGATTTTCTATTTGGTATATGATGGGTTTGGGTTTTTTGGTGTTGTGTTTTGGTTTTTTTCTAATGTTGTCAGTCCTTGTCTTTCCTTTCTTTTAAGTGAAATGGTTATGCAAAAGCCCTCTTCCTGGCCAGCAGCCTAGAAGGCTTGTTCCTCAAGTATGTTCACTTAAATGATGACAGGAATAAAAAAGCAAGAGACTTCTACATTAGAAAAGAGAAGACTACAGTACAGACAGTCGTTAGAGAAGTAACCCTAGGCTCTAAATTGATCAATGAGCGAATAAAATTACGGTCAGTGATGGAATTGTCAAAACTATCCTTGCAGTACCTCAAAAGTCTTGTTGAAACTGTGGCTGTAGCAGGCTGTAGCTTAGAAAATTTGTCTCTTTTTCAGAAGTGTTTTTGCAAAGTAGTATTACATTGCCTTGTGATCTGGGCACCACAGGTGTCTATCTGAGAGGACTTCTCTTCTGCATCACACTCATGCTTGGTGCAGGGTTCCTGCACCACACCTTCTCAACTGAGAGGAACCCCTTCTTACCCAGAGTCTCTTTCCCCTGCCCCAGGCAATGACAAGAGGTGGTAGAGTGACCTGACCATGCCAGCTACTGCAAAAATTAACCCTGTTCTGCCCAAAACTAGGACAAGATTCTAAAGACAAATATTAGAAGGATCCCAAGCCTGCATATCCATATGGGTTTATATATGGTAATTTCCATGCCCTTGCTGGACTACAGAATATGAAGAAACCAAAGTACAATAAACCTGCTGGAGAGACTAATCAAAATCCATGCTGATATTTCTTCTGGTTAATTGATACTGGCATTCTGGTCCTGATTGAGCTGTTAGAAGTTGGGCCAGGTTTGAAATAGCACAGAAGAGCTTGCAGCATTTTCTGGTGCTTGCTCGGTGGTTGAAATGATGAGTGAGAAAAAGGTGAGAGCATATTCTGTTTGGCCCGGGCTCCAAATAATTTCCATACCCAAAATGCATTACAACCTGCATTTTATATAAAGCATTTTTTATAAACCTGCATTTATATAAAAAAATGCATTTTATGCAAAGCCTAGTTGGCCTTTCTAGCGTTTTTTTTCAAGTGTGGCTGATGTGCTGATGCCAGCACTTGGATAAGACACATTGACTAAGAATTGCAGCGCAGTAAAACATGGAGTAAAACTTTTGTAGGAGCTGGTTGCACTACAAAAAACAGTGAATCATGTCAGATATTTAAAGCAGCACTGGTGTACTGCCATTGGAAATCTTGGGTTGAATCAATTTTGAGATCTGGAATGCAAGATGAGAGTGATTTGTGTTTGGAATTGTAAATTTTACAATTGGGCTCAAAGTAATGAGCCACTAAATGTGTCGCTCTGGTTTTGGGTGGTGAAATTCATAATTTGGATGCTGATGTTAGAGATACTGTTGAAATACAAGAAAAGCCTTATTGTTCTAGTAACTACTCTCTCTCTTGCTCTGTTTCATTTAAGAATATTTGCCTGCAGGCTTTCCCAGTTTTATTTGCCTTCTTTCTTCTACAGATTTACAAAATACTACATGCATTCCTGCAGGCTGCTTTGTATTTTTTTCTACAATTCCCTGTTCAGCAGCTAGGGCTGTTTATGGCCTGATTGTCACAAGGGTGTGCACACACGATTTTACCTACATGCAAAGAGCAAGAGAGACTTTTCATGGGGTGACACTTGCATGCATAGGCTTACTCTGTGGGAGAGTTTCTATAAATCTCATTTACAGAATTATTTACCTGGCAGCAAGTGATAGCTGGAAAACCTGTAACAGCAATGCTTGACATCAGCGATGCATAATATGCTAATTCACAAAACAAACAGATATCACCCAGGTAAAAGCTTTGATAATCATAATAAAAAAATACTTTTTATACAGTAGTTATTCCAGAGTGCAAATGTAAATCTTGTGACAGTGTGGAGGTTTTGGCCCCTTGCTACAAGGTTGACACTGCGAGTGCCCAAAAAAGAGCAGCAAAGGTAGTGAGGGGTCTGGAGCTCTAGTCCCAGAAGCAGCTGAGGGAGCTGCTTTCCTGAAGAAAACGAGAGCCTTATCAGTCTGTACAGCTTCCTGAAAAGAAATTCAACTTGCACCAGGGAAGGTTTAGATTGGATATTAGGAAAGATTTCTTCATGGAAATAGTTGTCAAGCATTGGAAAAGGCTGCCCAGGGAAGTGTACCTCCCTGAAGATATTTAAAAACCATGTAGGTATGGAGTTTAGGGACATGGTTTAATGGTGGACTTGTCAGTGCTGACTTAAAGTTGGACTCTGATCTTTTCCAACCTAAATAATTCTGTGATTCTATATAGCACTAATGGAAGTTGTTGCACAGCCCAAGCCAGGGTGGGCTCAAAGTGACAGCTCTGCTCCTGCAGCTGCGCCTCTCGTGCCTGTTCTCACTGCTGGGCTGGATGAGCGCATGTCCCGACAGCCAGCTTGGCTCCAGCACATGACTGCTGGCTCCACTGGGCTCAGGAGGGAAGGGGGAAGTTTGGGAGGCCCCATGAGAAGAAGCTACCTGCTGGACCTGTGGGGAAATGCAGTGATGAGGCCAATGCAGTTCCCAGGAGTTACTGAGTACACCAGTGAAGAGCTATGAGCATGGTAAGGAGGGGCTGCTGAACTCAGCCCGATTAGCAGCAAAGCTTGTTCACCCGTCTGCAGCATGGTCCTAGGTCTTGTGGCTGCCTGGGTCTGGGCTAACAGGAATGGCTGTGTCACACTGTCCCTCAGCCTTAGAAAACCTCTGGGACCAGCCTTCTTTCCACTATGGGGACTTGCCCAGTGGCTGCCCAAGAGACAGTGAACTTTAAACTTCACACAGCAAAGAAAATCAAAACTTTTCAGCTGTTGAGCAGAAATAAAGGGGAACAAAACCAGAACTGCAGATTACCATGGCCATAAAAGTACATGTTAAAACTCACTGTTTGAGTAAGAAACAGCTGACTGAAGTACTTATCATTGCTGAATCTTTTTTAACATAGCTCTAAGTTTGATAGGTCTTGTAGTTAATTGATTTAGACCTGCAGGAAGACCTCAGTTTAGATGTTGGTTGCTTCCTATTTCATACAGCTTAGCCTAGAGATGAAACCTGCTTCTATCAGAGTCCTTAAATTCATTTGCTCAGCTTCTGTAAGACAACAAAATGTGCCGTAGAAACAGAATTTGCAAATGAACTCAGTTGGCACAGCAAACATAGAAAAGCCTTGCAGGTGTGCAAATGCTCTCAGCTGATGCTGGACTATTGCCGTGTTTCTTGGCGCTGAGGTAATGCACAGCTGTGTTTTCTGCCCTGTCCCTAAACCAAGAATTTTGAGTGTCTTGGGAGGGGGGAAGTAGAAGGCTTTGGAAAGCTGGGCCCCCTTCAGCTAGAGCTCACCCACTCTTGCTACAGGAGATGCCCTCAAAATACCAATGGCACCCGGTCACCACAGCTGTAAACAGCTGTTTCCGGTGAGCTATATGACAAATTATTAGTTAGATGCTGCATAAACTTGCAGGTGGTGAATATGCTCCATCACTGACTGTGTCAGGCATAGGACAGGGAGATTCACAAGGCTTATTATATCTTTCCTATGTTCGTGTAAGAGTCCAATGTGGCAGGTGGGAGGGAGAGTGTGGAAAGCATCCAGGATTGGTGTGTGGCATCTGTGAGAAACTGCCATATCTGGGTCAGACAGTGTCCTGTCAGGAAATCTGTAGAGGAGGAACAACTGATGTTCCCCCAAGATCTGTTTATCCCTTCTCAGAATCAAAGGAAGGTAAGGCTGAAAGAGATTGTGTACTGCAGGGGTTCCCAATACCTCAGCTGCTGTGTGGAACCACTAGCAGTTGCAGTAGCTCTTCCTTATCCCAGGAATATCCCATACAGCTGCTTTGACTTCGGAAAGGGGGGAAGAAGGGAGTGGGGAGGTAGGGTTGGGTGGTGTGTCACAATCTGGGGACACCATCTTCTGCTGCCTTTAACTCCCTCTTAAAAACCTTGAGTGAAGCAGATTTTCTAACCTTCCTAGGAAGTCTCTCCTGATGTCTCTCCTTCCTCTCCACCAGAAAGTTTCGCTATTGAAAGAATGTGGAGATGTGCCCAGAGGCAAGAGGATGCCTGGCTGTGACACCTGTTTAGGTGGTTCCTGGGAAAATGTGTAGGAGTTTAAGCAGGCAATAGGAGGTTGAGAAGCAGATTGGCTATGGGATCCTCTATGCAGAGTGGAATCTATTTGCAATGAACTGATTACACTGCTGGTGCCACTATGTGACCATTATGCTCTATCTGCTCCACCATGCCTCCTTGTCGAGCTCCTATCTGTACCTGGCTTCAACAGTGGCAGAGGGAGAGGGCAGAAATCTGCTGTCACTGAGACTTCAGTCTGGTGGTGAGTGCAGGTGGCTCCTGCCTCAGTCCATGTGCTGTCAGCCTTGCATACCCAACCCATGGCTAAATCATGCTGTAGTCTCTGTACCCCAGTTTGTCACCCTGTCCTGAATGCTGGGATTTTTGCTGGACTAAGTGTGTTGAACTTCCAAGCTGGTGGTAATCAGTAGTCTAATAGGTAGTGTAGCTGCCAGAGGAAAGGCAATGGCTCTTTGCCTGCTAAAAACAATCAGTGCAGTGGCATCTAGTGCACAGTGGGAAGAATTACAGATGTCCAGCAGCCCCCAGCTGAGCTGAGTGTCCCTGAGGAAGGACTGTAGGCTGCCTTTTGAGGAATCTCTGGAGCATATCTGTTCCTCTCCTTCTCTGTTCTCCTGAGTGAAGCCGGGGGCCTCAAGTTTTACAGCAGCTGGGAGCACCACAAGCTGCTGTTGTCTTTTGCTCATAAGCACTCAGTCATCCAAATGCAAGATTCTGGTGTAGGATTATTTAAAAAATAAAAAAAAGGGCTAATGTAGTTCAGAAATGCAGAGAGAAGAGTGGGCATTGTCAGTGTTCCTGGTGGCAGGAGCTGCTGATGAGCCAAAGAAGTGGTTGGTGTTTTAACTGACACACAATAAACATCTAGGCACCCAGAATCTCAGTCACAGCAGCAGCAGCAGCATGTGCTGCTGTTCCCTTCATGAACTGAAATACACTGGATGCCAAATGGGCATGTCACAGAGTCTGGCCTGAGTCTGGCCCCAAAAGCAAGTGAAATGCTACATTCTGCTCTTTTTTTCACATACAAGAGACAAGATCAGTATGTAAAATGACAATAAGCAGTCCTTGGTCAGCACTCTTGAGCAAGGAGACACCAAAATGGACAGTGATGCAAATAAGAAATTTGTTGAGTCACTGTTAGGTACAAGTGAAAGTCTATTTCCACTTGGTGTTTTGGTTCTTGCACAGTTAAGTAATCCTGATGTGTTTATTTGTGTAGGGACCCTGTCTGCTTGTTTTGAGCAGCAAAAACATACATGCATACATGTGTACACATGTGCTGTGTTGTGTGTACGCTGTGTTGTGCTTTCATAGCAAAGTACAGGTCATATCTTTTTAATACTAAGAACTGTTTTGTTGTTGGGAGGTTTTCTTATATGAAATGTGTATGAATGTTCTAGATAGGCATAGAAATTTGAAAGAAAAAGTTTACTGTAGAATAACTACATTTTTATCAGTGGAAGACTTAATTTTGCTCTTCCTGAAGTCAATGGTAATCCTTCCATTGTAGTGGTCTAAGCAGCATTGACCCTAGAAGCCTTCAGTTTCTAAATGATCTCTCATTAATGACAATAGGTCAAGAAAATCTACTTAGTAGATAGAATTGCTTACAATAGAAGTACTGGGAACTCTTGGATTTGCCCTAAAGAAGTGGGAGTTGAAGTCTCCTCCTGGCGGCATGAAAAATCAGCCATATCCTTATTCATTTTCCCGTCCTGTGTATTAGCACACATGTACAGCTTGTACGTACTGGATGAAGCCTTCAAATCCCATTGATTCTGAGTCTGAAGACACAAGATTCTTAAGCATGCAAATCAGAGCTGCCTAACACTGAAGAGGAAGAGAATAATAAATTTGTCAAAAACTTAGCTTCGTGTATCACAAAATGGTACATTGATTCTATTGGAAAAATCTGCTAGATAGCTTTATTTTAGAAATTTAATTAATTTTTTACTTGCCATGATGAGACTTGTCCAAATGTTTCTCAGTTTTCAAAACACTGCTTTATCTACCAAGCTTCTAAACATGTCTGACCCTTTCACTCTGTTCCTGCAAATCCATTTTCCATCCACCCTGATGTACATGGTCGTCCTTCCTTTCTGACAGGAATAAAAAAAAAATGGAGCTTTAAAAGTGTTATTTCCCTGGGCTGTAATATGTAGTTAGGAATCTGTTTTCTCAAGACAGAGAATGCTCTAAAGATTACCCACATCTGTTTCTCTTGTCTGTACACAACTCATTCATCTGATCACAGATGATCCATGGGAGAATTTCTAAATGGAGTGGGTGTTTTGGGGAAGTGCCTCTTCATGCAGGCTGGGTAAGGTGGACTTGAAGGTATGCTTTGCTTCTGGAACTAGAGGAGATAAGACCCAGTTTATTTTCTTTCTTTGTCTTTGTATTAAAGGATTATTTTTTTAAAAAAGAGGATTTTATAGTAAATGACAGATTTCTTTTGAGTTCTTTATAATCCCTTTGGCTACGATCAGATTTGGTATTGCAATAGCAAAGCAGTAAGTATTTATTTATAAGATGGAAATATATTTGATTATACTAGCTGCACAGTTGATTATCTGGTGGAAACAAATTTTAAAAGTTACAATAGTTATGAATTGAATTTTCTTTAAAGCTCTGCTTGAGATGAAAGGTAAAATCCTTCAATTTCTCAGATAGAAAAACAGCCACAGTGCTGGAAGAACTCAGTTATCAATAGCTCTTGGAAAAATTGTTTTCAGAGTCTGGACAACTTCACTTTATAGCTATCTTTTCTATCTGAAGCCTGTACTTGAAGCATGTGCAGCTGCTTGTACATTGCTTTTGAATGCAGTTAGCTAGGATGAAAAAACTTAATGGTGATGGATGCTAAATTTGTTATGTATGAAACTTTTCCTGCTGCCTCCAGGTGCAAGCAGCAGTTGTTGCACACATTCTGCACCTCTTTTCCATTTCTTGTGTTTACCACAGACATATTTTCTGTCACTGACTAAGATGAAGTAAGTTTTCATTGCTAAAAATACAGACAAACCAATATGCATTTCTTAATAATAACCCATTCCTGATTCAACAAGGAAAGCAGTCTAATTATGGTGATTTTTTATTCCATCTGTCTCTGCCATTGGTGAATCTGAGATGGGCAGATGTAAAGTGGGGCTGCAGTGTGCACCGCACCAGCAGGGGCAAGGCAGAGCATAAGTGGAAGGTGCTTGCTGAGTTGTGAAATAGGACCTAACAGAAGAGGCTACGTGTCAAGGGAATCTGAGAGGGGTGAGAAAAGACCCTCTTTTAGGTAGTAAAAATGCAACTATTTTATATTGTCTTTCCAGTTGTGCATTGCCTGATGATTTCTAGGTTTCCTTTTAAATGCCTTCTTACTAGGCTATTTTAATCACTTTTCCTAGTAGATCTTCATTTTGTAAAGATGTTGCAGATATTAGGGTAGATGAAATGGCTGTTTAAATAGCATCTAAAAAAAAATAAAAAGAAAAGGTATGAGACAGAAGTACTCAGAAAGAACATTTCCCTGACTTTTGTGAAATTAATCTTCTGTGTCTGGAAAATTAGGATTTGAACTGTAAGGAGATTGCAGATTACAGTGCTGTCTGTTTATGTGATGCAACGGAAGTCCAAATCAAAGCCTATTAAGAAATGGACAGATGTTACAGTTATGAGAAAATTTCATATGAAGAACCAAATTCTCTGTTAGCATAATTTGATACCTCTCCAATGTTGTTGGATAAGAAATGCCATTTATGCTCTCTATTGTTTGATCCATAAGTGATATAATTGTCCTCCTGCTTTTGTTTATGAACTCTTGGACGAAGTCTTTCAGCATTAATGAAGTGACAGCAATGTGATAGCAGCACAAAGGAGTGGAGAGCCAGTGGGTTTGAACAGACTGGATTGACACTGATGGGGACAGGGGCAGAGGTCAAGAGCCAGTAGAGTAGCACTGGGCAGAGAAATTGTCTGTTCTTAAGGAGAGCTCCAGCAGAGATGTGCAGCTGAGATGGTTTCTGGTCACCATCAAAGCAACATAAAGATACCAGAAGCATAGTGAAGAGTTTGCTCACAAATACACTGTAGCTGTCATGTGGATTGGATTGGATTAAGAACAGAGCAGGCATCACTAGCCTGAACTTAGGTGCAGGACCTATGAAGCACTGTGAGAGCAAAGAGTGTGGCATCTTGACTCAGCAGTTATTTAGGTTAGGAGGATAGGGCAGGACAGAGGTACAGTTCATGCAGTTCTGCTTTCATTAAGCCAGCAATGTGCATTGTTTGCAGTAGAATCTTGAAAGAAAGGTTCAGCTGCTGTACCACAGTAAGGGAACCACATAGCCCTAACATGATGGGCCAGCATGAGTTCTGCTAGGGATGTGCCCAGTGCCTGATGACTGTGCTGTCACCTGTGATTTCTTTGTTTCTGTTGTTTACTTCACTGATGGTACCTGCCAAGGGCAATACACCTACAAATATGATTGCTTTCGGTCTGCCTGTTGATAGCCTGCTGTGATTTTCAGGACCAATGTGTCCAGTCAGTTAGGACTCATCCCCTTTCAGAAGCCCAGGGTGTTCCTTTTCTAGTTCATCTTGACTTCACTGTCTTTGTGCTAGACATTGTATCCCTGCTGTTTTCTGTTACTGGTGACTGTTGAATTTTTTACACTGTATGTGACATCTGCTCTTCCCTTGGGTGCTGGTGTAGTGCTATAGAGCTGACTTGTAGCTCCATGGCTTATAGGTAGGGCTATGCTACTGCTGGAAGCACAACTGTTCACATCCTCACTAAAGCTGTGGGAAGGCGCTATGATACCTTTGCAAGGCTTTTTCTATTCTTCTTTTCTCCTAATTTTGCCTTTCTTTTTCTCTCCAGCTAATGCTGTTGAAAATGTTCGTGGACCAAAAACAACCAGGGCTGCCTTTTTTCCTTCTTATTTCTTTTCCCTTACTAGCTTTTCTTTATGTGCTGCGATAATTATGCTCAAATTGGCAAATATAAAATGCCATGCACTGCATGTATTTTGGCATGTATATAGTGTTAACTCATATGTAATATGGAAGGATGGCAAGTGTGGTTTCAGGATTCAGCTGAAACAAACCTCAGCTTGCCTACACCTGCTCAGGGTTTCCTTCAATCTGTGCTAGACTGCTTTTGTTCCACACATTGCAAATGATCAGCTTGGTAGTTCTCAAGTGTATTTGGCCAACTCCTATTATATTTGGGGAAAAAAATAGTTTTGCTTCCTAAATTTGAATGAACATACAATATTTTCCCCCTAGACTGAAAATTGTGCTTCTTATGTTTAGTGGTTAAGTGGTATTTGCTGTTTATTTTTTAAATTTCAGCAGAAGTCAGAGCCCTCCCCCATGCCTGCCTTCATGCCAACAGCAGGCATTTCTGCAGTGGTGACTACTGTAGGCTGCCTTGGCTGTGAGATCCTGAAAAAGAATGTCTCTTTAGTGGTGTGTTGCTTTTCTTTTCCCCTCACCCCATTTCTTTTCTTCTCTTCCGGTTGGTATGAATTTCTGAGCACAATCTGGCTCATCATCGGGATGTTTTATCTTGGTGTTGACAAATGCCATCTTCTGTGCAAAATTTTTCTTTTGAAAAAAGAAAATCCAAGTGTCTCGGTGGGTAGATGTGGCTGTCAAGTTGCAAGTGTCAGAGCTGCTGTAGGTGCATTGAAGACTGCTGGGTGGGGGAGTGGGTCCCTTTTCATCCCACACCTCTACGGCACAACCAGGGAAATAAACGCAGCTGGCATTTTTTGAAGCTTCTTTTGAATAGTGGCAGTGTGTATTGGCATTGAATCTCAGGGCCTTGGATAGTTTGGGCTTCAGAAATTTAACAGTAGATATGTTTAAAGTGCAATAAAAAAAAACCTGATATAATGCTGAACTAGAAGTAGGGTGGTAGTTGTGAAAAGGAGCTACTTCCAGGAGAAACTTAAGCAGAGGGGAGGAGTAAGGGTTTTGTATGAGAATAAGTGTGATAAAATTTTGGTCTGAGAAAACTTGATGCCTGTGCTTCTTTGCTGTTGCTGTGTTTTAGTTAATCATAAAATAAATGACCAGTGACAAATGCCTGCTCTCTGTAGTTACTTATACTGGTGGCATGTTTTAGGGTTGCTCAATGGTTGTGCTCTGAAAATGAGAGCAGTTCATGGACTGAAACTGATATCTGCTCTCCTACAAATAACACAGGTCAGGCCGTGCACCCCAGGCCTCTCCTGCCCACCCACTTCTTCCCTTTTGTAAGCCAAACCTCTCTGGGCTTGCTGTCACCATGAGTTGGGCAAAATGGAATTTTCTCACCTGATTTCCTTTTTGTAAAGTTGTGTGGTTGCCTGGTGGCCCATCACAGGCTGGGATGCTTCTGTTTCTCCACAAACAAGCCTGCCTGCCCTCTGCCTCTGGGGACCCCTGGTGCCCCTGGGCAGCAGTCATAGCCTCCCTCCCAAGTGGCAGCAGCCCATACAAGCCTGGCAGTCTGTAGGTGCATGTGAAGCTCCTGCTCAGCACAGACACCACGCCTCCCACCATCTTTAGTTTGGATCCAAGCCCCAAAACAAGTAGTTTTCTCTACAAAGTTGCAAATAATTCTTGGATGAGTAGTTCATGGTCCCTCGGCTGTGAGCCAGGACTCTGTGCCCACAGCATTATTAGTGTTGTCTAGTGATGAATCTGCAAACCTGCTGTTGGGGACAATGAGGAAGAGTGGAGTGAAGCTTTAGTGGAAGGTTAATTGCAGCAGTGTGTCTTGTGATGCTGTTTACTTCTCATCATTAATGCTCTCGCTGAAGGAGATGGTTGGAGTTCAGTGCTTGACTTTGTGGATGCCTTCAGCCTCATCTGCTCAGTTTGAGGCTTTCTAGCAAGCTTCTCAGAGAAAGTGAAAGCAGAGGATTTCAGCAGGAATTTCTGAGAGGCTAAGCTGGGCACAGCTGAAAAGCAGACCACCAATTGCCTCCCATCAAAGTTGACCCAGCCATCTCTACTCATTGTGAAAGCACATGACACAAACCTTCCAGTCTTCATAATTTTTTCAATGTCTTTTAGATTCCTCTTCTTAATAATAGCACAGGAAATTCAAACGATCTCTGGACAATTTCAGCAATTCTTGGATGGTTAAAATTTAATATCTTATCCTACTATTCGTGGTATGATATTGATACCCACGAGTGTTTTTCTGCCATGTTTTATTGCTTAATTATATCAGTTATGAATCAGTCAAAAGAAGCAGCAGAATGGACATGAAATTAATTATCAATTTAGATATATGAAGGGACAGAGGAAAGAATTATGTTGGTGCTCAGCTTCTTGTAAAAGCAGGCTGCCCACGCACACTAAAAATGAAGGGTAGAGGCTTCAAAATGGTAATTAAAAAGTGAGTTAAATGAGGCTACTATGCACTGAATTTCCAAAATTTCATCTTACTTTTTGCCTTTCAAGTATATGTCAAGCTGTAGATTTTTTTTTTTGTGTCACTCAGTGTAGTGCTCTGGATATAGAAATAGAATTTATTGTGTAATATACCAGCTATGCAAGACAAAATCTTAAATCTCTTGGTATTCAATTCCTCTTTTATGTTATTCTTCCATATAATCTCTTAAGTCTTTATTTCCAAGTTTCATTAATAACAAGGAGAAAGCACATTGTTTTGTAGACTAAACAATAAAAAAGCAGCATTTCTCTTTCCCAGAGTATATGTCAGGCTGAGGTATGTATTTACAAAAAAGGATAAAAAAATTAGTTTTGCTAAGAACAGAGCAGTACATAAAATGCCACCTGGGGAGAGGAAGAGTTATAATTATCACATTAAGATGAATCTTAAAAATGTGAAATTAGAAATCCCCCAACCCTACATGTGACTGAAATTTTAATGTACACAGAGGAATACCCAAACATCCATTCACACTGCAGTTTTTGCTCTGTGTGTGTGCCTTTGATTGCAGCATCAACAGGGAATAGCAGAAACCCATGCTCAGGAAAGAAGGTGCAGCAAAGCTGATGAGGGATCATATTCCAGTCTGTTACATCACAGGTGCATGTTCCAGCATTTAACTTTGAGAATGCAGGTGGGCAACTAGTAAATCAAGGAGTACGTAAATGCAGAATTCAGGTTGCCTAAGAGAGCTTTGAAGACTGACAAGGAGATGGGTGACCAGCTTCACATGAGCTGGGTGGGAAGTAGACTAGGACTTGAATAGGTTGAATAGGACCAGTTAGTTATGACTCATCTTGCTTATTAGACATACAAATACTAGTCCTTAGAGCTGGACTTAGACCTGGAGGCCCTGCAGCATCCTTACTGCATTCACTAGCATCTTAAACTTTCTGACCCACATCATTTCTCCCAAGACCCTCAGCTGCCCTGCTGAGGGCATTGTTCCTGCTTTGTTAGACAGTGTCTGCACCACTGTAACAGCAGAGCCTCTGTGGCTTAATGCAGAGTTTCAACACTTGCCAATAGGACAAGACGCCAGGGAACTTGTTCTCCCTTCTTACAGGGGAAAAAAAATCTCTGATTTTGTTCAAGCTTTTCCATTTTAAACAGGAACAGATGACACCAGAGACACAAAGGTTGTCCTGAACAAATAGGGGATTGGGTGTTGGCTTCAGGAAATGCACACCTGCTAAGGTCCAGAGCCGCCTGAGGGTCCTTCAGGGCACACACATTTGCAGTGCGTGTAAGAAGAGTAATTTCGCTCATCTGTTCTGTGCTCAGGGTATAAAAGATGCCTCTCAAGGTCAATTACTATGTCAACAGAAGGAACAAAGTACAATTTTCAAGTTGTTTGAAACTGAGATATCTCCGTAGACCTAATGGAGTGGATCACTTATACATGAAGCTTAACAACTTGTCCTACAGTGTTGGAATTTATAAACTGTGGAAAAAAGCACCAAATCTTTCACAGCTGTGCTAGCCAACAGCACGAGTGGTTGTCCATTGAAATATTGTCCATGGACTGTTGTTGTCCAATGAAATCCATCCCTGAACTGTCCTGAGGGTGCCATGGAGAAATGCAATATTGTTTGATGTGTGAACTGTATGTAACATGCATCACAATAATTTTCTCCAGAGTCTGAAATGAACATCCTCTTTTTGGTCTATAAATAGTTCTAATTTTTAAGGTGAAATTTTCAAATCATAGTTTGCCCTATTGGTTATGAGAGTTATTTTTTCATCTATGCTTCGTTGCTTTTGGGGTTTTTTCTTTTGAGATTTGTTTCTTTTTAGTAATGAGATTTGGACTGCAAAACATGGGCAAATAAATTGGATTTATATATATGTATATAAACACACACACATATATTATTTTTGATATCAAGCAGAGAGACATGACCAAACAAATCCAGAGATTGTAAAAGATTGGGGGAAAAACCCCACAGCAACAGTGGCAGGGAGATTATGTTAGCATAATGGACAGAGCTTGGTAAATAATGCTCAAAAAGGTAGAATTTAATTTTATTGATAACATATACATGTAGTTCATGTCTCCAGGCTTTTGAGTACAGAACTTCAAAGCAGCCAAGCTGGCAGTAACTGATAGTGGGGAAGACAAGTAAGCTGAGGGGTACAAAGATGGAAACAAGTAGAGGACTAGTGGTGTTTTAGCTGACAAAAGCCCAGGGATGTTTATATGATCTCAAAACACCGTCCCTGTGCAATACATAGGTATGGTTGTAGGAAGATGTCAGCAAGTTTATTAATAAAATAATAAACTTTTTTGATTGCTCATCAAAAATGTGTGAGTTTTGGAAATTATTTTAAAGCATGTAGTTTGATACTGGTAAAATTATCAAAGAAAAGTCGCTGTATGCAGTGAGACTCAAAAGCAAATAATCATTGTGCAGACTTCATTCCTCTTCCAGGACAGAGCATTTGACAAGAGAAGCCTTCCAGGGACTGTGTGCAATCTTTCTCTAGTGATGGTTTAACATGTTCCTTTCATCCCAAACTGCTGAACAAATAAAACTGCATGTAGGAAAATCAACCTCCCTGATAAAGGTGATGAACCATGAAGAGAAGCCCTATTCCTTCAAATTTATTGAGGATCAAATGTAGATATATTTCTTCATGCCAGATAATGTCTTTCCATTCTTTCTGAGCAGTCATGATAGAATAAATGTTTCCAAATGGAAGTCACAGTGCCAAGTCCAGCAATGCTGTCAGTAACCTGGTTGGCTGGCTCTCATACATCTCAGTATAATGTGATTTGGAGGAATATGCTGGATCTAAAATACAAAACATTTCTATGAAATAAATAGTGAGCTTAAACTAAGTAACAGTGACAGGAAATACTAGTTTTTGCATTTCACTCCTTTTTGCATATGGTATTATTCGCTATTTTCCACGTTCCTATTTTTGTGCATATGAATGTACAATGATTTGCTATATGGAGTAGTGCTATATGTGTATTTTAAGAATCCTACTGCAGTTTCTGAGCTCTCTCTAACACTTCTGGGAATTCATTCTGCAATTCTGTAAAAAAACCTTACTATTCCCACCAGGAATTCTGAGAAGAGTGATCCCGTTTCAAAGCAAGTCCTTCACACAGTGAATAAAGCCCCAAGGAATTGCAGTACCAATAAAAGGATCTCCCACTTCCCTTTTGCAATGGCAAGCAGTGATTTTTTTTCAGTTGTTTTTATCAGTTTTTTTCACATTCAGAGAAAAATGATGCTGTAACAATGTGTTATAGCAGAATAATTGAGTATCCAATTTGTTTTTTAAGTGCATTTCCCCCCAGTCCCCTCATTTGTTTCTCTCTCCTCTAGATAGAAATTTAAGTACAACAATATTAGAACTCTTAATTTTTTGGTGGGTACTGAAAAATCTCACATGCAAGAAAGACTAAAGTAGCCTGACGGCTTTGCTCCTGCTCTCTAGTTTATGCTATACATACTGGAATTAAAGATTCAGTAAAGGGAGAATAGACATTAAGCATTCATTGGAATGTTTAAGTAGGGACCTTTTGGGATGCTGCACCTACCTCTGTCACTGAAAAAGACATGTGGGCTGATGCAGGCAAGAATGTCCCATCCTGTACAGCAGCTTCTCCAGCTGAGTTCTCCCCCACAGTTCCTGCTGTGCATGGCCAGACATTTTCTCTCCTGCCTGATTTTGTAGTGCTGCCCACTGCTGTTCAGTAGCTGTGAATTTTCACAATATAAATAGTTAACATTCAAGGGTTTGAACAAGATGAAGTGATTAATATATGTATATGTTTTCAGCTGCTGTTGCTGAAAGTATTTTGTGTTCCAGTGGATTAAAAAATGTTTTACTTTGCAAACTGGAAAATTTCATAGGTCTTAATATTAGGGAGATCTGGCAGTGAAAAAAAGGAGGTGAGATGTGCCTGCTGATTGAACACCATAGGGGATGGGCAGATCTGGAGCCTCCTGGATCATATGATGGTATTGGTAAAACAGGCCAGGCTGTGTGTCCTAGAGCCACACTGACCTGCTGGGAACTGAGCCGCAGCTCAGCCAGGCTTTTGATTCCGTGAAGGTGACTTAGAAAAGAATCAAAAGAAAGACTGGAAAATATTAAAGGGAGAGGTTTCATTAATTTGTTCCATTCAGTTAAACTTTTACCTAGATTCAACAACTGTAGAAATTCATAGCCTCAATGTAGGAGATGTTACTAACATTCTGTGAGAGTTCAGAACAGTATTTAAAGCAGAAAAAAAATAAAGCTTTTTCTTAATTCACTATTGTACTCGATGCTTGCTGGAAGGAAGAAGCCTTAGAGAAAAAAGGTAACTCTCCTAGGGGCTATTTATAAGTGGAGACCAAAATGGCAGGAAATAATGGTGAAGAAATCTTTAGTCTAACAAAGGTGGCCAAGATTCAATAGTAAATGAGTCAAGGTGAATGCAAACTAGATCTTGGACAGTGAAAAGAATCTGATATTGATAGTTTATGACAACTGTCAATTACCATTAGTGGAAATTTAAAAGTCATAACTGGATTTTTTTTTCCTTCAAAATTAAAACCTTTGTGTATGTAATGTTGTATTTTTGGGTATGTTATATTGTATTTTTGCACATGATCATCCACTTGATACAGATATATATCTTCAGCTCTTGCTGAAATCTTTGTATTTCCTTTTAGGAATCTTGTATACTTCAAAAATGAGTCACTTTTTCTAATTACTTGTAATTAATACTTCTGGTAAATGAATGGCATGTCTGATTTTTTTTTGTTTCTTTGCTTGCTTCTTCTTCCAGAAATGTTTAGGAGAGATGCAATGCATTCATTAGCAAGATGTTAACATTCATTTAACATAATTACCATCCTTTTTCCTAAGTAGAAAGATGTTCTTTTCAGACTAGAAAGCTGTGCTTTGAGCTGATCACAACATGGGAAAACTGACTTTGGTGAGGCAAGAAGAGACCGCTGAGAAAAGCCTGAGGAGGGGGACAGCAGAGCTCAGCATCAGCCGGGGAGAAAATGGGGGCAGAACACTATATGCAAATACTTCTTTCTCTGAAGCATTAAAATGTCAAAAGCTTATTCATCCTGCAAAATCATTACCTTTCACCAAGAGCAAAAGGAAAATTCATAGTTTTGTTCATTGAAATATTGCTGCGTTCCACACAAAGAGCTATTGTTGCTCCCCAAAAGAAGAGGACTTTATGCGTAGGATTCACATAATTTAGGGAGTATTTCAGCTTCATTTGCTAATTATCAAATTCTTACAAGGTACCAACTGGCAGTTTTCTCCAAAGTCTGTTCACTTTTTCCAAGGTGGACTAGAGCATTCATTTGAAAACATAAACAAAGAAAGCCTAAGCACTATTCAAATCACACTTAAAAAGTCCAGCCATGTTACAGACTTCTTACATGCAGGTGTGTTTCAGTCATTCCTGCTGATAATTCATCCAGGATGTGATTAATGAATTATGTTTTTCACTATGTCTGCTAAGGCACTTCATGTTTGCCTTTAGAAATAGACCCCATGTCAAAGGATAAAGAAAGGAAGGAATGTGTTACTTGTCTTTAGAAAATGTGGATCGTGGCCCCTTTCACAATGATGCTTGTGAAGTGGAGGATAAAGTCTGTGAATTGAAAAAAATTGATAAGCCAAGAGGACAGGGGTATGCTCATTTAGGCTTCATCCTCCCCTAGTGCTGGAGATTTTTTCTGAAAGTGATGAGGCACAGATGGTTGAGCCCCCTTTTATGACATCCATTTTTATACCCTTTCATAATGTTTGTTGGCTTAATTTTCAGCACCTTTTCATAAGAGAAACAAAGCTTTAGTGTTTATTTAAGTTGCCCTGCAAGCATATCTGGTTTTGTGTTCATAGTTCAGCATGGGGCTGACTAGATAAGCATACTTAGTACAAATGGAGGACAAAATACAGTAATGGCTGGGGAAGGCCTGTGACCCAGAATTCAGTGACACATTCTTAGCCTGTTTATGTAGCCTTTCAAAAAGCTGAGAGTGTTAGGAGGGGAAATTTGCTTCCTGGGACTGCTGAAATCAAGAATACAAATTATTCTAATTGCATTTTAAATTATAGCTCTGTAAGGGTTGCATGATCATGCTTTGCTTCATCTCCTTGCTCTTTTTCTGTTTTTTTTACTCCGTACTGCTAGTCTCGTATATCCACGGAGTGGGCACAGTTCTAAATAAAAAAGATAGGAATAAAGAAGCTTTTTTCTCATCTCTTTCCATCAGCTAAACTTCCCATAGATGCTGAACAACATCCTCTTTGTCAAGATTATGGGTTTCCACATCTTGGCATACTATTTCTTTCCTTTAGTTCATGCCAGCAAACTGAACTTCAAGTGGTGAAAGTAGAGAATAAGGCATATATATGGCCATATTTATTCACTTGCATCAAGAGCATTTATTTACATGAGTGGGGAAAATGGGTTATGAGTTGCATTTGAAACTATGAGCAGCATACACCTGTGCTCAAAAGATGACACATCTGTAACGTTCTGCCTCGCATGTGAAAAGAATTGGTATTATTTGTGGAAATGTGAATGAAAGAAAACTGCTGTTAGCCTTTTGAGCCATTTTAGAACAAAAACAGAGCCCAGCCCTGCACCCTGCCCAAAGTGCAGCCTTGACTTGCATTGACAGGGGAATGTAGTGCTTTGACCTGGCTGTTGTGGAAATATGGACTGATGGCCTTTGCATTATTCATGTTAAATACATACTGCTGAATCATGGAAAAAGCCCGTGAGAAGCCAACCACTTTCTGTTGACAGCCTGAGTGCCTTTTAATTCCCATTCACTTACGTGGGAGGGTCTGGCAAGCAGTGTGACATTGGGCCTTATATTTGGCTCCAGTGCATTGGATCACTCCAACATGAAAAGCTACAGCAGAATAAATTGTGGCCTGCTGGGTTTGGACTTGACATTAGGGAACAATTCTTTGCTAGGAGGGTTCTGTAGCACAGGAGCAGGTTATCTCGAGAAGTTATAGGTTACCCATCCATGGAGGTTTTTAAGTCTAGGATAAGTAAAACTAAGACTGATCTAATCTGCTATAGTGACAGGGCATAAAGTTGGACTAGATGACATCCAGGCATCCCTTTGAATCAACATCTCTAGGATTCTGTGACTTTCTCAGTAAAATACATATAAATTACGCTTTTGTTTTCACTATGCACTCTTTCTCAAAATCAAAGTATAAACCATTATTTTTAGAGAAAAAAAAACCAGAATGAACTCACATTTTTACTGATAAACTGCCATTATTTTTTAACAGTGACAATAGGGTTTATTCCCTTCGATTACTGAAGAGCAACACAACTATTATTTCAATGGAGCAACAGCAAGAATGATTTTAATTTGAATCCAGCTGTTGTTACAATGAAATTCAAAAGGCAATGCAGGCCATAATAAGGAGCTAAAACCCTGTGGTTCAATAGTGAGCATTGATCTCTCTCTTATTGATCTCAGGGAAACCAAGATTTCATTCCCTGGCATGAAGAGCCTCACAAGAACTTTCCAGTAATTAATTTCCTTTTAAGTCCTTTTCTGATGGCTCAATCAGTATTTTAAAATTAATTTTGCTCATTCTTTCTGCAAAGATGATTTTTACAATTTGTAATAAATTTTTAAAGTATAGAATTCTTGCACATCCATGTGCAAAACCTCTCGTTTGCTAAAAGAAAATGAGTCTTTTATTACCAGGACAGATCAGTTAGACTCTTGTAACTCTAATAACCCTTCTCACAGTGATAACATTCTTTGCCTGCTGTGGGGAATTATTTAAAAAGCGTTATTCTTACCTACCTTGAAAAACTTCAAAGTCTGACTATAAAAGCACAGTCTCTATGGATCAGCATATCAGACTATTCATCCCTATGCAAATTATGTCTTGGAAAACGGTATTCAGTTCATATATTGAAAAATTGTGACAGAGGTAGAACAGTAAACCAAATTTTGTTTGGACTACATTGAAGTTTTCTTGGGGTTGAAAGTTTCCTAACATTTTATGGAGCTGAGAAACACCACCAGTCTTGACATTACTTGCATTTGAATGGATTTCTCTGACTGAACACATTCTTTTACTGTTTCTCATGTCTTCTTTTTAGTTTTTCTGAAAAGTGTTTCATAGCATTTCTTAAAAGAACACCCAGAATATTCTACCTTCCAGTCAGTTATGCTTTCATGACTACATTAAAAAATGAACAAATAGACTTAGAATGCATAACCAATGAAAGAAAAAGAGAGCAGATAGGAATTGATATGCAGCAAAAG
Source organism: Anthoscopus minutus (assembly GCA_013399455.1). Taxonomy (NCBI): domain Eukaryota; kingdom Metazoa; phylum Chordata; class Aves; order Passeriformes; family Paridae; genus Anthoscopus; species Anthoscopus minutus. The sequence goes on along the minus strand of VWYI01035338.1, from coordinate 45,223 downwards.
GTGAGGACTGGAAGAAGCAGTGAGGCTAGGAGAGGCATAAAGCAGAAGTGATTGTGTTTTGCTTGGGGGTAGGTGGCTGTGCTGTCTTTGCAGGGAAGGGGGAAAGTTGTTTGGTCCTTTTGCTTCAAGAGAGAAACTGAGAAGTAGGATTCTCTGAAAAATCCAGATGTATTGTATGGCATCAACAAATCACTTTCTGTTCCAGTGGTAGCTAAGGAAGATACAATCCAGAAGCTGGACACCTGGAAATGAGCACAATCATGCAATCTGCATCCAGAGGAGCGCTCCATGCTGTTGGTGCTGGCTGGCAGTGAGGAGGTCCAGAGAGGAAATAAGTTGCTCTTATACTGGTTTGTTAAATACCGAAGTGGTGATTCAAATATTCATTGCCCTATCACCTTGCCACTGATCTGACATTGCAGCAGATCTGGCATTTGATTAATCAAACATTAAGGAAAGGTTAAAGTAATTAGTTTTAATCAGTGTGGGTTTATGATGAATACCTTTTGTCAGAGTAGTTTTGTGCCTTTCCTGAAGTTGTTGCTAATTTAGGGACAGTCTTGAAATCATCTGTTTCAACTCTCAGCCTTTTCAACTTGCTAATACACAATGTTTTGATTAAGAAAGTAGAATGATACAAAATCAACATTGTACACACATTAGTTGGTGTTAAAACTGGCATAGTGGCAGTTTCTAAACCTAGATGTGTTTCTTGAGCACAGAGATGATTAATTGCATGCTATTTTACATTACTATCCGTGAATGTGAAAGAAAGAAAATTGGTCCACATAAAATTTGCAGATGGCACAAAGTTAAAGGGGTGTGGTAATAGTTAACAGAACAAGCTGTTGTACAGAGTGGTCTGCTCTGATTGCTATGGACAAAATGCAAGAAAGCAGTAGGGGTCTGTATGAGGCCAAGTAAAAGTACTATATATAGGAGTAAATACTGTGGACCATGCTGATAGAATTGTTCTCTCTGTCCTAGAAAGCAATACCAGAAAAGGCTGAGATACTGTGTGTGGAATTAGTAGGGTATGACCTCTACTGTGAGTGTGGGATGCAAAAGGCATAATGAGATTTTTGATATGTGAACAAGGGAATATTGAGGAAATCTTGGTTGTTGTATGGCTGGCTTTGGGACACTGTCCCATTCCATTGTTCAAGACTGAAGAATACTGATAACTAGAGAGGTTTTAACTGAGTCAAGAGTGCTAAAAGGAAGAATGTCTCACAGTGCAATGCTTGGGCTGTTTAACTAAACGAAAATAAGATTAGAAAGTGACTTGATAGAATTTTGTATATGATAAAAAAAATTGGTAATAGAGCATCAGGAAGAAGTAGTGCAGTGAAAACTGATGCTACATAAATTCCTCTTTGAAATAATAGCCACAGATTTTAGTAGTTAGGTAATTAATTTCTGGAGCAACTTGTCAACTCCTAAGTCATTGCTGAACAATGGACAGTATTGCATACCTTGATAAAATACTCTGATTCAAACAGGCATTAATTTTGAGATGTCCTGTGGTCTGTCTTATGCTGGAGGCAAAAGTAAATGGACATGTGGATTCCTGATGTCTTTATATCTTATTATATCTATGTTCTTTTGTAGGAACTTACACACAACTCAGCCTAGTGTAATGCAAAAAGTATATAAATGGGGGGGAAAAGAGATTGTATACCTGCTATAATTGCATTAATTTTAATTTTATTTTCAAACATGTTAGCTGTCGCTGTAACAGACATCTTCACTGGAAAAACCTTTATTTGCAAAAACTGTTCTGCAGTATCTTCCTAGACAGAAGCAGCTCAGCTAGGATGGCAAGCACAGCTGGTTTTGGGGTCAGCCAGCTGCTGGTCCCTCAGAAAGCTCTTCTGATAAGATGATTTTTCTTCAATGTAGCTTTATTTCTGATTTATCAGCTAAATTTGTGGTTTGTGGAATTTTTTTCCCCCATTTTAACTTCAATTAATACAGCAGTTAGCTGACAAAAGCCATGATATGACCTGGTTGTAGAAAGTTGAAACAAGAAAAATTTATGCTTGAAATAAGGTTCAAATAAACTTTCCTTGAAACAACTTTATTAGGCCTCTTCCCTGAAGTCAGATAAAACTGGATGTCTTTCTGAAAGATGATTTTGTGCAAGAAGTGCTGATTTCAGTTCTAGAGTTGCTCTGTAGAATATTTTGGTGTGTGATAGCCAAGGTTAGACTGCATGAATGGATTGTTTCTATTTTAATTATAATATCATGGCATGAAATGTGTCAAGCTGTGTATTTTTCTAAATACCCTGTACTGCTCGAGTTAGTTGTTAGATGTGAATCTGCCTGAATGCTGGGATCAAAAGAATTTTGTTTGAAAAAATTCAGAAACTCAAACAGATTTCTTAAGGAGGAAAAATTTTTTATGGAAAAAACAAGTGGAGGTTACCTTCTGTCTTGTCTACATCTCTGCTGTGATGGTTTACTCCTCTAGAAAGTGATCTAAGCATTAAATATTGTATTGAACCTTAAAAGTTCTGAGATAATAAGTGTGGTAAGGTGAATTTGAGGGCATTCACTTAGCAGGTAGCCAGGGAAATCTTCTGAGATATGAAAATATGAAAATGTTAGGTTTTAGTAATAGATCTGGAGTTAGCAGATGTATGAAGAACTATTTTTTTCTGGGGGAGTTTCTTCTCAAATTGTGAATTTTGCATACTTTGGGTATGAAATCCCACCTGATTTTTGTTTGCTTGATAAAGAAACAAAAAAGCACTTACCCTGGCAGTCTGTGTGGCCATTTTCTCCAGGGTATTCACAGTGACAAGAAAAATGTTTGGCTGCTGAGACTTCCAACCTGACTCAGATTTCACTTTAAAGAATCTGGTTTTCTCTGTGTCCTTCTTCAATTGATTGAAGAAATAAAGACATAACATCAAGTTCACCTCTAGTGAGACCAGACATGCCATCACTGAATTTGGTCAATGTATATTTCTTCCACAAGTCACATTCTGGCCCCAGTACTTGTGTATATTTGTGAGGAAAAGAAATTGCCTATAAAATCCCATGTGTATAGATCACAATTGTAACCGTCACAGTTGCGTGACAAAATAGAATCATTGAATGGTCTGGGCTGGAAGGGACCTTTGAAGCTCATCTTGTCCAACCCATCTGCGATAAGCAGGGCCACCTTCAGCTAGATCAGGTTGCTCAGAGCCACATCCAGCCTGATCTTCAATGTTTCCAGGGATGAAGCTGGTACCTCCTTCCTGGGTAGGCTGTTCCAGTGTTTAGTCTGAATATCCCCCATTTTAGTTTAAAATCATTATCCGTTGTCCTATCTCAAAAGGCCAGTTATTTGCAGAAAAAGTTCACCAAGGTAGAGGTTTCCTTTTGAAACAAATTGTATTCAATTTCTGTCCTGCAACATCGGGAGGAGGATGGAAGAGATTGAAATAATGGACAAAACAAGTGGCTGGAGCTGAATGGACATAATTTTAAAATGCCTGATGAGCTTCATCCAGTTTGATGAGAACTGTTTCTTCAGTCAGGAGCAAGAGGGAATGGGATTGCTAGGTTCAGCCTAAGCTGTGTCAGCGAAACCATAGAAGAAAAGTACAAAGCTTCAGGAAACTGAAAATCAATATATCCAGGCAATGAAAGCATTTTTATTACAAAGAACCAAAAGCTGTCACACAACAAAAGGTTCGCTGAAAATGGAAAAGAGAAGAGTATAAGGCTTCAGCTTTCCCAAGTAAAAAATAAATTGCAGTTACAAAGAGACAATAAAATATACTTTTTCCAGGATAAGAAGGTCTTGCCTACAAGGAGTTAGAAGGGATGAAACCTCCAACATTGGAAAGCACCTTCCACTGGGTTTTATTGTGCAGATTATTTTTGTGTTGCCCCTCTGTTCCTATTCTGCTTCCTACATAAAGGCTTTCTGGTAGGTGCTCATTTAATATAGAAAGGAGTCCTTCCCCTGATATTTTTTAACCTGAACAGACACAACAGTGGAGAGTAAATTGAGGCAGGGAGAGCTAAGATATCCATGGTGGGTCTGTGGCAGAACTGGGACTAGGTGTGCTGAAAAAGCCCCACAGTTATAGACCTCTGCCTGCCCTGATCCCCACTGCAAGGGTAGGTAAGACCTCTGGACCAAGGACCATAGTTTCCATCCCACAAGCCTTCCTGGATTACTGAAGTACTTAATCTGTCTGACCTTGCATAAACAATCAGACAGAATAGAAAATCTAACAGGTATCTGCCACAGGGTCAGAAGGTGCAGGGTTGCTGGGGTTTTTTTAACTGCTTGACTCTGGTATGAGATAAGCTCAGCAGACAGCGTGGCCTCAGCATGGTTGCTGCTGCTACATCTTCCATATTCCTGGTGTCGGGCACAGGCAAAGGGAGGGCAGAAGTGTCTTAAGGTGAGACAAGAGGTGCAATCTTATCCACTCCTGTGGTGGATTGACTTTGTCTGGCTGACAGATGCCCACCGAGCTGCTTCACTTCAGCAGTTAAAGGGGAAGAAGTAAGATAAAAAATTCATGGGCTGAGACAGAGGTAGGTGATTGATCCCAGCCAGACCAAGGATGAACCCCCAAGGACCCTGTAGGCAGGTTGTTCTCATTTTAGCTATTTCTTCCCCTTCTCACATCAGCACCAATTCCCAACTATTCTCATTTCCAGACATTTCTTCTGAAATTCAGCAGTGCACCCTCCCAACTGAGTAGTTCAGGAATGCCCTAAACATTCATTAGACTAGCCCAAAGATTAAGCAAGCAATTTAGCAAAGATTAAACAAGTGATTAGTTTGATGTTTCTCATTGATTTGATCTCTCCCTGTGCTCAGTCAGCAGCTCCTCAGCACCCCATGCAGTCCCATCCCCGTCTTTGGGCATGAAGTGTTTTGAGCAGGCTGTGCAGACAAGTCTGTAGGTCTTTTATTGCATAAATCTGTATTATCTTCATTTTCTCAGAATGTCATCTGCACAGAGCTGAAAAATCACTGACCTTTGTACAAGGTTTGTGTTGAAATTATTACTATTATTTCTTTCTTCTCAAAGTCTTGTAGTTTGTTCCACAGTATAAATTGGATTTTTAATTCTGATCTCTGACTATTAAATAATATTGTTCATTCTGCTATGAATGCTCTTTCATGAACTGAAATACTCGAAGGAGTGGTTTCTGAAACCACAGGTCTTGAATGTTTTAAACTAGAAGAGGATAAATTGATGATATAATGGGTCTTCCTAATATCTGATTTCCATAGTTTGATGAATTTCAATATAAAAATGTTTCATTAATATTATATAAAGAAGTGATTTGCAGGCAGATTAAGTGGTTGACACAGGTGCTAAATAATAAAAGCATATAAATTAAATTCAAGCACACAATTAATTACAAGATTAATCTGTTCTTATCTGGTCCCATGATACCTCTCAAGTATTCCTGCATATTCATAATCATGTTAGTTGAGCTTGAAATTATTTTTAATAAATATATTTATATATAACCATAACATGACACTGCTGATATTCTGTATCTCACCTGGTTGTACAGTGCACACAGGTAAGGTGTGATACTTCCCAACAGTATAAACTGTAAATTAGTAAAAAAAAACCCCTGTAAATTAGTGTCTGGGCCTCAATTTGCTGTCCTGTTTGAAAGGCCATATACCGCCTACCCATGCATGCAGTAAGGAGGCTGCAGCAGCAAGTGGCATTATTTGATACCAACATTTTCTCATTGACTGTGACTGTTTTGTTTGGATAATTTCCCCTGTGAGGCCTTCTGATGTCTGTCCAGGAGCTTGGCCTAGTAATCAGACTTAGGGAACAATAGGAAAGTATTCACTAGGAAAAGAATCATCTTCATCAATTTCATTTGAACATTTGAAAGGTCATTGTCCTGACAGATTTGGTTTTGGTAGGTAAAGGTATTTTTGCATCTGCAAACAGTCTTCTATGATGTCCTTTCCATCTGTCTTCCCAAGAAAATAAACCTTGACAAAGAACACGTTAGGAAAATTAATCCATGCTGCCAGAGGTTTATGTCCAAAAAGGAGACAGAGGAGTCCTTTAAGTTTATTTGAATAAAGGGAGAGGCCATGGGGCATTTCCCATGGCATCTCTCAGACTGTTGGGTGACACAGCCCTGGTTTTACCCTTTGTTCCCAGATGCATCACCCTCTTCCTTTTCCCCACTGGCTGAGGTACTTGGAAGGTACAGACTTCCAAAACTGGCTGCTCTGTGCTACCCTCTAATATGCACCCCCCTTTCGTTATATAAAAGAAAGAAAAAAGTTTTTCATAATTCTATTAAGTCTTTGTTCTTCTTTTCCATGTTCAGGTATTTAACATGGCCTTGGCTAAGCAACAGCCAGTGTTGATTAGTAACATTTTCTAGAACTAATAGTTTCTCCTGTCCCTTAGTGCCTGTCCCTGTCTACAAGCAGATTCACACAGTCTGTTTGTAAAGGCACGTTCATCTTATTCCTTTCAGACACAATCTGAAGAAGCAGAATGACATCCTGTTTGGTAAATTGCGGTATGGTATTTCACAAGTATCACCAGCTTTTCAGTCTTGTCTGGATTTCCCTGCTCCTATTTGGGCAGGCCACTTGGATGTTAGACCTGCAGCAAAATTTTCATTGGGGAAACTGAGGGATGAGTACAGTGGCTTTAGGAAAGCTAACTCCAAAGTTACAGCAAGCCCTGTTGCACCTGCTTAACTCAGATATGACCATGGATGATCCATGTGTTCAAACTGAGCTTTGCAAACAAGAGCATTTGACTTATGCAAACTAATTTAATTCAAGCTTAATTAAATTTTATTTTATTCCATAAGAAAATGAAGGCAGTAAATTAAAAGATATTTGTTACATCTCTGAAACATGTAGGTACTTTACAGCCCCACGTGGCCCTTGTCAGATAATCCCTTCCACACATAAATTAAGTAGTGCATGTTGTTCAGAAGCAACATGTGAGATATCTGCAGTCATGTTGCAGGATGAACATAAGCACTTAGCCCAGCTGTGCACTGTTTATGATGGGTCCACTTATGCAGCCACGAGAGAATTTCTGGCTTTTCTCAACTTGGCTTTTTTCTTACTAGGAAGAATAAAAAGCCATCAATGGAAAACGTAATGCATATCATTACAGTGAAATCTGATTTAATGGCTAACTTCCGTTCCGAAAGGCAAGGAAGCAGAGCGCTATGACTGGGATTTTATCCTTCAGTTACAACTACAGCCTTAGATGCCTTTCAGAAGGGTGATTTCTGCAGAGCAAATGCTATTGGATAACACAGAAATTCTTCCTAATCTTTTTAATGCTAATGATAGGTTTATGTGTGTATTTTTGTAACAGTAGCAGTCTAAAGCTTTAAAGCAGACTGTCTCAAATGTCATGCTTACACAGAGTATGATTTCATCCCTGATCTTTCCTCACACTTTTCAACTGTCACACTGACCCCCTGCTCTCTCTGCTGCAAGCACAGATGTGAATCATGCTGGGAGGGAAAATAAACTTGCCAGCTGAAGGTTATGACCACACTTGTATATGGCTGAGGGGCAAAAAGTCCTCTGCTGCAGAAAAGCAGCTGGTCTGTGAGGAAGCCTCCCTGCACACCAATGGACTTTTTATTTTGTTTTTGAGAAGCCATCCTTTTGGAGAGATGCCTAAGCTGGAGCGGGATCCGCCATGACTGCCTTCACAGGAGATCAGCTTCATCAGAGAGAGAAATCAGAGCCTTGTGCAGGCTGCTTGAAGGAGGTGATTGTCCTGCTCTGCTCTGCACTAGTGTGGCTTCACCTTGAGCACTGTGTAGTTTTCAGTGCCACAGTACAAGAAATTTATAAAGCTGTAACAGGGCATCCAAAGGAGGGACATGAAGATGGTTGGGCCTTGAGGGGAAGATATTTGAGGAGGGGCTGAGGTCATTTGGTCTGTTCAGTCTGGAAAAGAGGAGACTGAGGGGAGACCTCATTGCAGCTACAACTTCCTCTTGAGAGGAAGAAGAATGACAGACACTTCTTTGTGGTGAACAGTGGCAGGACACCAGAGAATGGTCTGAAGCTCTATCAGGGGAAGTTTAACTGAGCTACCAGGATAACCACTAGATAGATATTACTGCTTAAGCATTCTCAACCCGTGGGTGGCTGAGCATGGGCACAGGCTCCCCAGGGAAGTGGCCACAGCACCAAGTGTGCCAGAGTTCACAAGGCTTTTGGACAATACTCTCTGGCACAATATGACTCTTGGGGTGTCTTGTGCTGGGCCAGGAGTTGAACTTGGTGATCCTCATGGGTCCCTTCCAACTCAGAGTATTCTCTGAATCTTTCTGACTGGGGTTTTGTGAGGGTGAACCAATACAGGAGCCACTGGTGACATGCTACATGCAGAACAGCCATGGGGAAAGTACAGGGGTGCCACTCCCTAATATGGGAGATGGGGAGGTTGGCACATCTGAAGGATAAGGGGAAGAACAGATCTATGCTTTCTCTGTTTCTACCACTGTCAAGAGCGTGGTGTGGTCCTGATTAACTTCCCAGCATACACTGGGAAAACCACACGAGGCTGATCTCGTCTGCTGCAGCTGGAACATAGATTTTGGTCCATGTTCTCCTGGGTCAGGGTGTGTTTTGGCATGCTATTGCCCTGTATATGGGAAGGAGATGGCACATCAGCTGCACACGCTGAGGACTCCCTCAGAGGCCTGGTTATAGCCTGCTCGTTGCCTTTGCAGGACTCTACAGTTCAGTTCTGGCAAGGCAAAATTGTACCACTATGAAAATCTTTTACGTGATTGAGTTTTCTTTGATTTTTTTGTATATCTGAAATTTATTGTGAAGAAATTGCAATTAAGCAAACTGGAAGACAGGGAGCAATGGTCTGGCAAATGTCACTTGGTTTATTTCCTTCAAGAGAACTTCACAGCTCCCCTTTTTTCACAGTTTTCATTTTAATTTAAGTGATTCATCATTCTCCTCCTTTAGGTCATCAGTTCCTTTCGTCATACATTCAGCATTGCAGCAGGTTCCTGTAGGCCATGAATTTTTCCATCTTGACTCTAAAAATCTGCAGCTGGCGACTTCCCAGACCACTTAACAGTTTGTTTATTTATATTTATTTCAAACACCTTGCAATTCTGAATTCTAATAAAACAGGAAAAATGAGATCAATGGCCTTATGTTTTTTCAGCTGAGCCTGTTCCATCATTGTGTGTCAGCTCTGTAGTAAATCTGCGATGTTGACAGAGGCAGTTGTGCTGTTTCACTGAATTGAAAGGAAGAGAAGAAGGGAGAGATTTATTTTGGAGCCTCAGGGTAGAGCAGTAAACTAGAACCACCACACACATATCTAAAAATGAAGACCTTAGTGTTGTTGGACTTTTCATTTAGCAGAAATTGAATTCTCTCCAGTTGTATTTTCCACTTAAAATGGCTTTTTTTCTTTTTGAATTGTAAGAAGAATGCAGAAGAATGCAGATGCAGAAGTTTGGACTTCTTGTGTAGTTCTGGCTGTGTAATGATAATTATTGCTGTGCATTGAAGAAGCAGGAAAAGCAAGGAGAATGAGAAGTACTTGAACTCCACCTCTCTATAAGGCTGGTTTTGCCATGCCCCTTTCACCAAGTGCTTCCTTTCCTGCAAGACCCTTCTGTATCTTAGAAGTAGGAAGGCAGAGAGGACCTGTGAGAGCACTCCTGGGTTATTGCTGGATCAGTTCTGGGCACGCAACTCAAAATGCCTTAGAGGGACCTTGTTTTCAGAAAGGACCAGTAGCAGACAGTGAAGACAGCTCAAAATCTTTCAAGTCCTGCAAGTAGGGCACTCACAATTGATCCAGCTGGGCCAGGAAGGGTACTGCCAGCTGAAGCCCCTCATTACTGTAGTCCTGGGGTAGTTACTGACCCTAACCAGGAATTCACTCCCCAGCTGTGCCTCTGCAATTTTGCTAGAGCCAGAGCACAAACTTCTCTTCCAGAAGGTGACATCCAGTTCAGTAAAGCAGCCAGATTCTTAAATTTTTTGCCAAAGTGGCTTCAGGGGTCTTGTTCTGAGGACTTGCACTCAACATATTCTGCCTCCTGTGGTGTATCAGCCACCAGATTAGTGGTAGATCTCTTGAGGGTGTTTTCTGTTTCTCCACAATGAAGTTGTGCCACCCTAAAACTCAGTATACAGGCTTCACAGGAATGAATAGGATAGAGAAAGACACTCACCCAAAGGGGGAAAATCCTGGCCTCTGTGCATTAAAGAACTGTTGCGAAAAAAAATGCATGCAATTTTAATGACCTTGTGTTTGTCATAATATCCATGAGCAAGCAACTTTGAGCATTACTCCTGCTTGAGGGGCTGCAGAATGAGGTAGCAGCAATACAACCCACACATGGGAAAAAACAAAAGAAGGTCAGAGCCTTGAAGAGCTGATGTTAGAATGAGCATCAGGCACATGAGCATCTCTTCTTTGAAGTAGATGGAGATTAGGGAAAGTGTGCAATGGCTTAGTGCTGTCCTTGAAGAAATGCTAATGTTGGTATCCTTTGTCATTCTGTATCCATAGTGCAGTTAAGGGGCCAATATTCAGGGGCCAATTTAAGGATATTTTTATTAAGGTTTCTTTTATGTGCTTCAAGCATGTAGATTATGGAGTAGGAACTCACTGTAAAAGCTATGCAAACCTATGGGAATTGCATATGCCTACTTGGGGAGAAAATGTCACCTACAGAAGCAGGGTGTTTTTGAATTCTGGAACAATTTTCAAGAGTTGCAGGGAAAAAAAAATGTAACTTGTGTTCTGAAGTTTTAAATGTAGTTTTATCCAAGCAAATGTTTTTGCAGAATCCAGGCAGATAAATTTGGTTTTTAAATTAAACATTTACAATAGATATTAAGTGCTCTCTAGAATGAAAAATCGTTATTTATTTTGCAAATGCACTGATATTAAAAAATGGAAAAAAATCTACCTCTTGTAACAATCAGATTAGTAGTTTTATTTCTCTAAAAGTCAGAAATTATATCTATAGATGCATTTTTCACTACCAATATTAATTACTATTAATTAATTGTTATTAATTATATAATTAATTAATTCATATTAATTAATAATTATTCCTGTCTTTTTTCACCTCCAGTTTTGCAAAGAAGCTATAATATTTTTTTAGTTGCCTAATTGTAGATGAACAGTCAATACATACTTATGCATATGCTTAAAGTTATGAATTTTATGGGAACAGAAATTCAGAAGCAATTTTTGCCACTTTTGGGAGCATCAGGAAATATCTGAAATCATCCATCATCCTCACTCACATACATGCTATTTTCTAGGAACTCCAAGCCCATACTTCTGTGTTTCTGACAACACTGAATTAAGTTACAGTAGCATCTATCACTTGAGGAATCTTGAGTCATTTGAACTTGTTTTCCATCAGACCGTTCAAATCAAGATTGGCTTATCAGTGGCGGGGGTGTAGAAGGAGCTGTAATGCTTTTCATCTCCTCCTTTATCAACTGTCTCTCAATAGCTGTAAGAGCCCATAAACCCCCATCAGTTTAAACTGTATTAGCTCTGTACAGTAATGGCAAGAGAGCAGTAAGAAGTGATGTTGTACTACTTTGGGCGCTGGTGAGCTATTTTTCTTGATGCTGGGAATCATCCAGCTCTATTACTGTAGGCTTTCAACTCTTCTGAGAAAACTGGGAGCTGATGATGATCTTAACTGAACTGAAACTTTATAACTCTTTCTCATACTATCTAAAGATATTCGTCACTGTATGTATAATGTCCTGAGCCTTAGGCGTAAAAACCACTGCAAGTGAGATGAGCTAATGCAATTTGACAGTGAATTTCTTTCCTACAAGAAACAGAGCCATCAGTCCTTCCACATCCTCATTGCTTTCAACGTCTGAAAGCTCAAACTGGTGCATTTAGAAGAGAGTAAAGATAAATATCTGTCTCAAAACCACATCTATTTGTGTGCTTTATTCTTGAATGATGAAAATAACTGATCAGCAACCCAATGACTGCCTAGATTTCATTGGCAAAAATGTGGTATTTTCAGTAGCTGTCACATGGATTTCTAGCATGAGAAATTACAGCTCACTCTTAATACATAATTGAGTCTCTTACTCTATTTCTAAGACTGGAAATATCACTTTTGAATTAATTTCTGGATAATGATGGAAGAAGTCACTTTTTCAAAAGCACCACATTCAGCAGTTGGTGTTTATAATTAGTTTTGTAAGCTCTTGTATAGAAAGTTAATTCTGATATTTATTATTCCAATCTAGATCAAATATTTACATATTTATATATTTATAGATCTTAATTTCTCTAGTCATACTTGGGTAGACAGTGAAATTTATAAAAATGTATGGACTGCAGCTAGCTTCAGTCAATTTATTTGACTAAAATAACCTGAAATACAGTTCTTTTATCTCATGGTTATCTGTAATTATACTTTTGATTTCATCAGAAAGATTGAAATATTTTCAGTATATCTAGTAGAGGCTGAGAAGTTGCCAAGAGCTGTATATGGAGAGACCATCATTCTTAAAGAGAAAAAGCCTCTGGGGCTCCAAGTCTGGTGACTGACTTTTTGCCTGAAAAGGATCTAGGAAATTGCTGATTGGAAGGCTGTTTCTAAACTGAGGCATGTTTTTAGGATAAGTATGTTTTTTTTAAAATTTGTTAGCTCACTGGTAGGATGAAGATGACTATAAGTAAATTGCACCAACACACACACACAAACACACACCCACACCCACACCCACACCCACACACCATGCCTCCAATTTGCTTGTAAGGATTTAGCTCTGTACTCCATTAAGATAATAGCATGGAAGTTTTGTCACCACACTTTCCTTTGCTATCTTTAAACACATATCTTGTTCAGTAATAATAATAATAGCAACAACAATTTAAAAATTAGTACCTTCTTTGCATATGGAGTCAGTGCAGCAGATGTCTCAACAATAAATAGTTAACTATTAAGTGCAGGGATATGTTTCATCTGTGTAAGAATAGTCTTAAAAAAATTCCAGTTACCAAAGTGTTGTAAAATACATATAACTATGAGCATATTTGTGTATGTGAAGCTGGCATAAAAGCATATGGTAAATTAAATCCATTTTCAAGAATTGCTGTAATTGGCAATATACAAGAATTGGGAAATTTATTAGGTAACAGCTCATCTTAAGAAACTGCTTCAGAGACTCCCAAGGCTTGCTGAATGTGGTTCTGCTTTGTTTTCATCCAAAGTCAACAATCTGGGCTAGTCCCTCCAGCTATCACTGAAAAGCAGCAGAGCCCGAGTCTGCCACAACTTTGAGGCAGATGTACCTACGCTTTGATTTTAAGTGATGTCCCCAAAAGGCTCTTAAAATCAAGCCCAGTTGTATTTTAATACAAATTAGAACCTTAATGTCTTGAATAGGAAAACCTCAAAGCAACCAGGAAAGCCAAAAAGCAAAGGATGAGAAACATGGGCAGCTCTCCTCATGCCCAGGGCGTGCTTCCAGCCAAGGCAGTGGCTGCTGGGGCTTCTGCAGCTCTAGGGAAGTGCTGGCTGAATGTCCAGGTCTGGCTGTCCCTTTGCTGTGCCTCAGGGATGCTGCAATGAGGTGCTGAGCCCAGACAAGGAAAGAAGCTGTGGAGTTTGGTCCAGAGCTGCAGTGCCAGGAACAAGTTGCTGGGAAAGTGGCAAGAGAGGATGATGAGAACAAGAAGGTGCAAAGTTCCCCTCCTACTCCCAGTTTATGGCACAGAGGATTTCTTTCAGTCCTCGGTGGGAGCTTGATGTAGTCTGCAACTCACTGTGCGGAAAGCCTACCCTTTGTGCTGAGATCTAGTACAATGCCTGTTCATCACATAAATGCAATAAAGAATTCAAAATAATGACTCAGTAGGAATTAAGTGATGGATAGGCTTGGTATTGCATGGGTTTCTCTCTGATTTGTCAGTTAATATTAGTGTTTTTTGCTTTTTAATGCAGTGTATGGCTTTAGCTGGGATTCAGACTTCGGTATTTCCTTGTTCAGCAATGGCTTGATACCTATATTCTAAAAATGTTTTACATCAATTTGTTCTTCCTTGCCAGAAATATTAAGTGTGTTTTATTTAGAACTACAAATCTGCTGTAGTTTCCTGAGATGTCATCTAAAATGATTGCAGAGAATGTAGGCTGTGGGAGTAGAATAGAATAGAATACTGTGGCACATCAGCCCATGATATTATCAGTATATGTGTTGGGTGATATCGTTGCTATTAGTGCTATGAAGATTTAATTATAGAATATTGGGACCGCTTCTGTAAATTGCTCTAAAGCAGTGTACAGCAGCTTTGATGCATTAACTGAAGATCCTTGCTGCAATCCTTACCTTATTGAGAGAGGCAGAGAGGAAGGAAGGGTTGCATGTGCCAACTTGTAGAATTTCTCCTCTGTGTAACAGGCATGTCCCAATAAGGGGAAAATAAGAAAAGACGAGTTTCCATGCAAAATTAGTATAGAATCTTGTTCTCTAGATGCAATCAGTTTCAGAGCACTGCTGGACTAATAGGAGACTTCATATGCTTCAAAGCTATTAGAAAATTTGCAGCTTTAGCTTTCCGTGAAAGCTCAGTTGATTGTCCAGAACAAATCTTGTTAATTTATTCTTTCACAAGCTGCCTATGTCAATGTTAAGTGTGAACCACAAAATATGGAAGTAATGTCCGTGTCCTCATTAAGCAGCTATTCAAATGGGGGGTGGTGTGGGAACTTAGGAGCTCAGCTGCAGTGAAAACAGTCACATTCCATGCTGTGATGGTAGTTAGTATTTGTGATTTTAAGATGTGCTGTTCCTGTTTTTTTATGATAATATGCATCAACATTTCTATCAGGCAAGTAGAATCTTAAAATGAGACTCTGCATCCACCTGTAAGCATTTAAATAAACTTGACTGGATTTCTATAGGGGCATAACATAGCTTACATTGAATCAATGTGATGTTTTAAAGACCCTGTTTTATTGTTCCTCACGCTTTTATAGAAACACAGTAAAATGCATTCAAGTGAAGAAGCTTGGCAAAATCACAGTGCTGTGACAGATATCATCAACTTCACTATGGCATAGCAGTCATCAGTCTCTGAATGAAGTGTATCTGGTTCTTTCTTTTTTTCAAATATATGCTTGGAACATTTGGAGTGGTAATTTCGTGTAGCAGTCATTACTGTCCTGGAGAAAGCACCATCCTGCCTGCAGGCCCTTTCTAACAGCGCTGTAAAGCAACCTTTACAGATGTGTTCTTCTACTGATATTTTGGCTCAGGAAACAGACTGCCAATCTCTTGTCTGCTGGAGCCTGTGGCACGATGAAGGGTTAACACACCTCATGCTAGAGATCAAAAGTAGTAGTAGCCTCTGTTCTTTACCATCTGAGATACTCTAAAACTGATGCGGGGGACTTACCAGTGGAGAGATACCAAATAAAGTGCAAAAGAGAGGAGGGAAAGCTGTTAAATTAAACTGATGTGGAGAGTGCTTTAAAACAGGATTTAGTATCAATTAAATAGGCCTGAATGTTTAAATCACTTGGCCACCCTCTGCATGTCACTGATTCTTCAACTTACAGCAGCTGTGATTGTGTGGCTCCTTCTGAATGTTGCACTGCACTTCTGTGTTGTGAAGAATATTTCTGTGTTCTGGGGAGGATATGGGAATGAGTTAGTATTCAGAGCTAAATATTACTTTAACTTAATGAAAAATAATAACAAGATAACCTGCAGATAGCTGTTTTGTACACTTTATTACGCCAGCATTTATACATGCAAAGAACCAAGCACTAGCTTCAGGGTTCTTTGATATGAGAATGTCTGCCTTCAGAAGTTTGACTTTGTCATGGCTGATAAAGAAAGAGATAATCAAGTGACTGAAATTTCCATAAGCCTGGAAGAACAAGTAAAAAGGATGTACAGCAGCTACCAGCCCAGACATTTAAACAGAATTAAATGGCTTCCAATGTAAAGATGAGGCTTTGTCTTCTGGCTCCACTTCTAAAGAGACAATAAAGAAGTATTTTTAAAATTCTGTTAGTATGCTGTGAAAAACCCACTTAGCAACATGAACACCTGGAGGTTTAGGAGTAATTCTGACCTACTTCTCACTTCAAAATAACCATCTGATCCTAGGTTAATGGTTGGACTAAATGACCTTTTCCAGCCTAAATGATTCACTGATTCTATGCATTTATGAGATCAAAGTTAAACTACAAGCTGAAGATATTTCCCTGTTTTAACTTGGTTTGAGAAAGTCCTGTTAGTGAGGGAAAATGGGATTTTTGAAGAATTGCTTTATTTTGATTTAAATAGAATACAAGTAGAGAAATAGAATAGCACTCAACTAAAGAGAAATTGGATCCTGAAAGGCAGAAACCCTCGCTTTTAGAAATCTTTTTGTTGTGAGACTTGCTTTTTGGTGTACTGTTTGAAGGCCATCAAACTACACAGCCTTTCTTCAAGATATGAATGAGTGCTGCTTCCATAGTGAATGAATGTGCTACTGAAGCCAGCATGATAGACCAAAGGCTTATGGAAGAAATCATCCTTTGTGCCAGTCTTTGAGTGGTGGAGCATATGAAAAGCAGCACAGAAACTGTTGCAGTTAGGAGCCATGTTGCATATTTCAACAGTGTTATGATTTCTGGGGAAGATAACTTATGAATGCCAGAGATGACAGCACTGAGTTAGTGTCTTTTTACTTGGTCTAAAGGAAATAGTAGCTTTTCCACAGCCATTGAAATCTTTTCAGTGTTTGCTTGCTGCTTCTTCTTTAAAAATAATGGGTATGTTATTATTCTTATCTGGTTATTAAAGGCTCAAGAGTTAAGACTCTTGTATTATTAGATCATCATTTGCAGGAAAGAAAAACTAAATGCAGTTAATGTTACTAGAATTTTTTGCCACATTCAAGTATCTTACATTGGTTATTAGGTTTATCAAAAAAGTGTATTTTTCTATATTGCTGCTGACATTGTCATCAATTTAAACAATTTAAGATTTGTTTCTACTTTTCTGTTTGAAGAGCAACGAGTTGTTCTCTTCTATTCAGCCAAGGCAAAAATGAGCATTTTATTGATCTTGTGATTTGCTTTCTATTGCTTACTTTTCATTTCGTTACAGTTTTCCATATTAATGGTTAGTGTGTCACAGCTTATAGTGGTGAGAAAAGGGGAAGACACAAAATCTTCTTTGTCACTGTTTGTCATTCATGTCTGTAATGGGCATATTATTAGTGTGTCAGGAGAGTTTAATGTGGGCATGAACGGTCTTAGGCATGGTTAAATTTTACAAAATAGATAACATTTTCTTCAAGTCTGAGCATTTCATGGGTACTTGAATTAGTTCTGCATAAACATCTAACATGCTACTCTTTGCACTGAAGAAATAAGAATAAAAGATTTGTATCTTTCTGTGTCACCCATCAACTGTGAAATGTTTAAGTCCTGACTGGAAGAGAAGCGCAACAGCTTGATTTCAGAATAAGTTTTCTTGCATAGTTAGAAATACCAAATGTGTGCAAAAATCAGGGACAAGCAATGTGTATGTACTCAATATCATTATGCAGTCAGTGTTTTGAAAGACTGACATTGATGGTACTACTTGCACTTGGACTCCCACAAAGTAGTTTTCTGCAGTTTTTACATTCTGTTTTTGTCTAAAAGACTATTTTTACTCAAAAGCTCTTTCAAATTACAGAGATTATATTGATTCAATCTTCACCTACAGATTTGGAGATGTTTAGGGTCACAGTCTTGATTTTTGTCCATGTCTATATTTACTGAACTCCAATTGCCATTTGTGTTCATTGATGTCTTCAATAATACAATAGCAAGTAGATTTTTGGACATATTTTGTAATTGATGGAAGACATAGAAAGGTATTCTCAATAACTTTTTAGGAATAAGACCATAAAATTTGAAGTCCCTTCTTGTTTATAAGTTTATTAAATGTGAAATACAAAAGCTGAGGACAGACTCTGTGTGTGCGTGTGTGTGTGTGTGTGTGTGTGTGTGTTTGTATTCTGTAGATATCGACTCTAGGAAAACTGCCACTTGTAGATGTAGTTGAATGACTTGGCAAAGAATCAACTATGAAAAAATATGGTTGTTTTATGAATTGCAAAATAGCAATGAGATAATCAAAGCATACACCAGAGAGGGCTACAGCTATCAAACACAGCTTTGAAATTTACCTGGCGTTTTTCGGGTTTTGTTGGTTGAATTTTTAATACAAGTGTCAATACAGACTGATCAGGCCTGGTGACACACCTGAATATAGAGAGCTGAGCTTAAAAATATGCCTTTTGTAAGTCCTCATTAAACTTCCCACCAGTCTGAAAAAAATTAGGGCTAACAGCCCTAGGGAGTAAGAAATATGTTATTGTGAGAATCCTTTCCTGAGAGAGGGTATGTTTAGATTTATGTAAATCTAAGTAGGATACAAGATGCTTCTCTTTGGAGCAGGTGCAGTCCCACAATGAATGTAACACAAGTTCCACTCACAGGCACAGCCAAGACACAGGGCCACACCTGCACTTCATGTAAGGCAGGCAACCGATTTGCAAACATCTAATTTACTAATGAAATGTAACTATAGAAATGGCAGTAGGCAAGAGGACAACTCTGCATTAAACTTAATTACAGCAGGATGTAGGAAACAATATCCAGCTAAATGAAGAACTGTAAACAAATGTTCAAGATTAATATGTGGATTTAAATTGCAGTCACTATTCAAATTCCCTGTTCCATGCCAATGGCAGAGCAGGTGACAGAAGGAGATGAGGATCAGTAGTGTGGGCAGCATTTGCATCATTGTCTTGGATGTCACATCTGCCGAGTGTGTTTGTTTCCCATGGTTGTGTTTCACAGTAGAGTCGTGTGAAAACAGAGGTAGCAGTAGTAGAGTCTTACTTGCTACTTATCCAGCAGTCTCCCATCAAAACACAGGGTTTAGCGCAATAAAGTTTTTTCTTTACTCAGTGTGTCAGGCTGTTTGTCAGCGAGGTATGTTAGCTGAATACAACTACCCAGCCTCCTGTGCTTTCCAGTGTCTCTTTGGTTAAATCACGCCATGACTGACACCGTGACACGTTAGTGGGAGGATTGTTTATGAGAAAAAGGGAAACAAATTTGACACTCGAGTTTACCAAGTTGTGGGAGCACAGATGCTCATCACTGCCAAACACACAGAGCCAAGGTCAGGGAAATCTGTCAGGGAAAGCAAAGCAGCCTTGAAGCAATATTTGTTTTAACTGTCTGGCAGAGAACACGCATGAAATACTGTTTTAGCTGAGCAGGGTGCTGCTCACCCTCTACTCCCTTAGGATTGCCTAGCTCCCTTTCCTCATTCCAGGCTTAAGCAAGGCATTGCAGAACATGCTCCTCTCCTTCATGTCTTCCCCTAGGGAGCTCAGCCCCTCTTTTCTGGGGGCTGGTGACAGCAACAGCAGCAGTAGGCAGAGCTCAGAGTAGACGTCCCCTTTGGCTGCCCTTTTGCTCTCACTAGTAATGTTTTTACTTGCTTCTCTACCAGACCAACACTTTCACATTTTATTCTTCTGCGTGGGAAGGTGTAGCTATAGAGCACACCTGGTCAGCATTGACACATGGGGGAACCTGGTAAAACTCTGAAGGGTAATTAATATAGATATTCCTGTGTTGGGGGCATTGGTGATCCTGTGACAAAATCTGGAAAAGGAGGACTGTTTGGGCTCATCTGGGCTATGTGGTTAGATAATAAATTTTACAAGAAGAGTAAAAGAAATGGAGGTGTTTGGAGGGAAAAATTCTTTCAGATATAGCAATTTCTGCAGTAAAGAGAAAATTATAGGAAGAGAGAGAATATGCACTAAAGAAGAAACTATTTGAGACCTGTGGGGAAAGAGAATGGGGTTGTAATAGGAGAATGCAGAAGATACTGGAAATGAAAAATAAGAAAAACAGATTAAAGCAAAAAGCCTAACAAGAAAGTACATTTCTAACAACCAGAAGGATGCAGGAAGGGGAAAATTTGAATCTCTTGTTCCCATCAAGCAGAAGTGAAAGTAAGCAGTCAGAAAGATGAAAGAAAATATAAATATATTTGCATAGCAGGTGGAAAGAATAGTTTATATGATGAAATGTATATTCATTTTGATGATGAAACATGATCCTTTATCTTCCTTTTCTCTTTGGTTGCTAAGTCCTTAAAGAGCTGTTTCCCACTGTCTGAATGATACTCTGGGATCTTTCTGTTAAGGAGGATGCTCAAAGGAAGCAATACTGTGTTCTGGTTGATTTTAACTATCATTTTTCCTTTGTGAAATGTGAAATGCAAAATTAAATGGTAGGGACATGCCATCTGCTGTTGTTTAACATGGGAATAAAAGTGACTGTTGGCACAATGTTTACACTCATGATAAGAGCCAAAATAATGGAAATGTTATGTTGGCTATACCCTGCAGGTCCCCAGTTGAGTGAAGCATAATCTTTTTCCATGTCCCCAGAAATGTTGAGCATGATTCCTGGAGGAGGATGAGCATTTCCTCCTTAGTGAGGAGACTGAGTGTTTTATGTCTGTTATTCTTATTGCTTTCAGGGATCTCTTGCTGTCTGTGGCACTTGGCCAGGTACTCTCCCTCCTTATCTGCGGCATTGGTCTCACAAGCAAGTATCTGTCAGAAGACTTCCATGCCAACACACCTGTTTTCCAGAGCTTCCTTAATTATATCCTTCTGTTCTTGGTCTACACGACAACACTAGCCGTCAGACAAGGTAAGTGTCTCTCTGAAACTGTTCTGTAGAAAACAGTGGGGATAAAAGCTTTTTCAGAACAACAGCAAGCTATATGATTTAGACACATATCCCACTAACATTTGTTCCATGTTTACATTACCTAGAAGTACGTATTGGATGAACTGAAAAATCCACCAAGAAATCTTCATTAGCAATGAATGAATCATTAGATCTCAGGGGCTGGGGTGCTACTTAAAAGCTAAAATAAACATCAGTACTTTTGAATTCTGATTGTTCTTGTCTTGCTAGAAATACTAGTATGCTTTACATCTTATGTAGACTAAGGAGAGCTCAGATGCAAGCAAAGATGAGCTTGCTAGTTCTAGTTGCTCATCATGGCAACTCAGTAGTTCACTTACTAGACAGAAAGAAATAGGAGCCAATTTTTAGCTATTGGGAAGGAGGAGATAAAGGGGAGGGATTTCAGGGTGCTGTCTCTCTCTGGGGGGATGTTTAGGCAGAGCAGCTCTGTGGCCCTATCACTGCTTTTCCACAGCATCTGTGCAACGAATCTGACGTCCAAGATGAGAAATGCATTATAGTCAGCTTTGGTACAGTTTGTCTAATGATCCTCTCTTTGACAGTCTATATATAATAAGGGGGGTTGTGCCTTTCCTTCACATCCCTCCCCTCTTTGAGATTTCATTTCTAGATGAGTTGTGGGGAGCGAATACATTTAAGTACATTTCTCATACACTCTTCTTTTTTGTAATAATTTTATTTATTCACCGGCACAGAACACAAAGATTAGAAGCTAAATAAAAGAGAAAAAATATCATGTGTTCTCCTGACATAAGGAAGGTAGGGCTCTGTGGATGATAACAACTACGAAATGTATTAGGCCGTGGTACATCTATCAGCATACTGAAAAGCTCATGTTTTCTCACAGGAACAATGATTTTTGGATCGTTCTTTGATGTTACATCTTTTAATGTTTTGAGAACAACCTTGAATCTTAAGTTCTTAACTCATAGTACAAGCTTGTAATACAGTGCTGAAAGTGTTCCAAAGCAGAAAGGACTTAATTTCTATGCAAAAAATGAACAGTCAAAAATATACCTCTGTACTCCAGCACAAAGCACTTGAGCATATTACAACATAAGTTTTATAAACATTGGTCCTCACTGACATTTTTAAGAGGTGATAAAAGCCAATGTGCAAAGGAAATGTTGGCTCTTATATAAGGAGAGATTGCTCACGCAGTGTTTCACGGTCTTGGTATTTCAGCTTGCGTAGGGGGAAACATCACCACATACTTTGCTCTGCCAAAGGTTTAAAATGTGTTATTAGTAGCAGCTTTCTGGAGAACTGTGTTTAAAAATAATTATTCTGAGTGTAGGATTGTCTAGATGTTCACAAGTTCTGTCCCAGAAATGTCCTTCTCTGGACTGATTAAATACTGTGGAAGGCCAGGTCCCTATATGGACTCTTAAACAGATTTTATATTTTTGAAAATGCTGGCTTGTGAGAGAGTATGCCTATATAGATACTGCATTCTGCTGCGCATTACAGAGGCTAACTAGGAATAATGTTTGATGCCTGGTATCTATTGACACCTAAAAAGTGCTATCAAGCACTCTGCTTTACTTATATATAAATGTGTATTAAAAAGGTACTGTATAAATAATTTTCTGACTCTGTTTAGAAATATACTGGTGGACTAAAGGGAGTTTGTCAGAAATATCTGTTGTGCCAATAAGACAGATTTGGGAGCTAAGTGGTAAAGCATTAGGGATATATGGAAAATATTTTCTGGCCAAGTGAAGAGGGCTGGGGAAGGTTTTTGAAAAAGCCTGTGGTTGATTACAGGCCATATGAATATCTAGAGCACATGCAAAGCATACCAATGGAATTGTCTGGAAAAGGAGCTGTCAAAACCCCAAAAAGATGGTTTCATCTAAAAAAGTCCAAAATAAAGCTGGCTAAAGAAGCCATGAAAGCAGTGATACAGACATTCAGCATAACATTTCTGCTGGATGGTGTAGCACTACACAGCCTAATTATTTACTTGGCATTTAATGTTGCCAGCTGACTGAGTCTGACATTGTCTTTTTGCTTGTGCATTTATTCAAATCCATTTTCTGTGTTTGTTCCATTAAGGCAGTTTCTCTAGCAGCTCCAATCACGTGGCTTCTTTAACAGATGGAAATCACATAATAATATTAATGATGATTCTGTTCTGAGTGCTGACATCATCAGAAAGCTTTTTTTTCAAGTACAGTTCTACTCTCTGTGCAAGATTGAAATATTTTTAGTTATTCTTTTTCTCCTTCAGAAATCAAACCATCAAAAACTGACTTGTAGTTAAAAATAATTGCATGCCTTTGTCTTTTTATTTCCTTGCTTTCTTAATCCTTGGGATTTTTGCAGAAATATACTGTTTAAGGAGATGTCACTTGAGATAGCCCAAAAACCCCTGTAGGGGGGGTTTCACTGTGGGACTGAAAGCTGTAATTTCCTCAAGACATAAAGAGTTCACCTTTCTTTAGAGGCTTCTTCCAAAATTTTATTTACTCTGGATGCCCTTTGACTTAGCTGTCCCTCACTGTTCTTATATACTCTGAGTGATAATGAAAAGGTAGAATTTGCACTGGTCTCTGAAAATTGTCATTAGCAGATGATTAGAGCTCCTGAGCTTTTCTGACTAAAGCCTTCTGCAGTGAATGCTCAGCTTCCAGCAGCTAAAGTTACCACAGCATCAGCAGCGTCCACTACATTTTTATATTGTGTGTTGAAATTGTTTTCCAAAATCATTTTGCCACAGTGCTCACTCTAATGGATACAAAGATTAGGACTGCCACCTTGCAATGAATTAACACATCATCAGATAGTGGAGAGGCACAGTCCTGCAGGTGTCCGAATCTCTGAGTGTTTAATACTTCATTTCCATGTTAGAAGAACAAACAAGCAAAACAAAGCAAACCAACAAAAAAACCCAAACAAAACAAAACCAAAACCAACCAAACAAAAAACCTCCAAACAAACCAAACCCCCCCAAAAAGAAAAGTTTCAAGGAGTTAAAGTAGACTCAATAGGACTCAATAGTTTTGCAGTGAAGTCCATGTAAGTAAGGCTTTTCCTCATTACTTCAACTTTGTTCTCATGACCAGAAATAAATAGTGACAAAAGCATTGAAGGAAATCTGTTCTTGTGAAATTTTCATATGGGCCTTAAAACATAGTTACCACTCAGGCATAGATCATGAAAAAGTGAAAGAATTTGTCTAAACTTGGATTTTTCTGATAAGAAATAAATCTTTCAAACATTTAACAGGTAACAAGGATGTCCTCAGTTCCTTCTCTTGAGGAAACTTCCTCTCATGCCTGTTGTTTTCACAGCCAAAACTTGTATTTGCCCATGGTAACACCTCTGAGAAGGTTTTAACACATATTATCTCACCTCAGTCTCCTCGTTAGCAGAGGATTCTGCTTAACAAAATCTTGTAGGGATACTTCCCTACATCCTCTGTCTGAGTCATTTGTCATTATTAGTCGAGGAAAAGAAAAACCTTGGCTGTCAGTAAGAAAAGCCTCAGTTGGGTGAAGTGGAGCTATGGGATGTAGAGCTGGTGGATATTAGTTTTAGCACCTTAAAAAGCAGTGAGTGGGAAATTGTCCATAGTGGACCAGAAGGTGTTAATTGGTAACAGCCAACATGGGAGCAAGCATCAGCAGCTTGCTACCAGAAATAAATTACTTCTAAAAGCTATGTCACATATGCTACAAATGAAAACAACACATCTCTAAGACATCTTTTAAAGCAGAAAAAATATGAAACTGCTATTTTTTTGTTATTTTGGAGAACCAGAAATGAGGAACCAATGGAAGTGTCTTCTGAACAGACGGAACCATAAAGCCTTGTGGGCCAAATTCTGCTTGAGTAGGGCTCCACATTGCAAGGTGTTCCTTGAATTTTAGTGCAATGAGTTGCTGAGTATTTTCAGTCTGCCACTACTAAGAGATTGTAATAATTTGCTGGTTCAGAAACATTTTTTATGATTCTTTGTACGTCCGGATGACTTCTGCTTCTAGGCCAAGTGATGATCTTTCAATGGAAATAGAGTTTTCCCTGCAGTTATTGTAATTAGTTTTAGATTTGAAATAGAATTAAAGGTGATCTGTGCCCCTGAGTAGGCCAGAGAGTCCTGTGAGACTGGTAAGATTGCAGACCTGTTACTAGCATATCCTTTTTTTAAGCATTTCTGTCTCAGGGTGTTTTATGCCATTAGTATCTCAGACCTATGTAATTTCCTGTTGTGTCTGCTATCCAAGTATGTATTTCCATTTAGATAATGGCATCCCTCCCCGGTATCACTTCTACTTCACCAAAGTTGACCAGAACCAGTTAATTGAAGGAAAATAGAGCACTATATAGAAGATGGTTTTTTTTCACTGCAGTGCTTGTCACCTGTTTATTGAATGATAGAAAGGGTAAATGCCTCTTTTTACTTAATTCCATTCCACTAGTAAAGGTACATTAATACAAAGCTAGTATATGCACTTATCTTGGTAGGCATAACAGAATTTTTTTTTAAACCAACACCTTTTTTTGTTGATTGCCAGTAAGAACAATCTTGTTTGTCTGGGAGACAAACCAAGTATATGATTTAAGCTGATCAAATTATATTAGATTATCATGTGCTTTTCACTATATATATGGTACTGTTGAGATGAAATGTCTTCTGGAAAGGCATTGATCCTGTCAGAATTTCCTCTTCACTGAGGATGATGGAATGATTTTGATTAGAAAAGATCCATTTCATCATTGTTCAGTTTCCTAAGCATGCTCATGCCACAGCTATAAAACAAAGACCTTGGTTATCCCTCTAGTCAAATAAAATGCTCAGAGCTGCAGCCAAGTAGCTTTATTGTCCTATCTACCTGTGATAGAAGTGGGCCTTGGATTCTCAAGGCAACAACTCAACCCACACACTGGCCTGCAAACACATGGCAGGCATTGTAAGAAGCTGTGACATTGCCCTTGAAGCACAGGGAAAGAAGGCATGTCCAGCTGGCCCATCTCTTCCATTTGACAAAAGTATGTAGAGATAGCACAGGGCGAAATGGTTTTAAACTGAAAGAAAGTAGGTTTGGATGCCCCATCCCTGAAAGTGCTCCAGGCTAGGTTGGATGGGGATCTGAGCAGCCTGGTCTAGTGGAGGGTGTCCTTGCTCATGGCAGGGGTGTTGGAACTGGCTGATCTTCAAGGTCTTTTCCAACCTAAACTGTTCTCTTTATTTTATGATTCTCACAGCCCTTCCAGTGCAAGAGGCCATGCTCATTCTGGGCTGTAAAAAAGAAACACAGCAGCAAGTGTGGCTTGGAACCAGTGAAAAATAATGACCTTCAGGTCTTTGGTATTCTCATAGCAGCACTGCAGAATCTCCCTGCTGTGCTACACATTGCTGTCTGTGATGCTTTTTCTCCTAATTACTCTGGGCTTCTAATTAGGGATGCCAAACTGTGTGGGATATGTTTATTATGAAAAGGGTCAGCCAAATAGTCCCATTGTTTGGGATCTAAACAGCCCTATTCATATTCAGAGGCAATTCTGTACTTTAGGAGAAATGAAACTATAATGCTGGCTATTTACAGGCACTTCAAATTGCAGAGATCTTTTTTTGTAATGTGCAATTTTCAGTTTTGGATAGCATGCTCAGAGGAGCAAGGATTATGATATGTTATGTATTTGGGATTTGCCTATCTCATCATGGACACCACAGCAAGTTAGTTGGAAAAAAACCCAGTATGACTAGAGCCAGATTTCTGTTCAGTTCGATTTACATAATAATTGTGTTTGTGTTTAAATTTTCATTCTACTTTCAACTGAGTTTTTAAAATTTCCTGCTATAAAATGTTGACTGCTTCTGCTGCTGAATGAACCTTCATTATTTTACTCTGTAGGTGATAACATTTCAGTGAGGTGTCAAACTTTTCAAGGATGTATAATTTTCATACAGAACCTTGGGATATTTTTCTTTATGATAGTTGTTCTAAACTATAGAATTTCCCTTCCCAGTCCAACAAAGCCTTCTTGCATTCTCAACCATAATACTAAAACAGAGGCAATTTCAACACAGTATGAGTATTCCACATAGCTGGAAAGGCAGGGTAAAAAAAAATGTATATAAAAAGACCATGTTTGGGATAGGGTTAAAACCAATAGACTTGACCTCTATCTTTTGTTTTGATTTGTTTGACTATTCCTAGCAGAGAGGCTGGATGTTATTTTTGAATCCTCAGGGGTTTTTTTCACTGTCTACTGTTCCTGTTACACTGACCAGCAGACAGATGCTTTCTGCTTTGGCCCTGCTGCTCCTTTTCACCTATGCAAAGGACTGGGTATCTCAGGGCTTAGTTAATTTTCATTTTCATCAGGTGTGTTTTGCTTTACCAGCTTTTTAACAAGGTGCAGATAAACACTTACAGAGAGGAATCCTGGCCCCAAACATAAGGCAAATAAAATGGCAGGTAAGGGCTCAAAAAGCCCCTCAGCTTTTTCTTTCTAGAGTTACTTGTCTCAGTGAGGTGCTCCTGATTGTTAGGTTAGGCACCTGCTGTCCACAGCATGCGTCCTGTGTTACAAAATATCTTTCCTTTTTCTTATCCTGGCCAAAGCAACACATTCTATGCTCTTGCATGGTATCATTGGAATAAATCATGCGCATCCTATAGCACATACAAGCTGAAAATTGGAAAGCTCTGTTTCTCTGGGATGCAGGTGGCAGCAGTAAAGCGTGAGCACTGTATGTTGTGGTTTAATGATGCAATCACTAATACAATCATGATAACCCCGAAGCAATAAAGGCCTGGCCTAATCAAGCATCTGTGCTGTAGCATTCTCTGTAGTAGTATCCCTTGATCCCTGATGCAGCTCATTCAACCCTGAGAGACCTCTTGTTACTAGGTTGCTTTCAAAATAGCTTTGGTACTCAAGGAAGTATCCTTTGTGCCATCAGAGACAAAAGCTGCAAGAGGGCATTGTGTGAAAGGATAGAAACACCTCATTTTTCCTGTACCTGCTGATGCAGACAAGAGCACAGGAAAAAAAGGGAGTTCTCTAACCATTCTCTTGACCTAAATGAGGGAATGGGAGGTCTTGTCCACGTAGAGAATGGATTTGTTCTAAAGTTGCACTAGGGGTATCTCTCCTTGTAAAAAAGTCCCTGGAGGATTCAAATCAGGCAGTTCAGATCACGCTCACTTCAGGAAACTCAGACCTGGTCATCTTTCTGGCTGCCAAGTTTATGCCCTCAGCCAGTACCTTGCAGACACAGCATTCAGATTGGCACTGTGGTTCAAAGACCGGTGCATATTTTATGAGAGCAAACCTTAGGGGCACTAAATGCAGTGAGCGTGAAAGGGATGCTGTGCTTTAGGCTGGCCAAAGCCCCGGGTGATGAACCATGTTTGCATCAAGCTGCTGCATCATTGCAGTGAGGCAGTGTCTATACTGGGTATGCTACTTGAGAAAAAGGCAGTTTTACCCTGGAGGTAAATGTACATTCATTTTAGGAACATTTAGCCAGCTGTGGCCATTTCATGCCAGTGAGTCCATAAATAGAAACCACAGATGCAATAAAATGGGAAGCATTCCAGTTACTCAGCTCACAGCTGCAAAATCACAGGTAGCTATAGCAGAATCAAAAAATCATCACAATGTGCCATTTCAAACTGTCATGCTTTTCTTAGTGATGCCAGCACCTAAGTCAGAGAGGCAAATCTGCAACTTATATTTGCAAGCATTTGTGTTTGGATCAGGATTTAGATTTTGTTGCTGAGTTTGGGAAGCTCTCTCCTTGCTTACTTTTCCCGGAGCCCTGCCAGTCCTTCAACGACAGTACCAATCTGAACACAAGTCTGTGAGTTCCTGTTTGAGAAGATAAACCTCATCACTAGTAGGATGAGTGGGCAGGCTTAAGGAAGCTCTGAGGAAGTGCAGATTGTTCCACTCATGCATCCCGTTGCTTGATTTTTGACCCCAAGGCTTTTGGGCGAGGCATTGTATGGCACAATCTTGGAAGTGCAGAGATACTATGGCCATGAGCACAGATTGAGCTTTGAAACTTAGTTCACAGTACCAGGGTATTGCAGAGGGGTGAATGTTGTTCTCAGTAACTTTGTTTGAGGGTATTGTAGCCCGAATTGCCTCACAGTATGTCAAATAATAAATTGTCTCATAAGGATGTGAGCTGAATTACAAACACTTGATTTTTTGTAGAATTGAGGGATAACTGTCCTTTGTAGAGGTAGTATATGGGTCTGACTCTTGTTAATACATAAACATCTTAAGTACTGTTTACTAAACCAACCATTCCTTCCTACTTCAATGAGGAAAGTTAATGTTTCTGATAAAATAGTGCATTGATCCTACAGCTGTAAGCAGAATGCAAGGGTTGTCTCTGCTGCTTCATGCAGTATCAGTATTTCCCTGTGATTTATGGAATATTTAAACATTCACCAAGCCAAACAGCTAGCCAGGGTAGCAGGATCCACATTCAGCACACGTAGCTCCGACGTTCATGTGGGAGATTTGAAGTGTGGTTACAAGATGATAACTGTATTGCCTGAAGGAGATAAGTCTCACTCTGCCAGAATGGTGCTTTGTATGTAATTAGTGTAAAAATTCAGAGGAATAGAGTTTATCCTTGCCATCGTCTTTCTCATTAAAAAAGAATCATAATGAAAGAACAAAGCAGTCCCTGCAGTGAATTGAATTGACTTCCTAAGTTTTCATTAAATCAAAGACTCAATAGCATCCCATTTTGCAGAACCCAGCTGTAAACTGTACAGAAAACTTGCAGCAAAGTCCCTGTGAGGATCACATCCTTTCTGAAGGTTTGAAGTACTACCTTTTCTAAAATAAGGACTATAAGACAGCATGAATCAAAGGAATAAAAAGTTATGCCAGTAGGATAAAGCTGTATTCTCCACTTATTTTTCTGCCTCACACTTAGTCCTAACACAAGCAGTGATTTTGTCTTCTTTAATATCCCTTACTTCCAAGGTAATACAGATATTTATTGTTATGACTAAATACATCTTTGAGGCAAAAATGTACAAATATCCTGTAAGTTTATCTACCACTTTGCAAGCATTTTTTTCCTTTATATTTGGCCGAACTGTTAGCTATTGGCATCTGGTTGCCTTGAATTCCTGTTGCATTTCTGGATGATAATGCCATAATAATAATTGCAATTTCACCTGAAATTTATAACATTATACATATTTATAAATGTAGCACTCAGTGTTCAGGTTGCAGTTGTGCTGCGTGCTCTTGCTTCTGCTCAGGAGTTGCCAAGCACAAGTCACAGGACACCAAGTAACTTCTGGAAGGTGCTTGGGATGCAGGGACCTGGGGACTCACCTCCTAGCCTATATGTCCCTTTGGCTGCAACATTGCTTCACAAACCTTGAGGATGCTTTACACCCAATTCACTACAGAACAGAGCAGCTCAAGGTCATTAGCTACCAGCTCTGTTAGAACCTCCCTTTCCTACTTTATCTTTCTTATTTAACATGAAAGACAAAAGGAGAAGGATAATATATGTTATCAGCTGCCTCCATTTCTTACACACGTTTCCCTGGGGAGAGGAGGGAGCTTTGAGGTAAAGGTGGGAACTTTGCAGACAGAAGTAGTGAGTGCTCCAAATACTCAGGGGAAGGAGAGGCCATGTGCATGCCTCAAAGGAGCACTTACCCCTTCGTTTTCAGTTATATCACAGTGACAGTCAATTCACAGGGATATTTCTGTAACTTACAGAAATATAGCAAATAAGGTTTCAAAGGAAAATTATGCATCTGTGCCTTTTCTTAGTAAAATATTAATGAACTTGCTTCTGCACAGCTACTAGAATGTTTGCACAATATCACTTGTCCGTGCTGCTCTGATTATCTGTCTGTAATCTGATACTTGGTTCTGTTTTGCTTCATTCTAAACGAGGTTTTAAGACCCTAGAGCAGAGGTGACCTGTCACTATTTTAATAAAATGGATCTGCACTGATTTGCATCGTTGATGACATAAGGGAGGGAGTGGCATGTTTATGACCACAAATTTTGATATATGCTGTTTGTTTTCATCGCTAGTCGGAATCTTTGGTTTGAATGTGCTTTCAGGTGTCCTATTAAAATTTCAATAGCTTGGTGTAGAAAAGGAACAAATAGTGACCTTGTTTATTAAGTTTGGCATGTAAGAGGTTTGTTTCCATTTAAAAGGACCTGAGGTGGTTTATATTGATGGAGTTTTTCCATGCACACGCATCTAATTATATACATGTCTACATATTAAAAACCTCAAACTATGTATTTCCAGTAGAATTTAGTTTTAGAATTATTTTGTATTGCTTATAATCTCAAGATCTGAGAACTTCATGTTTTCCTGAGTTAGGTTTCATGCTCATTTGGGCAGGCATATGATAAGAAACAGGCCACAGCAAGACTAGGAACATTTCCTGTCCACTCACAGCTTTTATAGCAATTCAAAGAGATGAAATGCCACAAGGGGAAAAGAAACTTGACAATTGCCAAACTTCCCATGGGTACCAAGTCAGCAGTGAGCTCTTCCAAGGCATGGATGTGACTTCCAGAATGCATGGATGCAGGTGAAGGACCCTTTGGAGTCTTTTGCAACAGTGTGCTGAAACTGGGTTAAATTTTGTCTTAAGACAAAATGTCTTGTGTTAAGATTGTATTCCAAAGTTGAAGAGAGTGTCAGAAACACTTGAAGGATTCCCGTAAAATTTTCATCACTGAGCCAAACCTGATGTAGAAATGCTTTTTGGGAACTGGTCCCTGCTAAAGCTGTAAATAAGAGGTCTGCATGAACTTGGACAGCAGTCCAGGCATCCAGCAGTCACTGGGTTGAGATCACTGGGGTGAATGCTTTCTAAGAAAACCTGGTAGCTCAGAGACTGGTAGGCGGCTGGCAGGAAGTGAAGTTCCAGGAACAGCTTCACAGTAGGAAGTCTGAGTGAATTTTAAGTGGATGTCAGACATGGTCCTGCCTTGATGTGTGAGAAGCCACAACATGTCAGATGGGCAAGGTGGAGAAACCCTGCCAAGGACCAAGCACATTGCATCAAAAAGCATCTGCCCTGATATTTTAGCTCCTCTTTTGGTGATAGCATGATTGGCACGTGGCACTGTCACATCCCAAGTGACATGTTCCTCTTCCCACTGATGTTTTTATACCTATGGCAGACCTCCTCTCTCTCTGGGAAAGTGCTCTACTGAGAATCTGTAGGGAAAGTAATAATCACTGGAAGTTACTGAGCAGAAACAGGATTAAAACTTCTACATTTCTCCCCACACTGCAGCTGAAATACTGAAATTGCATGGATAATAATACTTGGGGATGCTTGTGAATTTGCAGTGCATGATTGCCTGAGATCTGAGCACTCAAACCCACCTACATTTTCTCTGGTGAATGGAGTATTAGAAATGTGGGAATCCAGCCACTTTTAATTTAGCAAGGATATTGGATGTGTTTGTTTCTTCTATTGTTTGCCTAGAAAATATATAATAGTCTGTTTTTATCAGAAGAATATTTCTCTGAAGCATGGAGTAAAATAAAACCAATACAAAAGAAAGTAGGGTTCTTTTTTCTTTAGAGGATACGGCACACTGCAGAAAAGAAATGTGTTGCTGCTTCAAGGTGAGAGAACTCAAGTCATATCTCAGAACAAGCAAGAAGACAACTTAACAACCTTAAGAAGACAAATGACGGTGGTATTTACGATAGCATTTTTTGCCAGTAATATAATGACTACTCAATAGAATCTTTTTTCAAAAGAGAGAGCACACTCACCAAGATCATTTCAGGAGCCTGTTGAAATAAACATAAGATATAAGGCAACGCAGAAGTTTGGGCATGTATACATAACTCCTTCCCCTTGTATACATTTACTTTTCTATTAACAAAAGTGTGTGATTGCAAGGAAGAGTTCCCAGAATGCCTGTGAAAGAGTTGCACCGTTGCTATGCCTTGATGATAGAAACATTTTTAGCAGGGCTGACTCATTTCATACATAGGCTGTATTTCAATGTCTTTGTCTATAAAGACATTGTATCCATGCCTAAAGCTGTATGAAGACATGTCATCTTTATGGCTGATTAATCTCTCTTTAAAATCACCTTTGTAAAAACAATCTTGATCTAAATGCAAGGTGCTTGTTTCAGTTGCCAAGCAGTGAAGACAATGATAACCCTCTTCATAGAGAAAGGAGTGGGTCTAAAATGTAGTGGTGCTGTGTCAATGAACTTGTATGGAAAAGCACAAGGTGCGTTCTGTCAATAGGTATTTCCAAGCATATGTACACAACAAGTACTTAAAAAATATTCCTAAGTATGTGCACCCGAAATTCAAACTTAAGCCATCAAATAAGCACAACCCAACTGCCACAAGGAAGAAAATCCCATCTTCAAGTTTACACAGGATGTTTCTGCTTGAGAGTTCCACAATTACCTTCATTTCTTTTTACATGACCACCTGATAGTGCAACAGCAACTCATTACAGATTGGAAGCTGCTTATTGCAAATTTTCAGGTTCTGTCAACATTCCTTCTCAATCTTGTTACAAAAGAATCAGGGTTTTTTTCAGTCTGGTGTCTCAGATTTTGTCAGTAACCTGATAAAATGGCATCTCCTTTTCTTCTTAATATTTTGAACAGTTATATAAAAATAGAAACTCATTGTCAATTGTCCCTGTGCATTACAGAGGAATTTCTTCACATGCATTTGGTGAAGCTTTTGTTTATTTCCATAACTTTAATGAATCCTGCTTTGGTGAGGGAGCAGTCTATCTTCTGTTAATGACAATACTGAGAGATAAACTGCTTGAGTGTGTTTTTTTCAAAAATTGTAATTCTATTTTCAAAAATTTCTATCATACTATTAATATTTTCCACTCTTGCTTTTATTTTGTACTTTCCTGACCTATGTTTAATGTTTTATGGATTTAATCTGTTATGTAAAGAGTGGCATTTAATGGACTTGACCAATTATTGGTTATTATAAGCAACACTTAAAGAAGCAGAATTTTCCATAGAAAAAAAATTTTCCCTGGTTATTTAGAGAGAGATTATTGGCAGGTATAAAGCTGTAGAATTAAGGAAGTAGCAGATGATGGGATCAATGGCAGTGATGCTTCTCATTGCCTTTTGCAGTCTCATAGACAAAGATTAATATTTGTTAATTGGAATTAATTAGTTGTAGAAGCCAAAATTTATATCTTCAGTGAAGATTTATGAACAAATTGCTGATAGTGATTTTCAACTGAAAATCATATCCTATATCTACAGTGGCATTCAGGAATAAAGCATTCCCCTTCAAGGAATTTAGTAAACTAAATTTCTTCATTACAACTTAATTTTATTACCTATTAACATTGCTAACTTCAAAGCAAGGACAATAAGTGTTTTAATAGATACACTGGTAGTATTTCAGAGCTTTAAATGATAGTGAGAAAGGTTTTTTATTCACTTTCTTCCAAAATTATATTGCCTAGTGATAATTATACAATCATAAAAAGTAGTAAGACTTCCTAAGTTAAATTTGTAGAGATTTTGTGACTCAGTTGGACCACTCACTGCATAGCAATCACCTACTAAATTTAAGAACCAGTATTAGAGGAGTATCTTCCAGAGGTAATATACAAATACAAGAAATCATGTTGCAAGATTTTCAGTTAGGAGGTTTATATTTCTGTAA
Source organism: Anthoscopus minutus (assembly GCA_013399455.1). Classification (NCBI taxonomy): domain Eukaryota; kingdom Metazoa; phylum Chordata; class Aves; order Passeriformes; family Paridae; genus Anthoscopus; species Anthoscopus minutus. The sequence continues at coordinate 10,717 of VWYI01035338.1, read as the reverse complement.
ATCTTTTGCCAAGCACAACCAATTCTTCCTCTCAGAAGTGGGTACCATCTAGTAGGTAAGGAAAATACTAACATGACGAATTTAGTTTGGTGAGGCTTCAGGGAGACATGGTCAGAGAAGTTCTTAGGAATGTTGTCAGACATCTGCAAGGTGGGAAAGCTCAGAGAAAACAGATATTTGCTTTGAAAACCACCCTTGCAGCCCAGCAGCCTCCTAAGCAAGAGGATTCCTGGCAGCCCAGGCTTGGACAGGAGCACTCTGTGCTGGGTTGGGAACTGGCTGGATGGCTGGCCCAGAGAGTGGTGGTGAAAAGTGCTGCATCCAGCTGGTGGCCAGGCACCAGTGGTGTTTTTCAGGGGTCTGTGCTGGGGCCTGTCCTGTTCACTATCTTCACTGATGACATGGATGAGGGTGTTGAGCCTTTCATTGGTAAATTTGCAGATGACACTAAGCTGGGAGCTGGAAGCCTGTTGGAAGGCAGGAGGGCTCTGCAGAGGGACCTGGAATGTTTGGATGGATGGGCAGAGTCCAGTGGGATGAAGTTTAATAATTCCAAGTGCCAAGTCCTGCATTTTGGCCACAAAAACACCCTGCAGTGTTACAGGCTGGGGACGGTGTGGCCGGACAGTGCCCAGGCAGAAAGGGACCTGGGGGTGCTGGTGACAGCAGCTGGACAAGAGCCAGCAGAGTGCCCTGGTGGCCAAGAAGGCCAGTGGCATCCTGGCCTGGATCAGGAATGGTGTGGCCAGCAGGAGCAGGGAGGTCATTCTTCCCCTGCACTCAGCACTGGTGAGGCCTCACCTCGAGTGCTGTGCCCAGTTCTGGCCCCTCAGCTTGGGAAGGATCTTGGGACACTTGAGCACAGCTAGAGGAGGGAAACGAGGCTGGTGAGGGGCTGGGAACACAAACCCTGTGAGGAACGGCTGAGGGAGCTGGGGGTGTTCAGCCTGGAGAAAAGGAGGCTCAGAGGTGACCTCATCACTCTCTACAGCTCCCTGAAAGGAGGCTGTGGTCAGGTGGGGTTGGTCTCTTTCTCCACACAGCGACTGACAGAATGAGAGGGCACAGTCTCTAGGTCCACCAAGGGAAATATAGGTTGAACATTAGGAAAAAGTTTTTCATGGAAAGACTGATGAAATGCTGGAATGATTTGCTTGGGGTGGTGGTGAAGTCACCATCCCTTGATGTATTTAAAAAAAGATTGGATGTGGACTCACTGCCATGGTCCAGTTGAGGTATTAGGGCATGGGTTGGACTCAATGATCTTGAAGGTCTCTTCCAACCTAGCGATTCTGTGAATTCTGTGAATGATTTTTGTTGTATTGATCCATGCACTATGCCTTAAGCACCAAGGCAGTGGGTGTATGGTAGAACTGTACAGTCGCCAAACAGACAGTCCAAAGATAGCAGTCAGCTTTTTCTTCTTAGCAGACAAGACACAGGAGTATTTCAATCAGCACTGCCCAGACTCCTCCCTGAGACTTGTCTAGGTCATTCTTCCCCTCTAGTGGTCAAGTGTTCCCAGCATGGGAAAGTGGTACTCGCTTAGCTGTGTGCCACTGCAGAAAGGATTTGAAATATCACTGATTTTGCTGGTTTGATGGACAAAAGGATTCTGTGAGGGAATTGCTGGGGAAAGGAGCTGCTGACAGGAGCACTTAAGCAGAATAGTTTCTCAAAGACTATTTCCTCAAGAACTGATTCCTTGTTTCCCAACTCTGAATGGCACTGGAGTCACAAAGTGACATTGCTCAGTGATCATCTCTAGTAAATGCTCAAACTGCCCTGTTTCTAGTGGTAATGTGACCAAGAGGAGCAAAAGGATTTGGTTCCTGCATGTGGAAACAGAAATCTGTGGTTTGCCACTGTCAAACTAAAAAGCAATCACAGGGTGCAAAACCAATTGCTCTTTGCAGATGCATCTGCAGGAAATTGCAGATGGCACATTTTCCAGATGGTTACATGTGGCTGGCTGTTTGGGCAGTCAGGTTTGGGTTTTATACCATTACTAACCAGACCAACCATATCCAAATTGCTAATTTGTGGGGGGTTTGGCAGTTCATGGACAAGAGTTGGTGGTACCCCTTTCTGAGTCCTTGACTCCCTCAGGGAATAATTGTTCAGAGAAAAATTGTGTTTTGATCTTGTCCAGTTCTGGTTGAAAAGACTGAATGACATTAAGGCTGAAACAGAGAGACCACAAGATTGAACATGGAATCTGTATTTAGAATTTGGTTGAACCTGGCAAAAAGCAAAGTGCAGCAGAAACCAGTTTTTTGTTTAACATATCAGAACACAAATACATTATGATCTTTCTATAGCCTTCTGGAAAATTTTGGAGGTTGCATACAAAGGAATCTGTGAAGAGATTGCCTGAACAGACAAACAGACATGTAGATCAAGGAAACAAAGCTGTAAAGAGCTGTGGGAGCTGAGACCAAAACATTGATGTAGGCTTGCAGAAAGCTGAGTGAGTCAGCATGCCTGGAGAACAGCAGTTCACATCCTCTGTGTAATCTGAGAGCCCTGTGTTGCATCTGTGATCAGAGGAATTCCCTGTTGATTCCATTTATCCCTGCCATACCAAAATCATTTTTATCCTGCTTATCCTACTGTCTGTGCCATCCAAAGCTTTGTTTCTCTTCTTGGTTTTGATTTCCTTGTTTAGAGTCCTTCCATTTATGTTAGACTCCACTCCCTGCTTCCATGTCTTCATCCTAAAAGCATTTTTTAATTTATTCCAAATATTACCTATAGATGAGAACTGCTTCTTAACTGATCAAATCTTTGAAATTATCCTCAGACGATGCATATGATTCCGAACGAGACGTTAGCTTCTTTTGTACTTACTCCACGTTAATGTGTTAGGAGCAATTTTATTCCAATACAGTTTCTTGTGGGTAAAACTTGTTTACTGTTTTTAGAAGGAGAAATGAAATGAACATCAAAGCAGCAATATTGGGTCATACAAGGCATGTTGTTATCAAAATAAATGATACAATAAGACCAAATTATGAGGTAATTTCTCAGGGCCTTTGTTGGAAATAATCAAATATATAAAGGTGAAAAATGTACCATAGAGCAACAGAAAAAAAAAAAAAGTACCTGCCTTTCAGAACATTTCCTTTGTCACAGAGTTGCATTTTCACTGTGTCAGATTGCATCCATATCCAAAATATAGAAAAAATTGAATGGGGTTTCACAAGGACTTGATTTATGTATAAGCTGTAATGAGAATTTTTCATATAGATGACTTTTGAGGAAACATAGGCTATTTTGAAGTCAGACATTTTATTAACACAGAAGAGTCCAATCAGCTTTTGAGCTATATGTTCTAACACAGACAAATTTGCATTTCTATCTTTTTGAAATATATTAAACATGAACAGTATCTGATAGAGATTTGATGATTAAACATTTCGTCACAAATGCTGGTGCAGTTAATCTGAGCAGGATAGCCTTTTCACAGCTGCTGCCATGGAAATAAAACCAATGAAGTTATGTTTGAAAGGTGTGCCCCTTGTGGTTAGAGTTCAGTCAAGCATGGTCTTAGGGAATTTGCAGATTCAGTTCTGTACAGCACGGCCTCCTACAAGGCAGTAAACCAGAAGCACACAGATTATTTGTCTGTCCATCCATCCATTACTGTGGTAGCTGAGTGCCTTTAAAAGCTATTTTATTCTAGAAGCCATATGTTCAAATGCATTACACAAGTTTAAAGTGTCAAAATTCTATTTCTAGCTTTGATCAGTGTAACACTGAACAAGTTGTTTAAAGTATAATCTTATTCTTGTTTCTCTGCTGTGAACAGGAAAGAAAATCAGCAGAGGCAGTGAAGCGAACTGCCAAATATTGTGCTTTGTACAGAACAGTTCTGCCAGCTTTTATAGAAGAACACTTTTGTAAAGAGATTCATGATGATATGTCTGTTTTTTTTCTTAAAGCCCTCATTGAGTTTTGTCAACTGAAAATACCTCCTCTGAGTTTCGTAAGAACTAGGTTTCTTACATGGTAGCAACGAAAAGTTTTCAAACATGGAATCTCAATTTCTTATATTATCAATTTTACTGTGTTCAGCATAATGAGATTCTGTTAGCTCTGTCTCAAATTTCAAATGAGATATTTCATTTGAAGAAATTTTTGAGTGCTTGTGGTTGACTGCACTGAGAAGGCTGCCTGCCTGATTGATAGATTTGGTAGCTGGCACTCTGAAAAGGAGACTACTGATGCCTGTGCTCTTTTTGGCCAGAGGAAGATAAAATAATGGCAAACAAGTGAAAAGGCTGAACAGTGCCGCTGATATTATGCCCAATGTATGCAGTTTGTCTGCTGATCCAAGCTCTTATAAGGATAATAGTGTACAGCCTTGACTGAGTGCAGAGGTGTCCCATGCCACCAAAAGCACATAGCCTGCTGAAGCATTGTTACGATGGCTGCCTGCTTCCTCTGCTTGTAAAAGGAAGGGAATCTACTGGCAGCAGGTACAGCTTGTGAAGGAGGACAAGATGCTATTTGCCACTTTTGGCAGTTGTCTTGTAGAACGAGCTCTTAGGAACGTACTGAAGCAATCATGTTTACCTGCGTGCCTGCTATGGGTCACAAGGCATTGCAGCTGGAATCCAGTATCAGAATATCCTGCAGATCTTGTGGCTTTAGTCTTGCAAAGGGTATCATGGGTACAGCTGTGTACTGAGCGACATGCATTTCCAATCCAATTTATTAGATCCCTTTCAGTCTTGGTGGCCTGATGGCTCCAGCAATGGCCCCAGTTGTTCATTCTAAAACCAGTTGTAATGACTTTACCATCTCACCATCCCACTCAGCAGCAGTATGTGGCAGTGTGTTCCTTCCAGTAACAGTGAATCCTCATTCCCTGATTCTGGATGATCACTGTCAATATTCTTTTGCCTGGCCTTGGCAGACTGCCTTTTGTCTTCTGGCTCCAATAAGTCAGCAGCTCCTCCTTCCCTGCTGTTCCCAGTTGCCTTGTTAAATCCATCATATTGGAAAGCTCAATTACTGTGGTAACATGCAAGGAAAGACACCTGATTGAAAAGCTGTCCTGTGTTTTCTTTTCACACTTCCTGCTTGGTTCAAATGCCCCATTGGCAACTCTAGCTAGCTTGTTAGAAGATTCCTTCCCCCACTGATGAAATAGCAATGATCCACTTTCTGCAAGCCTATTTTGGTACAGGTGGTACAACAGTGTTGAACAAATTCATGGTCGTCTTTCTTGTACCCTACAGAAATTTGGTGTTCCATTATATTTTCTGCCTTCAACTGCCTACTTTTGCCCAAGGAGTAGAAATAATCTCTGGGAAGAATTCTTAATTTTCTAACACCAAATAGCGTCATTCTGACACTTCTGAATTTATCTCTAATATGACCTAGAACCCGTGAAGTATTCTACAAAGCAATATCATTAAAGCTGGTATGTATCATGCCTAAATGGATCTTCTGCCATTTCTGAGCCTAGATAAAAGTAGGGTCATGTCTCTTTTTTAATGAGAGCAAATTCACAAAGTAGAAGATGAGAGACTTTTTAATTTTCTGGTTGAATATTGCAGATTGCTCTTGATGTCTGACAAGGTTGGCCACAGCTAAAGGAACATTGCTGGCATTTTAAATGACCATAGAAATGAGAAAAAACCCTTATGATCTTTTCCATTTCTAAACACGAATCCAAAGTGATAATGCTTTTCTACTGTAGCTGTGGGATTAGACCTGATTTAAGTCGACCCTACAGCCAGGTGGAAATGGTCCTGTATCCTGTTGTCTTCACTAATTGCTTATGAATTAAAGTAAAAATAGAGGACATGGAGACTGGCTTTCCAACACCTTCCTTTAGACAAAGCTTGCGAGTGTTGTGCCATGGTAGTAATAATACTGAAATTTATACCACCCATAAACCTTTTATAGCAGTGTAATTAGTTGGTCTATTAGTACTACCCAAGCTTAGCCTTATTTTATTGCTATGAACACAGCCTGTAATCACATAAATGGTAATAAGTAATAACACTTAAGGGCATTGTATAAACACAAGCATTTTAGTCTCTCTTTGTGAACAAAAGTAGGGGATCCTACAGCTTTTCCTCTCCTGTGGATACTTATTTCCATGGTTTTGTTAGAGGGTCCTCTAGTGCAAAGTAAGATTGTAAAACTTCTGTTCTTTTCTCTAATCTGACTTTGCTAACTTCTGTGCTAGGTGCAAAGTAGGTAATAAATAGGAAGAAAGAACTGGATTCAAAGAGTTTTGGGACCATTTCTGCAAATCAGAGGTGTGTTATGGTTTTCTCAATAGTAGATTATTCAAATCAGCTTCCTCCTGTCTTGTGGTTTGTGCTGGTTTATAGAATTAATATTAGTCTATAAATAGGGCAATATTTTGGAGAAGATGCAACTTTAATTTAGAGTACCTTCTTGAATAGAAAGCATATTCCATTTGGCTTTGCAACTTGCTTCTAGGTTTGTTCTGTTCCCTGTAAAGGAGACTGGAGGACTATTCCTGTTGTGCATCACTCCACATCTCCAGCTTTCCTCCCAGCTGGCTCATGCCACCATCTAATGATATTTCTGCTGTTTCTGGATCTCTAGTGCAAGTCAGCTGGTACAACATCAATTCTGCAGTTTAACTCTGGTGAGAATAGAGTGTTCACAAAACCAAAATGGGGAATTTCCTTGTAGTATTAATAACCAGAAGGAGATTAACTGTGCTGGTGAGCAGGCTTTTGATAGGAATTAAATAGGCCAGGAGCTAACTGCAAGCAAATTGGTCAATACTCATCATCCAGCCAGAATAAAATGAAATTTAATTAAGTGGCCTAGAATGACTGTACATCGGTCTTGGGCATTCTTCCCACATTAATAATCTAAATGCACTTGGGAGGGAAAAGAAGTCAGTACTGATCATTTGATTCAAAAAGAATTTTTAACAATGAAGAATGAGAGGCGGGGAAGGACCCAGTCTGTTACATCAACCCTGACAGGAGTCCCTGCTGCAGCTCAGGTGACAGCACTGCCCCAGCAGCTGGCTTTTGTCTTTGGGCATCTTTTTAGCAGTTTCCATCATAGTCCCCTCAGGACTGCTTCTGTGCCTTCCAGAAAAAAGAACCCAAACAAACTCCTACCTGTGTGAGAATTCAATTTCTGTTATATTTATTAGTGCCACCTCTGCAGCATTTTGCACAAAGCTGTGATAAACATTGATATCAAAGAACATAGTATCTTCTAGATTTCTGACTTCCACAGTTACAGCTTAGTTACGTAAATGCTTTCTTAACACCTCTTATGCCTGGTATCTTTCTTTTAGAACTCCTGTTGTTTGGGTACATGAAACTACTATCAGATGTCTCTCAAAAGCATAATGTCTTCATGATTTGCTACTCTTGTAAAAAAAAAATTAGAAAGCTGAATTCAAAATATAAATATATTTGTCCACAAAACTGCTATTCTTCTGAGCATTATCACAGCAGAATTTGTAAGGAAAAGTTGAACTTTTGACTTCATCACATTTTTGGAATGCTTGAAATGATAGCATCATGTCTGCTATTCAAGAACTTTCAGTGCTTGTGGATTTAATGAGATTTTTTTTTGACAGCTTCTCTAAGGATCAAATTTTGGACTTCATCTCTATTACATAGAGTTTCTTAGCTCTTATGGATTATTGCTTCTGGGCTGGATGGAGGGTCAAGTCCCTTGCTGTTTTCTCTCAATATAATCCTGCTTTTTCAGCTTTTACACACTACTGTTTAATTTTAAAGAAGTTTTTTGTGTTTCTCAAGAAAAAAGCCTATTATTATATCATAGAGTGCTACTTGGAAAATATGTCAGGAGCATGCTCCAGAGACTTAAATATTTTTAAACTGTTTATTGTTCTGTACTTTTTCTGCTTCGTTACAACTTAAGCATCCATAAATTGGTCTCATGCTATGAGAGCTTGTAAACCCTGAGGGCCTCCTAATATAGCCAACACCCTAATTGCTTTTAAGTACATCTTGGGTGGTTTCCTGGTGTGCTCCAATACAAAAGTCAACCAGTTGTGGTTGAGAGACAGTTACTTCTGCCCATGAGGTTCTTTTGTGGTGCAGTTACTCTAAGATGAAAGATTAAAAAGTGATGTAGGAGAGGAAATTAAACAAAGAAGAAAAATAGAGCACCCCATTAAAATTTTCCAGGACAAAATCCTTATTTAAACTGTCCAAGTTTGTCAGATAGGTAATCTATGAAAGCAATTTCTGTAATTGAACCAGATGTGATAGAGTTACAACTCTGTCAGGAAGGGACAGACTCCAAAGGACACTGGCAGAGTCAGTTACTCCTGATTTATGGTTCATCCATATTTGCATTGCAAAAAATATTCTGAAACTTTCCTTGAGGATTATTGGGGGTTTGCAGTTTGGCAGCTTCTTTTTGGAGTTTGGTTGTAGAAGAGCTGCTTAATATACAATGAATTTTTTATGAGCAGAGAGAAGAAGCATTTTCTGTTCATCTGTGTAGTGGATTGTTGGACATGGCTCAACATAAGGTTCCATGGGTAGGTTTCCATTCACAGCTGTCTTGTCAGTTAAAGCTCTTTGAGATGAAAGCAATAAAAATTGCTATCCTCATTCAAAATTTAGAACATAGGCATCTAAGAAATGTCTACCAAGAGATAAATATTTTTAAAGTGCATTTATTTTTGTAATGGATGTTAAAAGTGCTTGTTCAACCAAGAAACTGGAACTACTCTATTAAAAATAGATTATTATGTCATAATCTAACAGACAGGGAATGCAAGTATGTCTGTAATACAAAGAGGCATATTCAAATAATGTTGTGAAAGCATTTGACTTCTGTGTTAGTGCAGTGCAGATTTATATAATGTAATTATGTACGAAAATCATGCACAGTATAGTCCTTCACATCCTGAACTACAAAACATGTAACACCAATCAAGCAAAATAGTGTTCAATAAGAGGGTTTTAAGGCAATAGATGCCTGAATCCAGAATTTCACATCAAAGGAGTTTCCTAGAACTTTCTAGCTGTACCTACTCTTCTTAGCATAAGAGCACAGAAAGATGCCCTCTATGCAGTATAATCTGTCCCATGTCAGATTCAGTATTGTTCTATCTTTCCTTTTTCTTGCACTTTCATTCACATATGAAGTCTGAGATCAGCTAAGGTTATTCATATCAAGACGCAGCTTCATCTTCTATCTGATATATGTGTGAGCAGGATTCTGCAGTGTGGAAGCAGGAAAGACAGCCCAAGGCTGGGGCCAGGCTTGGTTTCACACATCCTTTGTCAAAATGCATCCTTTGCCTTCTGGTGGGAGTCCATTAATCACCTGCTCAGCAGAGAAAAACTGTCCCTTTTAGGTAATGAAAGTAAAAGAACCTTACATTTGTTTGTTTGGGATTTTTACCAGTCTCATCAAAAGCTATTACTAATACCAGTTTTCTGTAGTTGCTCCACAGAGATCACTCAGAGTTTTGGATTAGACATGTTCATCATGGAAGTGATCAAAATTATCCTGAAAGGATTGTTTTGTCATTGGACAAGAGCTAGACTTGACCCTTGATTTAAAAATCAACCTCAACCAACCTTTTTTGTCCTCAGTCTTCTGCTAACACTAATTAAAAGGACAATTTGCACATACTGATTTTTGAAGGCTCAGTTGCTTCTTTTCACCTGTTTAATTTACTGCTGTGTGCTTGAATGCAATCAGCTGTTACTAGAAACAATTCAAATGAAAAATTACACTTGAAGGTATGAGCAGGTGTTGTGTTAAATAGCAGCTCCTTCATCTTCCTCTGATGAAACTCAAAATTGCCTTTGCAGTTCTATAGGAGAAGATGTATTTTATAGATCTGGTTGGTTTGTGTTGTTTGATAGGTTACTTATCAAATGTTATTGCTAAAAATATGTATTTTTTTAAATTTCTCTGTCTTCTCTTGATTTTTAAAATTAAAATATGAATTAAAAAACAAACTCTGAACTTTAGCTTTGCCTCAATTCAAAGGTATTTGGGTTTGAACAGAGTTTATTTCCCTTGAAAATGTTCTTACTATACAGAAAGTTTATTGATATGTTAGTGATAATTCTCAGTGTTCCCAAACAACATGATTTCTAGGAAAGGAATGCTTATTTTTGTTTCTCTTACAAACTTCAGGCTACAATTCATGCATGCAGCAACTCTTATTTATAGCCTAAGGAAACAGGATTTGTATTTCTGTTGTGTTTTTGATATCAGATTTGTCAGCCTAAAATTCTCAAACACTATGCAACTGATCTTAAAAAAAATAAAAATTAAGGAAAAAAAATGCAAAAAAAAATTTCTAAGAATAAGGTATGAATAAGAAGAAAGATACCTTTTGACTTATGACAAGTTTTAACTTTTATCATACATATAAGCCACATTTTCAAATAGTGATGTATGAAGTGAATTCTTTGGCTTAGGTTTTGATGGAGGTTCCAATAAAAGTAAAATTAATTTAAGCCAAAAACTGTATGTTGAGGAAAATATCAGATACTGTAAGTAGAATTAAGGAATGGTTTCATGCACACAGTGTTTTACAAAGAAAATATTGATCAGGAGCAGTGAAATGTTTCAGGAACTTGTTATTTTTCTCAAATTTTTCACACTGTTTCATTCTTTAAAAGTCCAAGATTACCCTGCCAATATTTTTCAGAATGAAACTGTTAGAGTTTATATATGAGTTGCAATATATAATTTT